>JALIGW010000010.1:23293581-23558581 GCA_023053685.1 Diadophis punctatus similis
TCAAATAGGTAACCCAGTAACCATGGATTTAGAAATAAAGATGTCAGTGCTGTACATCTTTGTTTAATGTTGATAAACTTAATACACACAAATATAGAAATAAACAATATAAGCCACTTTATTAGACTGATGTAATCAAATATACTGACGGTTACTCACACTGATCATCTTCCATATAAACTACTGGAATACATTCTACATGGCATATTTGAGTAGTATGGCAGCTAGCGGGCCACAACAGTAGGCATTTTTCATACGGTTGATATTCTTTAACAGTTAGACCTATGTGTTTTCAAACACAAGACTGTGGAAACATTTTATAGATCATTAAAACAAGGAACAAATAAGGGCTACTTTTATCTTGATCAAACAAGTGACACTAGAGACATTAGTATGTATTGTATCATAAAGAGGCCAAAATAAAAATAAGCACACTCATATTAATCAGAAAGTGAATTTTAATTGGCTTTTCTAAGGCCAACACATGCATAGGCCATTACATTTGCTAATACAACAGCATATTATTACAGACATTATTTAGTAGTATGTGTATAGATTTCTTCTGTAATTTCAAAATTTTAAAACAAAACACTCTTAAATTAAAAGAAAATCTCCTGGAAGTGTCAAAAATAGCTTTCTCTTGTAACCACAGTTATGTGTGTGGTAGCACATAGTGTTCAACAAAATATGAATGTATCCCAAGCCCCATTGAATGGTTTCTTCCACAGTTTAGGAACTGTCACATTATCTGCAGCCTCAATATGCAACTTAAAATACTTCTTTCAGCAAACTCAACTTAATCACAATGCTGTGTATGGTTGTGTGTGCTCAGGCAGCATGAAACATTTAATCTTTGGGGACATCCTAATCTCATAAATCAACACTTGGATCAAACTGTCTAGTTTTACAGAGAACCATCACAAAGAATTTCATATAACATGCTTAAGGATTATAATTTCTTACTAAGGCAATGAAAGCTTTTGCAATTCTGTGTGGATTTACTTTAAATGCCTTGCATATACTGTAACATGGGGATTTCTGCAACCCCAAGTCTGTGGACGAGCACCAAGCTGAAGCATGCCAAAAACTGGACTGTGTAAACAAGTGAAGCCCCATCCATGGGATGCAGGCAGCATGCGAAACCGTGGCGCCTCTGGTCCACGGAAAAACTTCTCTCCACAGAAACAGTCCTGGTGCCCAAAACATTGGGGGCCACTGTTGTAACAGTCAAAACCAATTCCAACTTTCATGGTACAATCAGACTTTCTGCAATGTCAAACTAACCAAATTTTATCATATGGACTGTTGTCCAAGAATATATTATATATCATGAAATAATTAGTGTAACTGTTACATTTCCATTTGGCCATATCTTAGTCCTAAAGCAAAATGCATGGGAAATTTCATTGAGATGGACATCTACTTAGGGTTAGAGTTAGGGCCTCATGAAATCACTGAGTAAAATCAACATGACAGAATGGATCAAATTGGTAGACTGTAGTTAGTATGACTCTCACATTTTGATTTGGTCTTATGATTCTCATTAGGCAAATATGTATTAGAAAATCCCATTGAGATGGAAATCTTCCTAGGGCTAGCATTAGGATTCCATGAAATCAGTGAAAAAAATGAATTTGACAGAAAGAATAGGAGAAGCTGTTTATATTCAACTAGCTAAATACCCGTGCTTCACTACGAAACTATGTGATGGGGCTTGATAAATTGACACTTAAAGCTTGAAAATTAATACCGTATTTTTCAGAGTATAAGACGCACCGAAGTATAAGACGCACCTTAGTTTTGGGGGAGGAAAACAAGGAAAAAAGGCCTCTGCCTCCAAGCAATTTGCCAAACAGCAAACAGCACAGATGATATACACTGTTTGCTGTGTATTTCTGTGCATGTGTGCTTGACCCATAGAAATAGCAAAGAATTGGAGAAATGTACATTATGCCAGAAAGTTTTCTTAAATGTAGTCACACTAACTCCTCCCAATTATTTAAATAGATCTACTCCAAGGTAACTAAACTCTAATACTAAGCAGGACACTGTTACATTTCAGACTATATTTGTACAGAGCTGTTAAAATTAATTAAAATTTCTGGAAGTATACATTATTCTCTATTATTTAAAAGAAGATACAATAGCACTGGGCCTCTTCAGAGCAAGCATTTATTTTAAAAAGCTTCTTTATTTTGTTAAGTTGTCTAGATTTACAGGTATCTCCAACCTTGGCAACTTTAAGACTTGTGGACTTCAACTCCCAGAATTCCACAGCCAGCAAAGCTAACAAAGCTGGCTGTAGAATTCTGGGAGTTGAAGTCCACAAGTCTTAAAATTGCCAAGGTTGGAGACCCCTGGCTCTAGAACAATAATAAAGCAGTCTTTAAAAAATAAGTCTAATAATTTGAACATTCTACAGACATTTATAGTTATTCACTTACCCCCTTCCATCCAGTTCAGCAGAAAATAAAAATCTGCGTGTCTCTCCCAGCTATTTGCCTCTTTGCAGTTTCAGTTTCACTTTCATTTTAGCATGTGGCAAATCAGCTGTAGATCGGGAAGCTGCTAGTGACTTGCTTAGCTTTACAGGCTCTTCCCTCTTTGCTGCAAACAGGTAAATTGCTGGAAGACAGAAGCCAAAGGGTGGGGGTGGCTGGGTGGGTGGGGCTACATTCAGTGTATAAGACGCACCCAAGTTTTCACCCTCTTTTGGGGGGTAAAAAGGTGCATCTTATACTCCCAAAAATACGGTAGTTAAAAAAGGGACTGTAATATTTTGTTAGAGATGGTAAGCTAAGTTTCTGTTACAGAAGAAGACATTATTTACATAGCATAGATTTTCAATTCGTCCCTCAGATGAATTGCTCAGGACCTCCCTATAAACAACATTCCTGGTTTTGCTGTCTGGCTGGAGGATGACCAGGCTGTCAGGTGAACTGACTCTGGAGCATGCCACATATAACTGCTCATGGGAGAAACAGGCAGCTTCCCTTACTTGTGTTTTCCTAATCACATCTGTAAATCTTTTCCTGCATTTTTGCCTCTTTTCCCTTTAACTGGTGTTACAGTTAAAGATTTGTCTGAACTGAGAAAGAAAATAAGGGGGGGATCTGTCTCTGCCTACCAACATCCATTGGTATTCATCTGGCTAGCATCCTGTTAGTATGTGAGAGAGTTGAGGGGTGTTTGGAAACTCAAACAGTATTTGCTGTGTGACCAAGGAGGAGACAGGAAGGAGTCTGTGCGTGTCTTAGCTCAACTGTTCTGTAGTAAAGCTGCTTTCTGCTGTGAAAGCAAAAGCGAAACTGAAACTCCTCTGCTTGTGTTTTGCATTTGGATCCAATTTATTTTCAGGTGGGGAGGGGGGCGTAGAACTCCTTAGCATCAGAGCTTGTTAATAATAATATAAGAAATACTCATGCTCCGATGGTCATTTTGAAAAATCCTTTCTTAGTGAGCACCTAGAAGGCAAGAGGAACATACGTGGTAAATTTCAAGTTTGTAGGCTTTACGGTTCTGGGGATTTCGTGATTAATGTGTGAGTGGTTTTCGCTTTTATATATATAGATGAGACCCATACATTTTCCATTTGGATATATATTACTCCTGGTGAAAAATGGAAGGGGAAATCCCATTAGGATTGAAATCTTGGGCCAAATGCTTGGGGATATTTCATTGGGACGAAACTCTACTTAGGATTAGGGTTAGGTCCCCATGAAATTAGTGAGAGAAATCAATGTGACAAAAAGATTTGTAGAGGCTGTTTATGTTACCTGCATTTCCATTTGTATACAGTATATGCTAGCCATTGAGAAAAATACATGGTAATCCCATTTCCCCATACATTTTGCCTAATATATGGCTAACAAAAATGTCCACATCCAAGTAAGTATAGTGTTCCTACCCAAACCTTTTTGTCATGTTGACTGAGTTTAGCTTGCCATGTACTCAAATGCTGCTGTTTCCTCTTAATTACATGGATTCTGAATAAAACTTTTGCTGTTATCTGTAATTGTGTCTCACTGTTGTTTTTCTGTTTTTCAAGTGGAAAGCATGGAAAAGTCCTTTTCAGTTTTGTTACTTCTTTTGTGGAGTCTTATTAAGGTAGAAAAAAGATTTTACAGATATCAGGGTCTGCTTTAGGTTTTTTTGAGATATTTGGTATCCTGTATCTAGTTGTACCTTGATAACTAGTTTGATTAGCATTATAAAACTATTGGCTTGGTTCCTGTGGCTGAATTAGGGCTTGTAGCAACTCCAGCCAATCTAGGTAATAGTTTGCAGTGGAGAAATTTAGATTCTGCATGTGATATTTCAGCCATCTGAATACTACAGCTTTCCTACTGGGACACATAGTCTCTCAGATTTGTTTTTCCAAAGTATAAAGTACTGCAAATTCCTTATATAGAATCTTCCATAGACATTGAATAGCCCTATAATTTCAGCTGATTGTGTAAGTGTGTCCATATAATGTTTTTGTTTTTATGCTGTAACTACTAGTGCAGATGTGTCAATCTGGCATCCCGTAGGCCGGATGAATCATGTGCAGGCCCCACCCACCCCGGCTCTGCAAAAGCAAAAAATATCACGATATGTTGCGATACGTCATGTGACATGATCAAGCTTGACACCTGTGTAATAGTGTCTCCTGACAAATGATTATTAAAATATTCTTTGACAATGTATAGACTGCTGATAATCCATAATGCAATCATAATTAGATACTGCAGATGCATGATACTTTATACTTTCTTCTTCCTTTGTTTTCTTCCTATGCCTTTATGATTGTTCAGCATGGAAGTTTTTAATACATGTGAGATGATTTAAAGAAAAAAAAGCCTGTATCTAATAAGTATTAGCAAGACTAAAACATAGTTCTTTGCATCTATGGTACTTTTAAAGATGAATGTACTGTACAGGTACATTTTCTTTGTTGATCTTAAAGTATGGTTTGTAGGTTGAAAACAATACAGTGTTCCACTAAGACTCCAAAATCCAGCTACAGACCCATCTACTCAAATTTAGTTGATCTTAGAAGCTAAGCAAATCGAGCCATGGTGTGTATGACAGAGTGATTACTAATAAGCAACTCCTGAGAGTAGCTGCACTTTTTTTAAAAGAAGGAAGAGTTTTGATATTTGAATCTGAAATTCTGTAAAGCCTTATTGGTTAATATTGGATCGGAAACCAGTATGAGATCTGAAGGTTGTAAACAAGGCTGATCAATCAATCAATCAATCAATCAATCACTAATTATTTCTATAACTCTGCCATGAAAACTATATGGACATTCTACGATGGTCTCAGGAATTGACTCAAAGGAGACTAAATTTTTTAGAAAACAATATTATAATTTTGAGAACTTGTTTCTTCATTTTTAGACAAGTGTTACAATGAAAAGAAGAACATAGAAGGAAAATGTCATCTAGTAAAAGGATACATTTTGAGGGCAGGACTCTAAGCAGATCAGCGAAGCAGAAAGGGCAGAGGCTGGGATTTTCCATTTACACCAACTTGGGGGATCAAATTTGGAATTGCTTAGTATGTTTCTAAGCTCTGTGAGGTCTATTTTAGAAAATATGACTGTTTTCAGACAACAGATTGTTGGCAATCTAACTGGAAGAGGGCTGGGGAAGGACAGAGAATATTAAAAGGAAGAGTGGAACTGCACGTAGGCTCATGGACTCATTGCCCATCAACATCTGGCAGGAATGAGACGTTGTACTTACCTGAGACGTCCATTCTCGTCGGGTGGAGCTAGCTGCCAAGATTAGGTATTGGCACAGCCTTCTAGCCAATGGTGACTAAGTCTGGAAAAGTATAAAAGGTGGCTCTAGGCCTAGTTCCCCCTCTTTTGACGAGGGACAAATGCCAGACTCGACGAGCCATCATCAAACACATTTTATTAACTTTCCAACATGGGAGAACAATAACGTTGCTAAATACCTATCCTAACTACCTATATGCAGGGAGGAAAAATTCAATCTATATTGCTACACCTATATACCTAATGATCTATACAAGAATTGAATCCCCTTGTCCAGCCAGAACATGAGTAGAAGGGAGGGACTTGGCGGCTAGCTCCACCCGACGAGAATGGACGTCTCAGGTAAGTACAACGTCTCATTCTCCATCGTGGGTGGAGCTAGCCGCCAAGATTGGGACATACCAAAGTAATTCAGTCCCTAGGGTGGGCCTCCTGGTTCTGGCTGGGGCCGCCGCCCTCCAATGTTACCTGTTCCAGTACCCTGCACCCAAAGTCAGCCTCCTGAGAGGCAAAGGCGTCCAGTCTGTAGTGCCGGACAAACGGCGTTGGAGAGGACCAGGTGGCCGCTCTGCAGATCTCCTCGATGGAAGCCCTCGTGTCCCAAGCTGCAGTGGTGGCCGCACTACGTGTGGAGTGGGCAGTAATCCTGGTGGGTCGTGGTAAAGACATCTGTTCATATGCAATGTTAATGACAGTACGAATCCACTGACCCACCATGACTGAGGATGCTTTCTGCCCCAATGAAGAGTGCGGAAAGATACGAACAAGGCCTCAGTTTTGCAAAAGGCAGAGGTCCTTTGTATGTAAGTGTCCAGTGCGCGCCTCACGTCCAGGAGGTGCCACTGTCTTTCAATGTCTGAGGATGGAGAAGGGTAAAAGGAAGGTAATACCACCTCCTGAGCCCGGTGAAAGTAAGAGTTTACCTTTGGCAGAAAGGTGGGATCCAACCGCAATACTACCCTGTCCTGTTGGAAAACACAGAGGTCACTTCTGATGGAAAGGGCTGCCAATTCGGAGATGCGACGGGCAGATGTGACCGCCACCAGGAAGACCACCTTGTACTGGCCCAGGGGAATGGATTGCAAGGGCTCAAAGGCACCCCCCGTGAGTGCTAGTAACACTTTGGACAAGTCCCAGGTGGGGTACCTGTGCACCACAGGAGGGCATCTATTCACTGCACCCTTAAGGAACCTGGAGATCAAGGGGTGAGCAGAGTTTTCCCAGAGAGGGGCAAAACAGCACCATGGATAGGGCAGCTATTTGGCGTTTGAGGGTGCTTGGGGAAAGACCCTTAACTAGCCCCTGGCATAGGAATTGAAGGACGTTTATGACCGAAAGATCCAGTGGGGAATAGCCCTCCCTAGCACACCAGGAGCAGAAAGCCTTCCAAGAGGCTGCATAAATACGTTGCATGGACGGTCTGCGAGAGTCAAGCAAGACCTCCATGACGTCCTCAGGGATCTGACGGCTACTCAGAGTGAGCCGCTCAAGCGCCAGGTGGTCAGTTGCAACCAGTGAGGCTCTGGATGCTGCACTGACCCCTAGACCAGCGACCACTCTGTCGGAGGGATCATGGGGGTGAGACCGACAGGGAGACCAGGTCGGCATACCAAGCTCTCCTTGGCCAGTCGGGTGCCAGAAGTACCACCTCGGCTCTTTCCTCCAGAAGTTTCCGGATGACCTGCGGGATGATGGGGATGGGGGGAAAAGCGTAAGGCAACCCCTTAGGCCAGATGCAGAGGAGGGCATCTACTCCTTCCGCCCCCTGAGTTTGATACCGGGACAGAAACCTGGCCAGCTGGGCATTCCCCGGGGTGGCGAAAAGGTCCATTATTGGCTGACCAAACCTACCCACAAGTTGGCGGAAAAGATCTGGGTGCAAACTCCACTCAGAATGGTCTATCTGGTTCCGGCTGAGCCAGTCCGCCCTGATGTTGTTTACCCCAGAGATATGTTCAGCAGAGAGAGACAGGTGTTGCTCTGCCCATAGCCCCAACTGCATGCCTCAGACATCAGCTGTCCGGACATGGTCCCACTCTGTCTGTTTATGTGGGCCTTGGTGGCCACATTGTCAGTAAGGACCATTACATGAGAGTTTTCCAGAAGAGGCCTGAACTGCTACAGGGCAAGGAACACAGCACGTAGTTCCAAAACGTTTATGTTGAGGGTCATCTCAGTTAACGACCATGTGCCCTGTGCCACCTGCGCCTCCGCGTGTGCCCCCCCAACCCGATGGGCTGGCATCAGTGGTGACTATGATTTGTCGTGGGGGAAGGAAGCAGGTGCCCCTGTTGATTGCAGAGGTGGTCCACCAAATCAGTGACTTCCTGACTGAGGGCTGGAGTCTCACTTTGACTGGGGAATGGGCTCTTCCCTGACGCTGGTAGGGGAGAAGGAGCCATTGGAGGTCCCTGGAGGTAAGTGGGCCCATGGGACAATATGAATGACGCATCACCACCATGGACCCCATTGACCTACCTTGGACATCCGCTTGAGCTGCTGATGATTGAGCAGCAGGTTGATTTTGGCTTGTGGGTGGAGCTGTCTGGAGTGTGGGGCTATCTGGTTCCAAATGCCAGAGGGAGCTAATGATAATTCCCTCGCATCCAGGGAACTCCTGTCCCCTAGGTTCCCCTTCCTGGGGGATGCTAGGTAGGAATGAGTAGGGTAGAGTACTCTGGATTGGGTAATTTCCTTTGTAAAAGGCATCATTTTAAAACTCAACTCCAATTTACAAATCATGTTCTCTTTGTCTTAAAGTTCAGTTCATGAAAAAAAAATCCTGATATTTCAAATACTGGAAAAAAATTGATAGTTTGTATATAGTTCCAGTTATGCTGGGCTCACAGACTCCAGAAAAAAGCTTGGTTTTAAACTGTTACTGGAGTGAATGCTCACTAGGCTGATTTGTTCCTTTTATGTGAGATCTGTAACTTACTACTTCTAATTCTGCTGAAAGCCCTTGTTCAAGCCATTTTTAAAATATAGATAGAATCTTCATTCTAAGTTGATATGTTTGGCTTGTTATTGTGATATATGAATACCTGAACATGCTTTAACAGGTACTCCTGAGGCAGACCTACAGACAGCTAATCTGAATTTTTGTCAGCTTAATTCGAATAACAGTATCCATATTTATCAAAGGCCTCTGCCAACAAGGTAGGCCTCAAAAAGGCCTGGGTAAATTAGTAGGTCCAAACAGTCACTTAAAATGGCCACTGCCCTTAAATGAGGCCAACAAGATGGCATTTGCCCTTAGTTGGTCTTTCAAAATGGCCACTGCCCATATTAGGCCTTAAAAATGGCCACCGGCAAGAAAGGGCATCCAAAATGGCCACCACCCTTGATGTGGCTTCAAAATGGTCTCTGCCCACTTTTGGTATTTGAAACAAAATGGCCACGCCCTTAGTGCCTTCAATTCTGAGGGCAATCAAAATGGCTGCCACCTTATGGGAGGCTTCAAGATGGTCACCGGCACTCTCAAAGGCTGCCTGCACACTTACCAGGCTGAAGACAAGCCGAGCAATGCAGAGAAGCTCAAATGGAAGCAGACAGCCCAGGCACCAGAGACAGGTACAGACAGGGCCTTGGATCAAAGGAGCCTTGCCAGATTGCTGGCTCTTGTCAGCCCTTGCACAGAAGGCAAGTTAAGTAAAGGAGGCCTCAAAAGAAAAAAGAGGGAAAAATATTTTTTTTGAAGTGGGTGGTCCTGTGTAATTCAAAATGGCAGCCACCCACGAGGCACTCCTAAAATGGCTGACTGTCTCCTGAGGCAATTAGTTCCAGCAGAGGAGAAAAGAGTCTGCTAAGGCCTAGCCACTAACTGTCAGTTTCTGGGTCCCCTGGAGTAATGTGGATGGCAGAGATCATCTTGCCTGGGAGGGAGGGCAACAGGTTCAGTGGAGCCGAAGTTTGGCGCAGAACTAGCTGTGCTAAGTCCAATAGACCGTCTCTCCATTCCTGGGACAGGTACACCTTACACTCCAGTGAGTCAATAATGGCCCCCAGATGAACGATTCTGGTGGAGGGAATGAGTTGGCGCTTGGTCCGATTGACCAAGGAACCATGATGAGTGAGGGTAGTGAACACCACCTGTACATCTCTCTCAGCCTGAGAAGGAGAGGCAGAGGAGATGAGGATGTCATCCAGGTAGCACTGGACCCTGATGGGAATAGACCGTAGGTGGGCGTTCAGGGCAGCCAGGACCTTGGTGAATACCCTTGGTGCCGAGAATAGGCCGAATGGAAGTGCTCCATATTTATAATGCACCCCTGCATAGCACAACCATAAGTATTGGTGGTGAGATGGCCGAATTGGGATGTGGAGGTAAGCCTCCGAGAGATCTATGGATGTGAGTAGATCTCCCTTCTGAACACTTGCCAGAATTGATTGCAGGGTGTGCATTTTGATTTTGTTATGTCTGATGGCAGCAGCCATGCGGTCCTGTGCTTCCCTGGATTGAAGGGGATCCCCCCTGGTGACCTGTCTCTTGCGCCCCTGAGTGGGACCCTCGATGACCGGCTGGGGACCCCAGGCCTCAGGTTCAGCTCTGCCCAGTGAAACGTTGTCCAGAGACAGCGTGTCGGATGATCGAGCTGGGTGCTGGCTACGGTTCTGTGTTGGAGCAGATAGCGAAGCCCGATGGCTCCCTGAGGCTGGCTGACCAGATGACTTTGCTGAGGCCTTGGACTTGTGTGGTCTGGCCGTCTGGTCTGGGGATTGTGCCCTAAGGGGAGAGCGATCCCTAGATGGGGAGGATTGGGTGGCCCTTGAGGGGCTTCTGACCTCCGTATGGCTCTGTGAGACTTTGTCTTGGCCTTTGCCTTTGATGGCTTGTCTGCCATTGCTTTCCTGTGAGAGGAAAAAAGACAAGAAATGAGAGGGAACAAAACAGGTCACAAAGGCTTTTGGCCCTGTGGGTGTGTCTGAGTGAATCCAAAATGGCGGCCGGCCATGAGGTCTATTCAAAATGGCGGCCGCCTCCCCATGAGGTAAGTATGCCCAGGGCTGACCTCCCTCTGGGGCTCACCAGACCCCTCAACCCCTTTGGGGACCCCCTCGGGACACAATAGTGGCTTGGGGGGGGTGTTTTACCCTCTCTCAATAGGTAGATGCAGCAGACGTTTGTTTCAGGCCTCCTGAACGGCCGCAAGCGGTTGTGACAGGAAAGGCTCCCTCAGCTCACAGAGTCAGTCAGCAGCAGGCCATCCTCTTCCGAAGGCTCGTAGGCTGCTGCTCTTTAGCGAGGATGGCTCCAGACCCCCTGTCTCGCCACAAGTGGCTTGCAGGAAGGGCTGACAGGCAGGCAATCAAGTTTTAAAGGTCTCAGCCGAGCCGTGGGTCAAGGCTCCGATCGGCAAGTCTCTTAATTTGTTGACCTCTCTGCCTGTTTTTGGAGGTTTATTTGCCTTATAAGAGATAGTTAACCCCTTAGAATTGGGGGACTACTTGTTGGACCACTAATTGCGCTTATTAAGGAACAGAATTAAGGCCAAATATGGGCAAGTAGAAATTGTTCAAATGCAAATAGAGCCCAGGCCTGCGCAAAAACTGTCACGAGGCAGTGAGTAAGGCCTTCCTCACACGGTCATCCAGGATATTCGGCAAATAAGCTTGCCAGCCTCGTGCAGAGCCCAATTATAGGTGGTGACAGGGGTCACCACAGTCCCAGGAGGTCAAATTTGGGACCGTTCCCACTCCCTCCAGGCCGGAAAAGGATGTTATTTCAAAGGTGGAATTAATTTGCTGATGGATTGGGCCTCGGCTGGAGGGGCGAGCAGCAGCAGGCCTAAGGCCTAGCTGCCTCTCCCAAGGCTAGAGAGCGATGGTACTTGGGGCTCATTAGGGAACTTACAGTTCAGGATTCCAAGATTCAGGAACAATTAAGGATAGATACTCGGATTTTTGATGAAAAAGGCACTAGTCGTTGGCTATGACTGAGTCAAAAGAGGGGGAACTAGGCCTAGAGCCACCTTTTATACTTTTCCAGACTCAGTCACCATTGGCTAGAAGGCTGTGCCAATACCCAATCTTGGCGGCTAGCTCCACCCACGATGGAGAATAGATAGTTTCCCCCACCAGAACAGTTCAGGGGAAGATAGGTCACATGATATATTTAGTGAAGAATACATATACATTTCCAAACCACCTTCTGTCTGCACCCCCCTCCCCGCTTCATTTTGTCAGCTCAGGGTTTTAAATTCAATATTAAACCGAAATTATTTTCTTTTGCTCAGGAATGGAATTTAGCCTTTCCATGCTTAGAATACCCACTCCTTTATACTCTCGATTTCAATAATCCCTATTAAAAAGATGAGAAGAAGCTTTGAGATGATAACTTTAGCTTTTTCTGATTTGTATTGGCTGACTATTTTTCAAGCATTCTTCTGTTGTTCAGGCATGCACATTCAGAAAGCAATTTCACCCAGCATTTCCTGAAAAGAGGAAAAAGAATTTGGTCATTTCCATATTGAAAGAAAAATCTACAGTCCAGTATGCTTTGTAATTTTTTTTCTGAGTGCAATGAAACCATCAAAGGATTAGATCATCTTTAAGAAAAGAAAAACCTGTAAAAGATTGAAATAGTTGTGATAATTCTATAGAATATTTCCTCCTTTATGAATTGCTCAAAATGGATAAACAGCAATAATATTCCAGCAAACAGCAAAAATAATACTCTTGATAGAAAGCTATACAACTCATAGAGTATTCTATGACATTAGAAGGGTCAACTAGATTGCTTTTACTACAGGGCCAGGCATTAGCTACAGACTTAATCTATGTTAAATCTATTTCAGTTTTGCTTGCATTTCAGATGTAATTTTTACAACTTTCCATATTGTTCTGCCATTAAAAAAAGATTGCAATCAATGCACATTTATTTTCATACTAAGCTATTCCTAATGTACACATAGTGTATGCAAGTATCTTGAATATATGCATAGAAAACTTTATATATATATATATATATATATATATATATATATATATATATATATATATATATATATATATATATATATATATATATATATATATATATATATATATATATATATATATATATATATATATATATATATATATATATATATATATATAACACAACAGAAAAACATATATAACCCTTTCCTGGTGAAAGAGCTGATTGGGAACAGAGCCTATGGCCTAATGGATAAGTTGCTGCACTGCAAAGCAGCCGGCCCGGGTTCAAATCCCAGTAAGGGGTATGGCTATCTGACGAGAGCAAAATAAGCTCGAAATAGATCTATAATAGTCTCCCTTTATTTTCATTTATCAGCAAAAAATCCTACACATATAGATTAGTGTGTCGGCTATATTAAAATCAGCCTGGATGGTCCCTGTGACGGGGCTGAAAGGCAAAAAGGAAGCTGTGATGCTTTCTCTCCCATATTTGGGTACACCAAGATAACACGACAGAAAAACATATATAACCCTTTCCTGGTGAAAGAGCTGATTGGGAACAGAGCCTATGGCCTAATGTATAAGTTGCTGCACTGCAAAGCAGCCGGCCCGGGTTCAAATCCCAGTAAGGGGTATGGCTATCTGACGAGAGCAAAATAAGCTCGAAATAGATCTATAATAGTCTCCCTTTATTTTCATTTATCAGCAAAAAATCCTATATATATATGGGTAAAAATGGGAACTAAACAACATTATCTGACATTTTTACCCATGATGTCCTGGAGTGCAGAAAATACCAAGGCCAGAAGTGTGACAAAATTTAATAGAAAGCCACAAAAGTGTTAGTGCCAGCATCTATGAAAGAAGTCAGAGAGCCATGTTCAAATCTTATCAGATAGTTGGCATACCAAACTTCCTAGAATAGAAAAGCAAACTGTGGGTGTTAAGAAACAGATATCAGAAGAATAGGGATGTGGTTAGAAAGATGAAGTCAAACTGACAATGTGTAAATCAAATTTAGAAACTAGCAAAACTGTAACAGACCTGATACAAAAGGTCTGCCTGAATGGAAGACCTCAACATTTGGGCAACTCTGAACTGCAAGAGTCAAGCAAAGGGAACTCTCTCTCTCTCTCTCTCTCTCTCTCTCTCTCTCTCTCTCTCTCTCTCTCTCTCTCTCTCTCTCTCTCTCTCTCTCTCTCTCTCTCTCTCTCTCTCTCTCTCTCTCTCTCTCTCTCTCTCTCTCTATCTCAGACAGAGAGACACAGATACAGACACAGAAAGAGACAGGGGGAGAGAGAGAGAGAGAGAGAGAGAGAGAGAGAGAGAGAGAAAGAGAGAGAGAGAGAGAGAGAGAGAGGAAGTATTCTTTTTCAATAAAGCTTTGTGGACTGCAGAATTGTTGTCCTCATATAATGAGTCAGCTCTTCATTGTTCTGGCATATACACAAACAGGAAGAAGGGGGAGATATGCAAAGCCTGCCTAACAGAGATCAAAGGAAAGCAGAAAGTGTGTACTTGCAAAGCTTGCCTAGATACTGAATGGTCAAAGGGTAAGAGCTGTTTGTCGGTCACACCATGCATACCAGACCAGACATTTATTTATTTATTTATTATTTATTTATTTGTCAAACATGTATAGTAGTAATTTGTATAAACATAAGTAAAAGGTAACGATAAAAGAGGACAATAGGACAGTAGGACAGGGACGGTAGGGACTGTTACAGCAATGGCCCCCTTACAGACCTCTTAGAAACGAGGAGAGGTCGACTGTAGACAGTCTAAGGTTAAAGTTTTTGGGGTTTGGGGAAGAAACCACAGAGTCAGGTAGTGCATTCCAGGCATTGATCACTCTGTTGCTGAAGTCGTATTTTCTGCAGTCGAGTTTGGAGCGCTTTACATTTAGTTTGAATCTATTATGTGCTCGTGCATTGTTGCGGTTGAAGCTGAAGTAGTCATTAACAGGAAGGACATTTTGGTATATGATTTTATGAACTACATTTAGATCAGATCGAAGGCGACGTAGTTGTAAATTGTCTAATCCCAGTATTTCAAGTCTGGTGGAATAAGGTATTTTGTTGTGAGCGGAGGAGTGAAGGACTCTTCTTGTGAAATATTTCTGGACTCTCTCGATTGTATTTATGTCTGATATGCAGTGCGGGTTCCAGACAGGTGAGCTGTATTCCAGAATTGGTCTAACAAATGTTTTGTATGCTCTGGTTAGTAATGTAATTTTGCCAGAGAAGAAGCTACGCAAGATTAGATTAACAACTCTTAGTGCGTTTTTGGCAATGTTGTTACAATGGGCTCTAGCACTTAGGTCGTTGGATATGAGTACTCCAAGGTCTTTGACAGAGTGAGGGTCATCTACAAGTTCGTTTCCTCCAAGTTTGTATTTTGTATTCTGATTTTTTTTGCCAATGTGTAAGACAGAGCATTTGTTGGTTGAGATTTGAAGTTGCCAGTTATTTGACCATTCTGCTACATGGTCAAGGTCTTTTTGAAGGGTAGCAACATTGTCGGTGGTGTTAAATAGTTTAACATCATCAGCAAAGAGAACGCAGTTGCTTATAATATGATCACAAAGATTGTTTATGTAGAGTATGAAGAGTGTTGGTCCTAGAACACTGCCTTGAGGGACACCACTGTTGACAGGAGCAGGATTTGATATGGCACTTCCTATTTTGACCACTTGTCTGTTAGACAGGAACGCAGTTATCCAATCATGTAGGGGTCCAGAAATGCCATAGGATTTTAGTTTCAGAAGTAGTTTGTCGTGTACAACTGAATCAAAGGCTTTACAAAAGTCTATGTAAATTGCATCTATTGTTTTACCCTGATCAAGTTGAGTGGTCCATATGTTTTTTCAGTGCAAGAATAAATTGCAGTGCAGTGCAATTTATTACAGGCAATAAATTGCTGCAGTCATGAGCAGACTGACACATTGCGTTTGTTAATGTTTTTTTTAAATCACTAGAAGGGAAATTCTGATGAATGGTGGTTTTAGAATTAAATAAAGAAGGAACACTGCATGTGGCCCCAGACTAAATTTCATTATTTACTGGGTCTCTTTTCTTAGGAAATGGATGGACTGCTGGACTGCAGTCCTTCGCTTGGCCTCTTTTTTAAAAAAATAGCTTGCCTTATCAGCAGGAGGCAAGCATAGAGATGCAGTGAAATCTCCCCAAAGGGCAAGATAGGGGAGAACCAGGACATGGAGATACCCGCAACAGGAATAGATAAAATAATGATGGGTCATATTTCCCAAGCAACAACAATGCCTACAGGTGGAGGCATGTGATCGAAAGAGGAAATGAGAAAAACGTGGAGGGATAAAAACTAGACTAAAGGCGAATAGAATAGAATAGAATAGAATAGAATAGAATAAAATAGAATAGAATAGAATAGAATAGAATAGAATAGAATAGAATAGAATTCTTTATTGGCCAAGTGTGATTGGACACACAAGGAATTTGTCTTTGGTACATATGCTCTCAGTGTACATAAAAGAAAAGATACATTTGTCAAGAATCATGAGGTAAAAAACACTTAATGATTGCCATAGGGTACAAATAAGCAATCAGGAAACAATATTAATATAAATTGTAAGGATACAAGCAACAAGTTACAGTCATACAGTCATTCATAGAGAGTGTCATTACTATCTATTTTGTTTGCTAATGTGCTCCTTAGAGCCTAAAATGGTTTACATGTAGTTAGAGTTAATAACAAACAGGCAGGTGAAAAACTGCTGTGTCATCATTGCAACAGAAACTTGGTTAAAGCATTCTGTCCTGGATAGTGCTGTTAACTTAAGTGGATTTTCAACATTTTGGCTTTTTTTTTTTTTAGAGTGGGCATCAGAATTTCATTTTTTAATGTGTGCCAGTGTGTTCACAGAAAAAAAATGACAATAAAGGTTATCTTATCTAATCTTATTTTGTGCCCATTTTCTGACTAAGCAGCTACTTTTGGGGTGTGCTTTGATTATGTTTACCAATGGAATTGCATTTGCCAATGTCCTGATTTTCTGATTGTAACTGTTTTAAAAGTTGATGTCCAAGGCATGGCCAGAGTACTTTATTTGGAAACTTAATCCCAAATGCCCTTATTCTGCAGGATAAAGCTATTAAAGATATTCTCCACCTTGGACGTTTAATTGGCTTTGGATGTCAGGTGATCAGACCTACCATTTCCTGGGATGTCATTCCTGAGAAGAAGGCTTCTCTAAGAATACTACCACAGAAATAACCTTATGTGTTATTTGTATGGATGAATTGTATTGATTTTTTTCAGTCAAGCTGTTATTACAGGCAAGAATGAGTGGTTCTTCCAATATTGATTTTATAAAAATTTTAATCTTGATAACTACACTCAATCCCACTATTTATAAATTTAGGAGAATATTTGTTCATATTCTTCTTTATGCTTTTCCTGCTGCTAAGCAAAGCCACATTACTTAACTTTTCTAAAATCATTCCTGTTATTTTCTCTAATATATATATATTGCATGCATACTGTATGATGCTAGGGACAGGATCTCTAGGAACACAACTTCCAGAGCAGAGGTGGGTTCCTCCCGGTTCAGACCGGTTCACCCGAACTGGTAGCAAACCACTGGTGATGTAACGACGACATCACGGAACCGGTTCGGTTGGTGCCGGTCCATGGGCGCTGCCATCTTTTTTAAAAAAATAAATATTTTTTATTTTTTTTCTGGGGTTTTGTCTTCTGCGCATGCACAGAAGCCAAGTTTCCAGCACTGTGCATGCGTCACCATCTTGTTTTCAGCTTTTAATTTTTTTTATTTTTTTGGTACTGCGCATGCGCGCGGCCACGTAGCACAGCCATGCAGTGTGGGAGGAAGTGAACTGGCAGCGAGGTACGTTAGAACCCACCCCTGTTCCAGAGTCACATTGTGGTTCTGGCAGGTTGCTTTAGTTAACTTGATCTCATGCCAAGAACCAGCAATTTAACTTTGACTGAATTATAACTCCAAGTTTTTAGTTTAGGTCTGAATCTTAACATAGTGTTTTTTTTTTACTTATAGAACAATTAAGATAGTAACACAATGAGTAATAAATAAACCAATTTATTTTTTGCCTTTTTTACAAATGCTTATACTACGCCCTTTAGACTTGTTAGACATACACACATTTAGCTATAAAGCTTTTTGTTTTCATTTCTTTGTCTATCTCAGGAAAAACATCACACACCAGATTTCTTTAGTCAAGCTGTTACTAAGGCAGGAATGAGTTATTCTTCTAATATAGTTTTTATAATATTTTTCATCTTCAGTCCCACTGTTTATAAATTCAGGAGAATATTTATCACATTTGTTCAATTCTCTTCCTGTATACATTTTACCTACCGTAATTCTTATATAATTATTCCACAATTTCCAGTAATAAACTTATTATATACATTTTTTATTTTCAACCCCCCCCCCCCCCCCAAAAAAATCCCCAACAATATCTTGTAAAGTGTATATTTTGAAATATAAATACATTCTGGATTATTCTACATTTTCGGCTAATAAAAACAGTCATGTCAATTCATAAATATAAAGCAAAGTCACAGGTGATATTAGCAACTACAAGAATAATGGATTCTACAATCTGAAACATTATAATTGCACAGAGATTATTCTTATACATTATTAACTGTGTTCCCAGCTAATTCCTTTTTTAACTTATCAAAGTTATTTCTACTCTCAAAGAAGAAGATTACATGATGTTTTGCCTGCATGTTTACTCAACCAAAAATAACTATCTACAATCAGAGCTATTTCTTAGCCATTGGTACAAGTGGTCATGAATAAATGTTATCTACTAGCTACAGCTTCTATGAGGACGCCAGTGCTTTCAGGTCATTTATTGCACTCCACTAATTAAGATTATATCTTCTTATATTCTTAGGATCACAAGCTTGAATCTAAATCAGAAATAATTAGCCTGAAAAATCTATTATTGTTTTTAGTGTGTGACTCCATAACTTAGCCTACTTACTTAGAATCAAACAAGGCCACCCTTTCATTGAACCAGCCAAATGTGTGGTCTGTGATATTACTTAAATAGGTGCATCTTCATACAGTTTCTGAAATGAGATTTCATATACAATTATAATGATTCAATTATAGGCTGAGCAAGGCATCTGGTTTATTTATTTGCTTTTACCAGCCTTCTTCTCTTTGTGTAACAAAATAACAATGTCCTATCCCAATTAATAACATAAAACAGAAGAGCTATACAGAAAATACAGATGTTTTGAAACATAGAACTAGGCAGTGGCAAGATTTTAGCAACATGAATGAGTACTTACAAGAAATGTTATCCTATTTAAATTCTAGGCTAGATGTGTAGAGTTATTCTGAAATTATAAGAAATGCGGTTTCAACCAATTCCAAAGACATTCTCTTTTATGAATATTGCTGTGTTGCTTGCTGCTAAGAGCAAACAGAAATGCATTTAGTAGCAAGGTTTTATTTCTGAGTAACAAAGAAGGAAAACAAATGCAACCCTTGGTCAATTTGACTTTGAAGGTAAATTTGCCCCTGCCTTACATTCACACCTTGTAAGAAATTAGCTGCCCTCAAAAGGTTTGTGACCATGGAGAGTGGTGGAGGTATGAATGATTCTTTGTGTGACTGTGTATTTAAACAGATAGTTTGGTTATCCTTAATAACAACACCAACAGCAGATCCAGTGTTTCAGATGTTGGGTTGAGGAAGTGAGTATTTTAACTCAAGGGAAAAGAGTAGGATAAGAAGCAATGGGTAGAACCTCATCAGAGGCAGAGAGAAGCTTGTCAGAGGGAGATCCAACCTGGAAATAAGTATGAATTTCTGAACAGTGAGAATGATTAATCCATGGAACAGCTTGCCTCTGGGGGTTTGTGGTTTTTCATCACTAAAGGTTTTCAAGAAAAGATTGGACAACTATTTGTCTGGGATGATATAAGGACTCCTATCTTGGGCAGGGGGTTGGACTAGAAAACTTCCAAGGTTTCTTCCAGCCCGGGATGGGTTCTAACTTACCTCACTGCTGGTTCACTTCCTCCTGGGTTGCATGGGTGCGCCTCGTGGGCACGCGCATGCATGCGCAGTGCCAATTTTTTAAATAAAAGCCAAAAACAAGATGGCGACCGCATGCATAGTGCCAGAAACTCGGCTTCTGCACATGCTTAGAAGAAGAAAAAATTCGGGGGAAAATGTAAATTTTTTTTTAAAAAGATGGCGGCGCCCATGGACCGGCACCGACCGATCCGGTTCAGTGATGTCATCATGACATCACCAGCGGGTTGCTACCGGTTCAGGTGAACCAGTCTGAACCAGGAGGAACACACCCCTGTTCCAGCCCTATGATTCTATTATTTTGAATGTTATAATTAAGCTAATGTCTTATATGTAGATCTGAGCCTATAAACACCATTGTACACTTCCATATTAAGCAGAACAGTATCTCTCTGTGTATTTTTCCAAGATATAATTCCGGATTTTGAACAATTACTGGGCTGGTATATATGATTCCTATTGTTTAACTTGAGATCTCAGGGCTTTTGATCTGTATGTAGAAAAAGTTAACATTTGAATTTTATGTTGCATGGCAACATACTCCTATGGGACATTCATTGGTAAAATAAACCATTATCATCTTCTGAACTTCAGTTGTGCATTTAGGTGCTGTGGAATTATCCCCTAAAGTTTTGCAATACTTTTAAGTTATTCTTACAGGTATCTAGACCTATATTAAAATATATTCTCATGAGCAGTAGAAATATTAATATGTTTTTTTTCAAAAGGAAAACTTCAAGGAAAAACTGCATGCCCACCCACAATGGTAATTCATTAATTGTAAATCATTAATGAAATCTGAGCTGATTGTAAATTTCACTGACATTGCTTTTCTGTTTATAATAACAAGAGTACTAATTATGCCCTATTTTATCTGGATGGTTCTTGGGTTTTTAATAAAATAATAATTCTGGTAAACTGATGGGATGGTTTATACTTTGGTGTTACTTTATGCCTGAGCTACTAATTGTCTTTAAAGATCCTGCTGTATCATTCTCACGGACTATTATAGTCCATTTTACTAGAGATCTGAAAAATGAGTAAATTTAAAGAATTAAATCATTATTTTGTATTTTATGACATAGTTGAATTGAAGCACTATAAAGTTCCAATAATTTGATAAAGAAAAAAGAATTGTACTTCAGCTGTAGAACACCTGCTCTGGATGGATGGATGGATGGATGGATGGATCTCCTGCCACCCAAATCTCTACTGTGTTACATACTGTATCTGTATTTTCTCTATTTCTTGAAATACTGAAGAGTCACTATAGTTCAGTATAAATACACTGACCACATGAACCAATAGTCTGACACAATATAAAGCATTTTCTATGTTCCTGAAGTATGAGATGATTTAATCATTCAAGCTGTGATCTGTTACCAGTCAACTTTCCCCACCTTTAAAAAGAAACAAAAGTGAAATCTTAAAATTGATATACCTAGGTAGTTTTCAGATCAAGCTGTAAAATTATTAATGGAACATTAAGTAACAACCATTTTTATGCCAAGCATATTGAACTGATTTCTGCCAGTTATTTCTTTTTTGAGCTGAGTTGGTGCAGTGGTTAAATGCAGCACTGCAGGCTACTGCTAGTTCAGCAGTTCAGCTGTTCAAATCTCACCGGCTCAAGGTTGACTCAGCCTTCCATCCTTCTGAGGTGGGTAAAATGAGGACCCAGATTGTTGGGGGCAATATGCTGAACTCTGTAAACCGCTTAGAGAGAGCTATAAAGCACTATGAAGCGGTATATAAGTCTAAGTGCTATTGCTAAGTGCTATTGCTATTGTCTTTGCTAAATGGTTTAAGGATGATGATAACTATTATCATGGTTGGTTGCGTAGTTAGCCAGATGTTTAGACTGGATTTGGAATTTTTATCCCCCTATCGAGTCATTCACAAGGACCTGGGCTAGTCAGATGTCGTTGTTTGATGGAATTAAAGATATCAGCACAAAACGCAAGCTGTTCCAAGTAAAGCTGCTTTTGCAATTGATCGATGGTAATTTTGTGAATGCCAATGGTGTTCATGTGATGCTCCAGTTATTTTGGGATTGCACTCAATGTGCCTATAATTACTGGAGTTATCTTTGCTTTCTTTTGCCACAATCATTCTAGTTCTTTTTGCAGATCTTTGTATTTTGTAATTTTCAGTTCTTTCTCTTCTGCTGTCTCAAGGTGCTGTAACATCCACTATCCAGATTTTTTTTTAACTTTCTTATCAACAGTTAAGTCTGGAGTATTATGTGGCAGGTGCTGGTCTGTTTGAATTCTATTATTTATTATTATTTCAAAACCTGCCTAGGATGGAAAAGAGGCTGAATGATTATCATTAACAAAAAGGAAGATATTGAATAATTGAAAGTGCTGTGAGGAAAAAAAATGTTTCAGGTAAATTAATGAAGAAAAGGATTGTCCCAAAATCAGTTTAGTAACACTGATAATATGCCAGAATTATACAGAGTCAATTATCTTTATTCTATAAATGTGACAATTAACATAATGATAGAACAGCCATGGTCGTCCAGGGGTTAGAATGCAGAATTAGAGGCCAATTCTGCTGACTGCCAGCAGTTCTAGCCTGAACAGCTCAAGGTTGACTCAGCCTTCCATCCTTCCAAGGTCAGTAAAATGACCCAGATTGTTTGGGGCAATATGCTGACTCTGTAAACCACTTACACAAGGCTGTAAAGCACTATGAAGTGGAATATAAGTCTATTGCTATTGCTAATATCAGAGATTACATTTTAAAATTGAAGACATAAGCAACTAGCAACCATTATACACACACACACACACACACACACACACACACACACACATTATATGAAGCATTCAGAAATGACACCTGAAATTAAACAGAATGAAAGAAAACAGTTTAAAAGGCTTTGAAAACTCAGTTGCTACATTTAAAATGGTACCATGGTGACAGAGTTAGCAATCAAATAAAACCATTTTTGTATGTTCTGAAATACAAATACAAATATCAGCAGATATTTGGAAAGCAGAAAAAGGCAAATAACAAAAAAATAGTTTTACAATTTCACATGAGATTTCAAATTCTAGTTCATAGCTTTAACCATGTTTTGGAGAGTTAAAGTTATGAAGCTAGATCATTTAACACTCTTCATCTTTCGCTTTTACTGCTTTTCTTTGCCTCATAAGGCCTGCAGCAATGATTGAGAGGGGTTGTCTATTTTTTTTCTGTAATGAAAACTGCCACAGGAGCTATTAATATTCCAGTATTATTGTATTTATCTAATGAAGTGCTTTGTTATGCTTAAGTGCTTATTTTTATTTGCTGCTTTGTGGTAAAGGGATAAATGGGTTAGGGTTAGAAGTTAGAAGTTGTTGCTGTTTTGCTTCTATTCTTTGTCCCTCATTCTCTGTCTATAATAGAGACATGCTGAAGTGAAATAACTCTGGAAGGAAGAGCTGTTATGAGATGGGCACTGGAAAACATCAAAAGGAAACTAATGGGACAAGATGAGAGGATCACAAGTTTTAATGAATCATTGCTATGTGCCAGATGTAAAACATGCAACTACTGTTCTGCCAATCATAAAATACTATGGTATTTTTCGGAGTATAAGACGCACGGGAGTATAAGATTTTAGAGGAGGAAAACAAGGAAAAAAGTATTCTGGACCAAATGGTGTAGTAATATATTATTTAATAAAATACCAGTGTAGCAGAATACTTTTTACAACCATGTATACTTTTTACAACCATGTATAATTTTTACAAACTTCAAACTTGACAGCTTTAAGACTAGTGGACTTCAACTCCCAGAATTCCTCCTCCAGTCATGCTTGCTCAGGAATGGGAGTTGAAGTCCACAAGTCTTAAACTTGCCAAGTTTGAAGACCCTTGCACCCCTAACCCTAACCCAAGGGTCTTCAAACTTGACAGCTTTAAGACTAGTGGACTTCAACTCCCAGAATTCCTCCTCCAGTCATGCTAGATGGGGTAATTAGAAGACAAAAACACTCCAGCTCGTTTTTCGCTCTGGGTTTTTTTTTTTTTTTTTTTTTTTTTGCAAAAACAGGGCATGCAGAGGCTTTGGGAAGCCTGCAGAGCACTCCTAGGGGGTGGGGGGAGACAAAAACACCCCAATTTTTGCAAAAAAGGCTCATTTTTTGCTTGTTGTTTTGCAAAAACAGGGCATGCAGAGGCTTTGGAAAGCTTGCAGAGCACTCCTAGGGGGTGGGGGAAGGCAAAAATGCCCCAATTTTTGCAAAAAAATGGCCCATTTTTCACAAAAATAGGATGCGGGGGCAGGGCTTCGGGAGGCCAAAAATTGCTGTATTCGGTGTATAAGATGCACCGACATTTCCACCCTCTTTTTGGGGACAAAAAGGTATGTCTTATACTCCGAAAAATATGGTAAATTGGAACATTGTCCCATAGGAGCTAATCCCCAGTGAAAATGAGTTAAGGGGTTCAGTGCAAAGACAAAAAGTTGAAGTGGATGAGACAGTGAAAGATGAAGAAGATATGAATCTTTAAAGTAGCCAGACATTGAATTGAAATAACACCTTGGGTTTCTACCTATGGAATTTTACCATTTTTTTCAACATATATCTTACCCTCTCAAGTGGCCTTCAGAATTATTATTTTTTTTTACTTTTTACATAGCATTGAATTCAAATAGACTTGCTTTTCCCAAGTCAATGATTATCCTTTTCTGGCATCTCCATCTGGTTCTACTTTTTATCTATTTCTATTTGTATCTCCCTATTGAGGGTGCTTGGTACTCTCTGAGGTTGCTTGCTTTCTTGCAGACATTTCATTATCCAAACTAAGTAACATCATCAGATGCTAGTAAGGATGATGTTACCTAGTTTGGGTAATGAAATGTCTGCAAAAAACAAACAAACATGCTCAGAGACCACGAAGGACCACTCATTTCAACTCTGAACTACAAATATTCTCCTTTAGTGATATTTTCCTACTGCATGCTATTTCTGTATTTTTATTTTTTTAATTAATTTTAAGATTACTCTTAATATATAATCATTTCTAAATTAAAAGTGAAGTTATATCAAAAATACTTTATTAAGTTATTTGCTTATATTTTGTCATAATGGTATATCAAGATATTTATTAGAAAATGGTGTTTCCTGCTATCTGAATGCATGAACTCTGGCATGGGTGATTTACTGCCCCAAGATTGATTTATGAACCAGAGATAGAAAAATCTCAAAGTGGTTTGAATTGAATTAATCTACTGAAATGCTAATTGACTTAAACCTTATTCAGCTCTTGCATCTCTTATTCTAAATCAAATCAGTTGATTTTTTTGCAACTCTATTACTGATCACCACATCTGTATCAATTAATTATGTACTTTAATCAGAGAAAATGTATGTAAAAGGCTGCTCTATTGTACTGCTCTTGAACGTCCTTTCATATTTAGTGGTAATCTTTTCTACCTGGGATTATCCACTAGAAATTATCCATTAAAATAGTGTAGGAGAAGCTGTTTACATTTTCACATTTTCCACATCAGGTATTTATTTTATTTTCTGTTCAAAATTGCCTAAATCCAAGCAAAGGAAAAATCCAAATTCCATATTCCATCCTTGTAAAGAACTAATCTAGTAATTTTAGTTGCTTTTTTTGTTACCAATATATGTAAATAATAGCACCAGATTAAAGGAAAAATAAACTTAGAATATAGAATCGTTGTGTTCTTGTTATTTTGATGCTATTCCTCTGTTTATGCAGCCCACATTGGCTTTTTTATAAGCTGAAGTACATTGCTGGCTCATACTCAAGTGGTGGTCCACCAGGACACTTAGATCTCTCTCACAGTTACTTCTGTTGATCCAGGTACTGTCTATTCTGTACCCATGCATTTGGTTTTTCTTGCCTAAGTGTAGGAATTTATTTTTCTCATCATTAAACTGCATCTTGTTAGATAGGGCCCAAAAGCTCAAATATGTCAAGATCCTTCTGAATCTTAAATCTATCTTCCAAAGTGTTAGCAATTCTCCTGAGCTTGGTGTCATCTGCAGTTGATGATTTTCCTTCTATCCCTTCATCTTAATCATTTGTGGAGATGTTGAAGAGTAGTGGGCCCAAGACAGAACATTGCGGCACTGGCTGCTTCTCTCCATGTAGATCAGAGGTGGGATCCTGCCTCTGATTGCCGGTGCAGCTAATAGCTGTTCTTCGGCGCAGAGCCGAAGATGCTGCTGCCGTTCGCGGAGCCAGAGCCTTCCCTGGGCGCTTTCCCCGCCTGCATGGATGCCGCCAATTGCGTTCTTTTGCCCTCTGTGCATGCACAAAGCGTTCCGCATGCGCAGAGGGCAAAAGAACGCAATTGGCGGCATCCATGCGGGCGGGGAAAGCGCCCGGGGAAGGCTCTGGCTCCGCGAACGGCAGCAGCGTCTTCGGCTCTGCGCCGAAGAACAGCTATTAGCCGCACCGGCAATCAGAGGCAGGAACCCACCTCTGATGTAGATGTAGTTCAGTTGAGGACTACACTTGTTTATATTCTGGGGAAAAAACATTTTATTGTAATTAATTTATTTGCTTATTTCTTAGCTATTTAGCTGTAGATTTTATAAACCACACAAAATCTACATAAAAATGCCTGCAGCATACAAATCCAAATCAGCCAATCAGTCAGACAATAAATAAATAAAATAAAAATGTGTGGCGGTAGTCCCCAATTCTGGCAATTTTTCCTTAATAGCCCAGTTCAAAATTCTCAGGTTTTGCAAGCGACTAGAGAGGGAAGCACAAAATCCACATACTCAGTTGGAAATGTACATTAATGTTGAATTCAAGCGTAACTATATACATATGGAAGAATCTTTTAAATACTTCAACAGTGAAGTTTGCATGAAAAAGAGAGTACAATTATTATTATTTCTTTTCTATCCTTCATTTGTATTAACAAAACAAAAACCAAACTTCCTTATCTCCCCAAAAAAATTATTTGAGAGAAAATGTATCCCCTGAGCAATAGAAAAATGTGGCCTCCTTGTCAAAGACTTTAAGGTGAATGTACCTTTTTTTAACCTTTGAACTTATTCTATGTTACCCACAAGGAGTCAAGAAAACATGGCTTTTTAAATCATATGAACCTAAAACAAGACTTTTTCTGAATGCTCACAAAAAATAAATGAATATGTTGCCTAATAAGGTGTTTTGGCCTATTGGCATCTCATAGGGAATAGCCCATGTGATCCTACTGTTCTTGTCCAAATAACAATTTTCCAGTTTATAGCAGAGCTGTCTTTTACCATTCTTACCTTGAGGTATATAAAATCCATTTTCTAACCTCATTAGGTTTCTTTTCTATCTATTCTCTATTATGGCTTTACAAACCTATAGCCCGAGGCAAAGACATGGTTAATATTTTCCCTTTCTACAGCCTGATTAAGCTTTTTAATGTCTATTTGACTTTCCATTTTTGGAGAGTGAGATAGACATTTGCTCTTTACTTTCTTAATTCACTTTAAAGCTTCTATCACTTCCTCAGCTACCTTCTTAAATAATTTTCACACAGTTTTATCCCATTCTTCTTCCATTTTATCCTGCTGGTACATATACTGTAGTTGTGTATATGTGTATATGTATAAATCAAAATTAAGAGTTTGAGAAAGAAGAAAGAAAGAAAGAAAGGAAGAAAGAAAGAAAGAAAGAAAGAAAGAAAGAAAGAAAGAAAGAAAGAAAGAAAGAAAGAGGGAGGGAGGGAGGGAAGGAGGAAGGAAGGAAGGAAGTTATTGAATCTGGTTTATTATGCCTGTTTTATGGTTTAACATTTTATAATGCAAAGTACCCCTGTGCAATAACTCAGCTAATAATAGGCAATAGAAATATAGCACAGTTAATTAATTAGGAACAGAAGAAGTGGGGCGGGAGCTGGATCTATTCCAAAGAGTCCTCCCAGAAAATCTATGGGACTGAAGATTTTCTTGGCCATAGAATTTTCCAGAGCTACCTCTGAACAATAGCTTGGCATCTTGGATAAACTCCGCTTTGGCAGGGAGTTATTTAGGTGACTTTAAAACTAAGATGGTATTTATATTCTCAGATTATGTGCATCAATAATAATCGTTTTTATTGTTATGAAGAAGATGGTAAAGAAAGATTTCTCGGATCAAGTAAAAAATGAAAATAATGAAAAATAATGTAAATATGTATAAATACGTTTTGGGTTAGTTTGAAGTAAATAGTAAAAGGGATGAAGGTTAAAAGTAACCAATGTAGCAAGATTGATTGCAAAACTGGATTCAGTTACACAAAGTTATAGCTGTTAAAATGAAATGCTGTTTTTTGTGTATTAGTGTTTGTATTTTCTTTTTCTTTTGCCTTTTTTCTCCCTTTTCTTAACTTTTTCTTTTTTCTTTTCTTTTCTTTTTTCTCTTTGATGTCGTGTGTTATTATGTATGTTTCTTTAAAGTTTAAAAACTGAATAAAGATATTTTTTTAAAAAATAAAACTAAGATGGTTGTGTCTTTAGTGGCTGATCTTTGGGGGCCCTATTGAGGGATTTTTAATAAAACATTTTAAAGGGATTTTCCGTGTTTTTTAAATTCGTTTAAAAAGATTAAAAATTATCAATCCTAGCCTTAAAGAATGGCCATTATATCCATTTTACATTTGTGTATCAATACATATTGCGAATATTCATTACATGAGAAAATGTATCCAAATCAGGAGAAGTAATTACAGTAGTCACAAATGGGGAGTGGGGGGGATCACATAGAAAGTCCAGAAACCTGTAACTGGAAAAAGCAGACAAGAATTTAAACTGCTGTATTCTTCTGGTTATACTGATAGCTTTTATTCTTTGAGGAACAATTCCTATCTCTCATAGAACTTGAGCTACCTTCTTTGTATTGTCCAGTAATCTCAAAACAAATTTGAATTTATTTGTTGATTGATCAGGGAAAAAAGAAGATGACTTAGCACATAAAACAGTGACACAACTGACAGTTGGATCATCATGAGTCTACTTTCTTTCAGCTGGATCTTCTGTAGTTGATAAACCTGGGTAAATAGAAGAAGAGGTGATGTGGCTGCAATTTATAAGATCAATCTCTTATCAGCGTGCATATGGGGAAATTGACTGTATCTAGCTTAGTTTGAAGCCACATATAAACTGGAAATTATCTTAATGTGCCAAATGAAATGCATCAAACTGCTGCTTCAATATAGTATCTGAATAAACAGCAGGACTTGTCTCATTATTGATCTTTGGATCCCAGGGCTTATAATGTTTACAGGCCACCTTAGTATTGTTTGTTGATAATGGTTCATGGGTTTAAAGCAGCCACTATAACCATGGGTGTATATCTACTGGTTTTAAGTCAACTCTTTTCAATGCTAGATTTGAATGTTCTTCATAGGTTAAAATTTTTCAAATTTGCCCAGTGCCATAAGTGGAAGACATATTACACATTTCATCCCAAAATGTTGTTGGATCTATCAAAAAGTCTTAGAAGAATCAGTGGTTGGTCCTATCAACGATTCTCTTAATGCTCTCATAACCAGAATAGAAAATTAACTATATAAATTCCTACAGTCACAATTAGTGCTCTTTTTTTAAAATGTAAAAATTATATCTGAATAACTGGGTATGCCATGGAAGTTGAAGGAACAAAGTAGATTGTTAAACCAAAATGAAAGTAGGCTTAAGCCAGACTTAAGTATTCCAAATAGCCATAATATAAAGATCATTTGAGGACTTAGTCTTTGGTAATACATATAGCAAAGCAGTAGAAATTCTTTGTCTAAAAGCTTTTTTTTAACCACAAGACATATACCACAAGACATATAAACACAAATGAATGGGAGGGCTCTACAGTCATCATCCTGAATACTCAAAATATATTTGTATCCCTGTCTGAAAATTTAATGCAACCTTACAGGAAAATTTTTTTAAAGTAAAATCAGGTTTGAAATAGCAAGAAGTAGCATTCAATTTATGAGAGTGAAGATTTATCATATCAAATAAATAAGATACTACAATAAATACTGACAGATGAAGAAACTTCCCCCCAAAAAGAGAGAATCTAACAAAGGAGCAAGTTCAGTAGAAAAAAAGCAATTGTCAAGATCCCCCAAAATGGGAATGAATTAAGCAGTAAATTTTCCAGACACTTGGGTGAGCATGGTTAGGAAGTAGGTCTGTATTGTAATTCAGGAAATGAAGCCATTTCAGCTAGCTGACAGTGAGTGGGCAAGACAGAATTTATAGCCTTCCTTTTTACATGCCTTCCTTTGGTCTTCTTTTTCCCACAATTCCGAACTGTTTATTGAAGGCACTTGCCTGTTTGCATTCATACTATGAAAATCTCCCTGAGAATCTCCTGCTGTTATTTGCAATGTTCATAATGATAACCAACTCCCACCCAAAGATTTAAAAGACATCACTTTTAGTCAGAAAAAAGTTTGAGATCTTTGCTTGAAAAACAGACTAGAAGAAATGATAAATAGGAAATAGATTTCTAAAGGACAAAATTGATGCAGAAGCATCTAGAAAGAAGACAAAGAAGAATTATTGTGGTTGGCAACTCAGCACTGTGAAGAATGGAAGTAAAATGCTAATCAGGTACATTAGATTATGAAATAAGAAAAAGAATTAAGGAAGTGATAAAATGTCTGTCTTCTCAAGCCTTACATTAAGAAGCCCTGGATCAGGAGGTTTTCATGGTCAGTCACAGCTTAATCACTCCTGTCTGGGTTACTACAATAAATTTTACATGGGGTTGCCCTTGGTGACCATTCTGGAACCTTTGGTAGGTCCAGAATGCAGCAGCCTAAATAGCCATGAATGTTTTTGGGTATGCCCACATACCGTATTTTTCAGAGTATAAGGCATACCTTAGTTTTGGGGGAGGAAAACAAGAGGAAAAAATTCTGCCTCTGCCTCCCAGCAATTTGCCAAACAGCAAACAGCACAGATGATATTTGTTTACGTGTATTTCTGTGCATGTGTGCCTGACCCATAGAAATAGCAAAGAATTGGAGAAATGTACATTATGGAAATATATTAATGCCAGAAAGTTTTCTAAAATGTAATTCAGTGCTGTTGTGACTCAGAACTACTTGAAAGTCAAGGACTACCTGTATCTATCTACCCCTATCTATCCAGGAAAATCCAATAGGAAAATCTAATTAGAATGGATTCCATCACTGCAGCAATACAAGTTGGCTGGACCAGCAAGTGTTCCTTCTCTGTGCTGCTCTTGCCTGGCACCTCTGTATTTATGTATTTGGGTTTTTCTCCATAGTGGTAGATATAGCATCCAGGAATGGGCTAACCTCGTCTACTAAGCTGATTGGACTGAGTCTGTCAGAGCTGTTTAAGTCACTCCTCTGTTGCTACCCTATGCAGCTTTTTTGACTCAGTCACTCAGCTTGGACAGATGTGCCAACATTTCCTCCTATTTGAAAGATTGCTTTATTCCTGGATTCTCTATTCATCTGATCATCTACCTATAAGTGAGTTTTATTCAGCTGACTCCCAAACATCAGTTGAGTCACTGGAAAACGTCCCCGCAGCAAGAGTTTTGGCTCATGCTGCCTCGGTGCTGAGGTAATCAGCAGAGCTGTCAAACTAGAGAGAGAGTGAGCTTCTCCTTGGACTATTCATAAGCTAGAAAAAAGCGGGATAGACAGCTACACAACCAGATGGATTAACAACTGGCTGACCAACCGTAGCCAGCGAGTAGTCCTCAATGGCTCTAAGTCCACATGGAGAGAAGTAAGATGAGGGAATAGCAGGAGAACTAACCAAATTTGCAGATGATACCAAGCTGGTGGGAGTAACAAACACCCCAGAGGACAGACTCAAAATCCAGAGGGACCTCGACAGACTCAAACACTGGGCCCAAACCAGTAAAATGAAATTTAACATGGAGAAAAGAAAAATTCTACACCTAGGTAAGAAGAATAAAAAATATAAATACAAATTGGGCGAAACCACACTCAATAGCAGCGATTGCGAGAGGGATCTTGGAGTCTTGGTAGACAGCCAACTAAATATGAGCAAGCAGTGTGCAGCAGCAGCCAAAAAGGCCAATGCAGTCCTGAGCTGCATAAATAGAGGGATACAATCAAGGACCAGAGAGGTACTAGTACCACTCTATAAAGCCTTGGTCAGACCACACCTAGAGTACTGCATCCAGTTTTGGTCACCACACTACAAAAAGACATTGAAACCCTAGAGAAAGTGCAGAAGAGAGCAACCAGGATGATAAAGGGTCTGGAAAATAAAACATACGAAGTTGCAGGAACTGAGCTTAACCAGTCTGGCGAAGAGAAGGATCAGGGGTGACATGATAGCAATGTTCCAATATTTGAGAGGATGCCACAGAGAGGAGGGTGTCAGACTGTTCTCTATGGCACCAGAAAGCCAAACAAGGAATAATGGATGGAAGCTGATCAAGGAGAGATTCAACCTGGAAGTGAGGAGAAACTTTCTGACGGTGAGAGCGATCAACCAGTGGAACAGCTTGCCAGTGGAGATTGTGAGAGCCCCAACAATTGTGATCTTCAAGGGGAGACTGGACTGCCATCTGTCTCAAATGGTGTAGGAACTCCTGCTTCAGCAGGGGGTTGGACTAGATGACCTACAAGGTCCCTTCCAACTCTAATAATAAATCTAAATCTAAAAATCTAAATCTATTAGGCTTGCTGTGAGCTAAGTAGATATTGCTGAAGTTAACTGTGGTGGAGCTTCACACTCCTGAATTTGACAGCCGGGGGCAGGGGGGTTTCTTCCCCGTGTTGGAGAAGCTGCACGCTCCAAAAATGATCAGTTCAGAGCGTTGCCATTTCGCAGCCGCTTGTTCACCATTGTGGCAGTTTGACAATTGGAAATCCATGCTCCCGTGCGCTTGCCTTTCTCTGCTGCTTGTTTTTTGCTGGCTGCCTGGGCTATTGCCGTTCTCTCTTCCGTGGAGCTTTTGCGCTCCCACTTGCCTCTCAAGTACTGCCATTCTCTCTATACCCATGGAGCTTCCACGCTCCCATTTCGCCGAGAGGGATAAGGGGCTTAGGTTTATTGTCCTATAAGAGGAGCTGCACGTTCCTGATCACTGCTGCGAGTCATCATTTTAACTGTCAAACGGTGGAGGCTTGCTGAGGAACTGCAGGCTTTCCTTTGAAGGAGCTTAGAGCCATTTGTTCAGCAGCTGCAGCCATGCTTCCAAAAGAGGTACGGCACAGGCTTGCAGGTCGTGAAGTGAGCATTCCAACCTTCTGCAGAGCTTAGCACTCCATTCTAAGCAAGCAGCTTTCTTCTCATTGCCTTGTCGAAGATGTTGGGCTCCTGCCTAATCAGGGCTCTCCAGGTTCCTCCCAAGAGGAACAGTCAATATATTCTGAAGGGGAAATTCTCCAGGACTTAGAATTATCAGAGGACGGGGGCATGTTGCCCGACCAACCATCCTTTGTCAGACTTTTTCAGCCGAATCTCTTCAGATCTCTTCTGTTCAAGGCACGGGATATGGATGGACCTGGACCTCTTTCCATTGAACCAGTGTTTGATACAACTATTGCTTCTCCTAGTCCTCCTTCTCTGTTCAAACAGCAGAGACGGAAGTCGTTCCCTCACCTCAACTTATTGTGGAGGTGATCAAGTCGCAATTACATTTGCCTAACCCTTCCAACACTGAGAAGAGACTGTAAAATGTGGCCCCTGACTTGGCCAAGGTCCTCCAGTTACCATCAGTGGACGGACCTGTGGCAGCATTGCATTCTTTGTTGGCCATCCCTGGTGATCCAGTGGAGGCCCTATAGCCAGAGGACAGGCGCACTGAGAAATTCCTTCAAAGAGCACACCAGGCAGCGGCATGGGCCATCAGAGGGTCAACAACTGCATCCTTTTTTAACCAGACCTCTCTGATATGGCTACACCAGATACAAGAGAAGACATCAGCTATGGACATCAGGATGCAGCAGAATGTCAATAAACTCATTGCAGCTCTGCAGTTGTCAGCCTATGCTACTCATAATGTGGTCAGGTTTGCTGCTAAATCTATGGCCTCCACCATAGCGTCCCGATGTCTTCTTTGGCTAAAAAATTGGCAAGCAGATGCTCATCATAAGTAGTGTTTGGCCTCAACTCCCTTTTTGGGAGACAAGTTATTTGGGGAAGCTCTGGACCCTTGGCTGATTGAATCCAGGGACAAGAGGAAGATTCTTCCCTCGCTTTCCAGGAGTGCTGATTCACGCTCCTCCCCATACTTCCATCAGCCTTACTACCACCCTCAGGAGTCAGGTGCAGGGTTCCAGCACCCTCAGGGGTTTTTCTCCGAGAGGCAGAGGCAGAGGCAGGATAGGCCGGACAGAGGCAGGCCATTTAAGTCTAAACAGCACTTTTGAAGGGGAGGAAGTCATTCCTATTGCTGCCCTAAGTGAATGCATTCCACAGCCCCCTATTGGAGGCCGCTTGGCCTACTTTGCAGACCAATGAGAGAGTCCACTTCGGACATGTGGGTCAGGGAGATGGTAAAATGAGGTCTCTCTCTCTGGAGTTCCTCTCCACCCCACGGAGGTTTTTCATCCGCTGCCCTCTGTCAAAAGACAGGTCAAAGAGGATCCCCATGGAAATTGCTATCCAGCATTTGCTGGATATCCATGCCTTACAGCATGTCCCTGAGGGTCAACAAGGGCAGGGGTTTTACTCTATCCTTTTTGTTATTCCCAAAGCCTCGGGGGGTGGGGTGGAGAGCGATTCTAGATCTAAAATGGCTGAATCGATATATACAGTACTGCTGGTTCAAAATGAATTCACTACATTCCATCCTGGAGGGCGTATGGGAGGGCGACTTCCTCACATCAATTGATCTTACTGAGGCATATCTGCATGTGCCTATTTTGCCAATCCACCGGCAATACCTCAGATTTTGTTTTGATGGCTGTCATTATCAGTATGCGGCTCTACCGTTTGGACTTTCATCTGCACCTAGGGTGTTCACAAAAATTATGGCAGCCCTAGTGGCTTACCTCCAAGCTCTGCCAGTGCATGTCCAGTGTTACCTGGATGACATTTTGATCCAGTCCTCATCTGAATACCAAGCACGTGAGGATCTGGGAGTCACCATCTGGGCTCTGCGGCACCATGGGTTCTCCATAAATTTGGAGAAGAGTCACCTAACACCGGCCACTCGATTGCTCCATTTGGGGGCAATCATCGATACAGTGCAGGGCACAGTGTACCTTTCCCAGGAGTGACAAACCAGCCTATGTTTGCTGGCGAGCAAAGTTCAGAGACAGAGGTCTGTGCCCTTAGCTCCTGGGAAAAATAGTTTCTACCTTTTCCATCGTCCCTTGGGCCGGATGCATTCCAGAGACCTCCAATGGTTTCTTTTGCCATTTCAGAGGTCAAGCAGGAGCAGTTCGCCGGCAAAGGTCCAAGTCCCAATGGACGTCATCAGGTCCCTCAGCTGGTGGAGTTCTCTGGCCATCAGCAACGGCAGCCTTTTCCAGGAACCGGACCACATTGTCCTCACAACAGATGCCAGTTTGTCCATCTGGGGAGCCCATCTGCCCTTCCAGATGGTCCAGGGGCATTGGAGTGAGCAGGACAGCACACGCAGCATCAATTGGCTGGAGCTCAGGGCTGTTCATATGGCACTGCGCCACTTCTACCATGCAGTCTCTGGCCAACATCTGCTGATTATGACAGACAACGTGGCCGCCAAAGCGCATATAAACCACCAGGGCAGCACACGGTCCAGATCCCTCATGGAAGAGGCCAGACAGTTGGGTCTCTGGGGGGAAAGACATTTGCTCTCCGTTCTGGCAGAGCACATCTCAGGGGTGGCCAACATGCAGGTGGACTGGCTCAATGGAGCCCCCATAGACCATGCAGAGTGGCACCTGCACCCAGCCTTATTCCGGGAGATGATGAACAACTTTGGCCTCCCATAAGTGGACATGTTTTCCACCTTGAGCAACTCACAACTCCTGAGATTTTTCTCCAGATTAGCCATGCCGGGAGAAGAAGGGATCAACGCCCTCCATACCCCATGGCCCCCGGGCCTATTTATATGCCTTCCCTCCTCTCCCACTCATTCCTTGTGTCATCTGGAAGGTCCTGATGGAGAGAGAAGCTTGTAGCTCCCTACTGGCCAAGATGGCCGTGGTTTGCAGACCTGGTGACCCTTTCAGTGTCTCCATCCTGGAGGTTCCCTCAGGGCAGAGTCTCCCTCAGGCAGGCGTTGGTCCACCTGGACCCTCAGTGGTTCCAACTGCCTGCCTGGCACTTGAGCGGCGAGCTCTGAGGGAGGACAATATCTCCTCCAGGGCCATCAGAACAATCGAGGCCTCTAGGAGACCCTCCACCACCTGTATCTATGATGCCACTTGGAGGACATTCTGCAGGTGTGTGGAAAAGTGAACATTGTGCCCACAGCAGCCATGATAGGTCAGATCCTGGACTTTCTCCAGAATGGTCTGGATAGGGGGCTGTCTCCAAACACCATCAGGAGATAGGTGGCAGCATTGTCTTCAGTGTTGTCGTGCAGGCGGTGGGATTCCCTGGCTCTCCATCCCACAATCCGTAGATTTATAAGGGGAGCTACCAACTTGTGTCCTCCTGTGGTACATAGATACCTGACTTGGGACTTGTCCAAGGTCCTCAACTCCCTCACCAGGGCCCCTTATGAGCCACTGTGTTTGGCCAATTTCTGCCATCTTTCCTGTAAGGTGGCATTCCTTGTGGCCATCACTTCGGCCAGGAAGTTGTCTGAGCTGACAGCTCTGTCAGTCAGGAAGGACTTGTGTATTTTCCACAAGGACAGAGTAATTTAATGTTTGGACCCTTCCTTTACGCCAAAAATTAACACTTGGTTCCACAGAGCACAGGAGTTAATTCTCCCCAACTTTTCTCCAAAGCCGGTTCATCTTTTAGAGAAGCGGTGGCACACCCTGGATGTGCAGCACGCACTCTGCATTTATATAGATTGGACTGCCCCATTTAGGAAGTCAGAATCATTATTTATTTCCTTGCAGCTGTCTTTGTTGGGCAGCAAGATGTCACCATCAACCATGGTGCATCCAAGCTTCCATTGCAGCAGCCTATGAACTGCACCCTATGCTGAACTGCAGCAGCCTATGAACTGCACCCCCCCGGGTGGATTACTCATTCAACAAGGAGTGCAGCAACTACAGTGGCATGGGCTACCCAGGCCTCCATTGAGGAAGTCTACCGGGCAGCCACCTGGTCATCCCCTTCTCCATTTGTGCAACATTATAAGGTGGACGTCTTTGCTTCTGCTGAGGTGTCCTTTGGCAGAAGGGTTCTTCAACAAGTCCACAAGGAGTAAGGGAGCTTCAACCAGACTTTGCCCACTTGTAAGGACAAGCCAGCTTTGGTATATCCCATTCCTGAATGCCATATCCACCACTATGGAGAAGGGGCGTTGGTCTTACCTGATACGCTCCTTCTCAGGGAGGTGGATATAGCATCCAGCCCCCACCCTGATGACCGTCTGGTCCGGAATCTGTTGGAGGAAGTCCATTACATCAGTGACTATGGCACGTGCAAGTCTGTCGCTTCATTCCTTCGTCAAAAGTTGCATAGGGTAGCAACAGAGGCGTGACCTAAACAGCTCTGACAGACTCAGTCCAACCAGCTTAGTAGATGAGGTTAACCCATTCCTGGATGCTATATCCACCTCCCTGAGAAGGAGCGTATCAGGTAAGACCAATGCCCCCTTTTTTGCTTTCCTTTTTTAAATTTTGTTTTAAGTTTATTCTATCATTTCCATATGATTATTACTATTTTGATAACATACACTAAGTTGCGTGCTGAGTATCATAGCTATATTATTAATTAAATAAATAAATAAAAATTATTATTTTTCTGGTAATATGTCTGGATAAACAGTACAGCTTCAATTATATCAGTATGATTTTTAAAGATCAGATTAGAAGGCTTGAGAACCTGGTGATTTGGATAGTACAGTCTCCCATCCATTCATTCCATGGAAAGGGAGTGGAAAGATAAGTGGGAAAATCAGATGAATACTGGTTATGCAAATGCATCCCTAGGTGCATAGTTTCTGGCAGTACTGAAATATAGAAGTATCTGGATGATAAACTGTTAGGATGAGATGAATTGCCTCAGAAGGACTCATAAAAATGGATCTGATTAAAACACAGTGAGCTTGATAAGAAGAAACAATCCTGGGAAGTTGGAAACAGAAAACCTGAATTAAGGACCATAGATAAAGACTTTTGCATTGGACAAGTGGGAATGTTCCTGTCATGGGACCTGCTAAACTGCTCAGTGGAAAACCAGGAATAACATTGGCTCATAAAGCTTACAGTCTTCACTGTCTACACATTAAACCTCTAACTATGGGAAATAAACAAGATGAGGTTGAACTCTTAGTAGGGAAACATGTGATGAAGATCTGGTGGGATGACTCCCATGATTGTAATATAGCAATTGAAGGATATAATTTGTTCCAAAGGAACAAAAAGAATAGAAAGAAAGGAGCACTGCGTGTGAATATACAGACCTGCTCAGAAATCCAAGTGAGTGAATAGTGAAACTGTACAGAGTTCTCATGGTTAAAATAAATGACAGAACAAATAAAGCCAATATCATCTGCCCCAACCAGGGAGAAGATATGGGTGATGCTTTCCCAAAACAAATTGCAGATTGCTCTGAGGCATGAAATAGTAGACACGGGGGACTTTAATTACCCAGACATCTTTAAAAGACAAGCTCTGTGAAGCATGATCCTTTTGGGAAATTCCTGACTTGTTTTGCTGACAGCTTTTTCATCAGGGGATAGAGAAAGGGACAAGAAGATTGTCCCTTCTATCTTTAAAGTCTGCCTTTAATTGAGCTTAGGTCCTGGTGATCTCATGGGCATGATCATAACATGTGTTATTTCAATATTTGTCTTTGCACTATCGCTCTGAGTGATATCGAGTGGAATGCATAAAGAGATTAACTTAGTTATGTGAAGCTTGATGATGTTATAGATTAAAAAGATTTTCCTATAAATAAGTACATAGGAATCATGAGGTTATGGTCTAAGATTACAAATAACTAACAATTTAGTTTCCCTGACACTAACGTGTAACAGTAACCAAATAGGTTATATGAGTTCCTGATTTCACATTTATTTACTTGTATCCTGCCATTATTATGTTTACAAATAACTCAAGGCAGTGAGCACATCCAACACATCTTCCTCCTATTTTCTCTACAATGCCAAAATGATCAAACAATATTAGTATCTATTGACCTGCATTCCAAAATTAATTTAAAGGATATAAAATAAAGCATTTGTTATTTTGGCTTTAAGCAATAGATCATACAAAACCATGCCATGCCACACTCAAAACCCAGGAGGGCATATTTCAGAGAAAGGACTCCTTTTGATGCCCAACCAAGTCTTGGTGACAATAACCAGGCCAGCTTTCCCAACGTCAGTCATATTGTGGATGAAGTGGGTTTCATTGCAGGTAGATCTGGCATTAAGCAGTAGCAGCCAAAGACCTGAGCACCAAAGCTCAATAAACCACGTCTTGTGACTCAGTACACGAGATCAGAATGTGGTGCCAGTATTAAACCTTGGAGTCACCTTCTCTGAAAGCAGCCCACCCCGTGTCTCCTGCCGTATCTCTCCATGCCCATCACAACTGCAATGCCCTTCCTTACTATCTCACCTATTTCCCTATCTGGGTCCCCTCCCACATCTCCCATCTTCAAGGCACTGGAAATCATCCACATCCAACCTGGAACAAAGACAGCTGCACTTAGGGAGATATTGATAGGCCTCCACCAGATCCTTTTAGCTGTTTGATCCACTACAGTTGCACGGGCTGCCTCAGGTGCTTTTCCAGTTCCTTTTGTTGGCCCAGGCAACGGATACTAATGTTGCTGGCTGACCAGCACAATCAAACATCTCCACACACCATCTACATCACCCTCAAAATTCCCAGCAAAGTAACTTCCAAATAGGCATCCACTTTGGAGAAAAAAAATGAACTAACTCCTTTTACATGTTAATCATAATATACTTATGGAACACATCTTTTCTTACACTCCTATATTTCAGTCCTTCTCCAAGCCTATTTTTCTATTTCTGCTTAGTTCATTTAATTAACTGACATCTAAGGAAAACTAGGAATTATGAAAATTTAGTGGAAGCCCAAAACCGTGTGCCTATAGTATCCTCTGGGGTTTAGTAGGTGTATTTGCAGGATATATCATAGGCAGTTGAACTCTCTGGGACACTTTTATTTTGACATAAAATATATTGCTTGGTTTTCAGGCTGTATATACAAATTATATACAGCCTGAAACTGTAGCTCAGGTTTGTAGGAGTCGGGTGTTCATCAAAGATAGATTTATTAAATAGAACCTATAAAACACACAACCCTCCATATTTCATGAACATAGACAAAATTTTATAACGTGTGTAGTTTTAACCAGCACTCCATTTTTAAAAATAGCAAGTTATATTCCTGAGCAATTTTTGACAGAACAAGATTTGTAAATGAATAGCGTCAGAGTTTTGCAGCGTAACTAATATTATGAGATAAACCCAGGAGCAAAATACAGCACACAGCACACAGAGCCTTTAGATAATTAGTGGTTTATATACAACTAAATATATACATACATATATGTGGTAGATACCTTATCATACAGCTACGGACACAGGGAGAGCAATGAGATACACGACGAGAGAGAACATGAGGAGAAGGGACATGCCCTCTAATGGCTTCCCTTATATAGGCAGCTTCTTACCCAGCTTCTTAAAGTGGCAGTAACCCTGCTGCCTCATTCCCATTGTATCAGCTTCCGGTTGCCTCCGCTTACAATCTCTCATCAGCTTACATCTATTAAATCTACATACCCTGACAAATAGGAACCAATAGCTCATCAGTATTTAATGCAACTGTGCATATTTAAAATCACATCATCTCTCTGCTATTCATTAAAACAGCCTCTTTTTCAGGCTTCTATCTTATGGACTGCCCGTAACATACAATAATTCTGAAAGTATAACCATAAGGTTTGGGTAAAAGCTTGAGAAACAAAAAGAAAAACAAAACAAAACAAACTAAAGAAAACCAACCCAGCTGCTTTAAAGAGTAGCAACAGATAATTGTTCTGAATCATTTTTGAAGCATGCAGAGAAGGGCCAAAGCACTTCTTCTTAATCATTTTTGAAGCATGCATAGCCCAAGTGTTTAATATATCCTTATTGTTGTCAGTAGCACAGTTTAATTACCTGACAAACTCTTGTATATACTCTCCCCTTTACCAGGATTACCATATCTGAACTGTGGGTTTCCCTATGGTGTTTCCCAGGGACAGGTTGCTCTCTTACCTCGCTACCGGTGCGCTGCATGCGCACTGCCATGTTTTGTGTGTGCGCACGCTCACTACGCACACGTGCCCCCTCGCGCGATTTTGCTTCCGCGCATGCGCAGGAAGCAAAAAAAGCCCAAAAATTCTGAAAAAAAGATGGCAACGCGTGATGGACTGGTGAAGATGGCACCGGAGCCATCGCATGCAAATTGGACCACACCGGTAGGAACCCACCACTGGTGTTTCTCATAGCTACCTATGGTTGTGAAAGTTGGACATTAAAAAAAGCAAGACTGGAAGAAAATTGATTTGTTTGAAATATGGTGACAGAGAAAACTCCTGTGTATTCCTTGGATACTAATGGTGACCAACAAACAAGTACTGGAGCACATATAACCAGACATGTTACTGGAAGACAAAATTACAAAACTGTGTCTCACTTACTTTGGCCACGTTATGCAGGGGAATTCACTGGAGAAAGGAATTATCTTGGGTAGAGTTAGCAATAAAAGGAAACCAGGCCACCAATGATCATGTTGGCTGGACACAATCAAAGCTGACACCTGCCAGTGCATAGAGAAACTCAAAGAAGCCATGCAAGATTGGAAGATGTAGAGGAACCTGGCCCATAGAATCACCAAGAGACAATGCGACTGAATGGATAACATCATCATCATCATCATCATCATCTGGGAAGAAGAAGAAGAAGAAGAAGAAGAAGAAGAAGAAGAAGAAGAAGAAGAAGAAGAAGAAGAAGAAGAAGAAGAAGAAGAAGAAGAAGAAGAAGAAGAAGAAGAATAGAGGGCATAAAAAAGGGCAATTTTTTTATCTCTTTCTTGCCCTCTGTTAGTCCCCCATTGTGCACCCTCCTGCCTTACTTTTCATAATGACTGGTTTAAATGACTGGCCAGTTTATCCATGATGGGACCTTGGAAGGTATAGGATGAACTAAGAATAGACTGGAATTAAGGATGTCAGTTACAAGCCTTAAAAGTATACTTTCTGTAAAGTTGACTCTCTGTATGGTTAGCATTATGGCCAGGCATTGGGTAGCAGCCTGGGAAAGAATTAGTGACATATCTCAGGAGGATCAGTCTTTTATTTTTATTTTTACATTTAGGAAAAAACCCTACATTTCCACTCTAATATCTTCTGCGTATGTGGCACCATCTTAATATATAGAAAGGTTGCTTCTATGAATTTTGAGTTATACATGCATGTAGGCATACATAGTAAAAAAAACCACACACATTAGTGCTGGACGGTGAGATAATCAAGTAAGAAAGGACGGTATACTAAGAGACCAGCCATGGAAAGCTACCATATACCACTGTCATTCTTAGATATAAGGATAGTTATGTACCCACTCATATCAAATGAAACAATCATACAAATATATTGGACTGGGATTTACAGTGAATGGGATTTCAAGTAATACTTTAACTTCTTCATTTGTTAAGGTCTTCATTGAAAATAAATGCAAACCTTTGGTCGTATAGAGGGGAAAAGGAATTTTTAAAGCTTGTACAACTGCTTCACTGTAAGAATGCTAAATTGGAAAGAAATTGCTTTAAAAATCTTAAATGTGACTATTTGTAATGCAGCCTTTAGACTTGGATGGATTCAATTTACAGGATAGTCAGGGAAGGAAATAATGTGTATAAGCTATTCACACCCACTTTCATCTGCATGAATCCGCCCACAGAGTAGTTTTCACATTGCTTCATGGTATTATTCATAGAGATAACATTTCTAACAAATTTCAGCTCTAGACTATGAATTCCATGAACAATGTAAACACTTGTGGTTATTCAAATAGTTTTATTTTTTAATGAAATACTGTTCTCTGCAGTCGTTTTTTGGGGGGGAACCAAGGTCTTTTTCCATTCAAGTTTTTTTCTCTCTCTCTATGAACAAGATACCACAAATTCCTTTCATGCATCTTAAGATAGTTAACACGTGAGCAATTCTAGCTTGTACTCTTGTTTATTTGTGATTCATTGTGAATTTTTCAAAATTAAGCAACTCTTTATCTTTAGTTCTTGGCTGAGCAATTTTTTGAGCACTACAAGAAGAGAATAAGAGGTTAGACATATAAGTTGATATTTTGCCTCTGGTTGTCTTCTCCTTATTAAAATGTTGCATAGCTGGAGAGGCCACCTGTAGTATAAAATTGAAGATTCCACTATAATGTTGTAGAGACTTATTGATATATGACTCACCTTCCTTCTAACTTCAGTTTATGCCTTTAGGGAATGAAATATGGAGTACAAGATGCTTTTAACACAGCCAGGTTGATTCTACCAGAACTTCTTTTTCAAGCCAAATATGAAGTTTAAGGTGATTTTAACAGTCAAGATGATCTTACCAGAACTTTCTTTACAACTGAAGAAAAAACTATTAATAATTTATTTTTCCTTTTTTCTTTTGTTCAGTTTTAATGATGAACTCTATGTTTATTACAACTGCTGCAAATATTTTTCCTCCTGAATGAGGAAATATACTTATAAATTATCTTTGAATTCATACAATTATCAATATTCAATAAAATCATATCAAAAGACAAAAGTCATTGGGTGCTAGGTAACAAAATGAAATTCAATGGTGAAAAAGTAAAGTTCTACATTTAGGCAACAAAAACCAAATGCACAGGTATTATATAGGTGGTTCCTGGCTCAATAGTAATAACTGTGAGAGGGATCTTGGAGTCCTAGTGGACAACCACTTAAATGTGAGCCAGCAGTGTGCTGAAACTGCCAAAAAGGCCACTGCAGCCCTAGGTTGCATTAACACAGGGATAGAATCAAGATCACTGTCAGCCCTGGCACACCGGGGCTGCCATTCCAGCGGGGATGGGCGAGACGGATGCTGAAAGGACGAGCTGCTCCACCTATCCGGCTCCTGTAGCTGCCACTCAGCTGAGAGAGGGGCTGGAAGTAGCTGATGTTTGGGGCCTGCAAAGATGAGCCCAAGCATCTGACAAGACTGGGGTGGAGTCAGGAGGAAAGCAGATCTCACTATGACTTGACTTGTTAATGTAAACATTGGGAGCAGCTGGGTCTGTGAGCTAATTACTGGGTCTGTGAGTTAATTGCATGGCTGGAAGGGTGGAATTGAAGGGTGGAGTTGCGAGGTGGAGCATGGGAGCCTTTAAAACGGTGGTGGTGGTGAGCACTGAGCAACTAGAGCTGACAATAAATTCACTTCGCTTGCACTGGGTGATTGTTGGAGCGTGCCGGAGCGTGGAAAGTAAAGGTGTTACAACCACGAAGAACAGTTGTCTGGCGTTTTCCTTATACCACACCATGACAATCACATGAAGTGTTAATACCATTTTATAATGCCTTGGTAAGACCATACTTGGAATACTGCATCCAGCTTTGGTCGCCACAATGTAAAAAGATGCTGAGACTCTAGACTGGAGGCTAAAACACATAAAGAAGAGTTGCTGGAATTGGGTATATGTAGTTTAATGAAAAGAAGGACTAGGGGTGACATGTTCCAATATCTCAGGGGTGGCCACAAAGAAGAGGGAATCAACCTATTCTCCAAAGCACCTGAAGGCAGTACAAGAAGCAATGGATAGAAACTAATCAAGGAGAGAAGCAACCTAGAACTAAAGAGAAATTTCCTGACAGTTAGAACAATTAATCAGTGGAACAACTTGCCTGCAGAAGTTGTGGGTGCTCCAACACTAGAAGTTTTTAAGAAGAGATTGGACAACTATTTGTCTGAAATGGTATAGAGTTTCCTGCCTGATCAGGAGCTTGGACTAGAAGACTTCCAAGGTCCTTTCCAACTCTGGTATTCTGTATTCTGCAATGCTTACTGTAATATTAGGGACCACAAGTCCCTCCTCCCCTCCCTCTCTCTATCCCTCCCTCCCTCCCTCCCTCCCTCCCTCCCTCTCTCGCTCTTGCTGTAAACAACAGCTCCACTGCATTGGTTTAATTAATTATCCTTGATTCACTAGCACAACTTTCTCTGCAAAGATATCTACAGAATATTTATAGAAAGCAGCAGAAATAATGCCTAGAGTGCTGGTAAGGAAGAACAAAAATCTGACCAGGGCTTACTCCAGGACAGTAAGAGCGGTGAAGCATCATTTCTTTGCTTCTTTTGCTACATCAGCAGAATGTAATCCAGCAGTTGTGTTTAGGGGAGATAAAATTGGCAGTTTCTTCCAGTTTGGGAAATCTAAATTAGCAGAGCCATTTCAAGGACTCAGGAAGACTGCTTCCAGAACCTGGAAAACAATTTACTAAAAGTCCACAGTGGTGGGATTCAGCTGGTTTGGACTGGTTAGGGCATGGTGACCTGCGGGTGGGCCCGCCCATAAACCTGGGCGCAATCCTGTCCTATATCGCTGTGTTTTTGACACTGCACACAATCATGGATGAAAGGATTTAAAGAATACAGTGGCTAGGCTCAGGTTTAGTCCAAGGTGTGCATATGTTCATGTATGACAAGATGGCCCAGAAAGGTTTATTTTAGGAATAAGAAAAAAAATCTGAATGTGAAGGGAAATATCAGTACTGGCTGCCCATATTAGAATAGAATAGAATAGAATAGAATTGTTGTGACCCAGCACTGCAACCCCCCAGAAACACACACACACAGTCGTTGGGAGGCAAACAAAAAGGTTCCTTTTACTAATAAAGTTTCTTAGTAAAACTCAGAGGGTTTAGAAGTCCAAAACAACACAAACGGAAAGTCTTCAGGAATAAGGTTCTTTGGGTTACGTGAGGGTTAAATAGCACACAGACAAAAGTTCAAAGCAAGACTCATTAATTCTTATCTGAACAACTTGGCTGGCTTCCCGGAATAAAGCTGGCAGAAGCTGGTGATAAGATTCCCAAACAGACGTAGAAACGAAACTCTGGATATGCTGCTGTCAGTGAATTGTTGTTCTCAGCAATGAGCACTAATTACCATGGCCTAATATAGCCACTGAAGGGCGTGGCCCAATTAGCCCTCACTGCTTCCTCCTATTGGACCGACGCTTACTCAGCCAGTCCTGTCTTCTGGCTGCTCTGCGTGCTCTGGCATTCAGCATGAGTTCTTCATCTCCTGATGAAGAACTCTGCTGCGCAGGTGCAGAAGGTCCTGGGAGATCGTCCTGCTCTGGCACCGAGTCCTCATCACCAGCCGTCTCTGGTGCCAGGCACATAGGCTGGTACTGCTGCACCATGAGCGGCTCCGCGTCCTCCGGATCCTCCAGACTCGGCACCGGACGCGGCCAAGGCACAACACTATCCCTCACCGCAGGGCCCTTCCCCCGGGTCTGTCGGTCCGGATGCGGCCGGGACGGGAATTGAGCGTGGAAGGCCCGGACCAGATCCGGAGCATGCACGGCGGTCGCATCCTCCCATGTGAAGTCTTCAGGGCCGTACCCCTTCCACTCAATGAGGTACTGGAACCGGCCCTTCATCCAGCGGGAATCCCGAATACTGGCAACTTCGTATTCGGGTGGGTCAGCGGGAGTGCGGATCACAGGCTGAGGCGGAGCGGGAGGGCGGAGAGGACAGGCAGGACGTTCGGGAACAAGGAGGGACCGATGGAAGACGGGGTGGATCCTGAGAGAGCGGGGCAACGTCAACCGGTAGGCCACGGGGTTAATGACCGCTTCCACCGGGAACGGACCCAAGAAGCGGTGGTCAAGCTTGCGAGCCGGTCGGTCGGAGGGGAGATGCTTCGTGGACAGCCAGACACGATCCCCGACCACCAGAGGTGGAGTTGCTCGCCGGGAGCGGTCCGCGACCCTCTTGTAATCTTCCTTGGCTTTATTCAACGAGCGTTTGACCAGTTGGTGAACGGCCTGGAGCTCGGACAGGAATTCCTCTGCCACAGGAACAGGAGAGTCTAGGAGCGTGAGCGGGAAGAAACGGGGGTGGTAACCAAAGTTGGCGAGGAACGGAGAGGCGTGCGTGGAGGTGTGCTGAGAGTTGTTAAAAGCAAACTCGGCCACGGCAAGGTATTCCGCCCAGTTGTCCTGCTGCTGGTTGACAAAACAGCGCAGGTACTGTTCAAGGATGCCGATGACTTTTTCAGTGCCCCCGTCAGTCTCCGGATGATGCGCTGACGAGAGGCAGACTTGGACCTCCAGGGCCGCCATCAGACCCTTCCAGAACTGGGCCGTGAACTGGGCTCCCCGATCCGACACGACCCGATCCGGCAGACCATGCAGGCGGAAAACATGCTGGATAAACATGCGGGCCGTGGCACGAGCTGTCGGCAACCCGCGACAGGGGATGAAATGTGCCATTTTGGTCAGCATATCGACCACTACGAACACGGTCGTGAAGCCGGCGGACGGGGGCAAGTCCGTGAGGAAGTCCATAGAGACGGCCCCCCAGGGTCTCTCAGGCGTCGGCAAGGGCTGCAGCAGGCCCGGCGGCGCTCCAGGGGCGTACTTGGCCTGGCGACAGCGAACACAAGACGTCACATAGGCCTGGACGTCATCACGGAGTCGGGGCCACCAAAAAGTCCGAGCCACCAGGTTCAGAGTCTTGAAAAGGCCGAAGTGGCCAGCCGCAGGGCTGTCGTGGCACTGCTGCAGGATCAGGCCACGGAGCGGACCGGCAGGAACGTAGAGCAGGTCCCGGAAACGGAGGAGGTCGTCCGAAAACGTCCAAGGGGACTCAGGCCCTATCTCCTGCCTCCGTTGTGCCGCGTAGGCGTCGTGTCGCTGCGCCTCCCGGATCTGTCCTCGGAGGTCCACGGGATCCTGGGTAGCTGCAAAGGACTCGACGGGCAGGACCGTCCGGGGTGGCAGCGGTTCCTGGGCTTGGGCGTATTCCGGCTTGCGGGACAGCGCGTCCTCCTGCTGATTCCGGCCACTCGGGATGTACGTAATGCGAAAATTGAAGCGGGAGAAAAAGAACGACCAGCGTATCTGGCGCTGGTTGAGCTTCCTGGCCGTCTGCAAGAACTCCAGGTTCTTATGGTCTGTGCGCACCTCCACTTGATGACGAGCCCCCTCGAGGTGGTGCCGCCAGGTCTCGAAAGCCGCCTTGATGGCCAGCAACTCCTTCTCCCAGATCGTATAATTGCGCTCCGACGAGGTTAATTTCCGGGAATAATAAGCGCAAGGGAAGAGATGGCCGCCATCTTCCCGGGTCTGGAGCAAGACGGCGCCCACGGCAATGTCGGACGCGTCCGCCTCCACAACAAAAGGGTGGTGAGGGTCTGGGTGCTTGAGGATCGGCTCCTGCATGAAGGCATCCGTGAGGATCTTGAACGCCTCCTGTTCGGAATCGCCCCACCGGAAAGGGACTTGTTTCTGCAGGAGTCGAGTGAGAGGCGCGGTCAGAGTGGCGAACCCCGGGATGAAGGTCCTATAATAATTTGCGAACCCCAGGAGTCGCTGAACGTCCTTCACCCGGCGCGGGGGTTGCCAGGTTTTCAGGGTCTCGACCTTGCCCCGGTCCATGGCGATGCCTTCTGGCGAAATCCGATGGCCCAGGAAATCCACAGTCGTCTGAAAAAACTGGCATTTCTCTAATTTCGCGTATAGCTGGTGGTCTCTCAACCGCTGCAGGACTTGACGGATATGTTGGATGTGGCTGCTCCGGGACGTAGAATAAATCATAATATCGTCCAGGTACACGACAACGAACTGGTCCAGCAAATCTCTAAAGATGTCGTTCATGAAATGCTGGAACACAGCCGGAGCGTTGGTCAAGCCGAACGGCATGACCGTTTACTCAAAATGACCGTAGCGGGTTCCGAACGCCGTCTTCCACTCGTCCCCCTCACGAACACGCACCAAATTGTAAGCGCCACGTAAGTCCAATTTGGTGAAGATGGTCGCCGAGCGGAGGCGTTCCATCAACTCCGGGATGAGGGGCAACGGGTACCGGTTACGCACTGTGATGGCATTCAACTTGCGATAATCGCAGCACAGGCGCAAGTCCCCGGTTTTCTTCTTGACGAAGAGGACAGGGGCAGACAAGGGCGATGAGGAGGGTCGGATGAAACCCCTGGCCAGGTTTTTATTGATAAAGTCCCGCAGTGCGGCCAGTTCGGGTTCTGACATAGAATAGAGGCGGCCCACAGGGAGCGGAGCGTTGGGAATCAGATCCACAGGGCAATCGTAGGGCCGGTGCGGGGGCAACTGGTCCGCCTCCTTTTCGCTAAACACATCAGCGAAGTCTGCAAACTCAGCTGGGAGTGAAATGTCCGGAGGGTCAGGTACCGCGCCCGCACAAACCTGGCGCGTATGGTCCACACACTGGAGACTCGGGAAGGCAATGAAGTTCTGGGACCATACAACCTGAGGGTCGTGGGTGCGCAGCCACGCCAGTCCGAGAACCAAAGGGAAATGGAGTCCCGACGTCACGTAAAACTGGATGGCCTCCTCGTGCCATCCAATGCAAAGGCGCACCGGCTGCGTGATGGCCTTAATCGGACCGGACAGCAACACCCGGCCATCGATTGTTTCCACCCTCATCGGCGGGTCCACGGGGCACAGGGGAACGGCAAGATGCTGGGCGAACGCCTCGTCAATGAAATTGGTGGTTGCCCCGGAGTCCACCAAAGCGTGTGCGGAGACGCCGCGGTCCCGGTGGTCAATAAAGACCTTGGTGTCCAAGAGCAGATGCCGCGGAGGACCGGGATCCACGTCAGCTGAGCCGGAGTCCTTCGGTGTGCATGCCCGACCCAGCGTCTCCGCTAGGCCGGGCGCTGGCCGTTTCCCGACGGCGATGGCTGGGACGGTGGAGCAGGACCAGAAGCGGTGGGCCCCCGACCCTTCCTAGGGCACGAGCGAGCGAAATGGCCCGGGTCGCCGCAATACAAACACAACCCCCCTGCCCTGCGTCTGTCCTTTTCCGCGCCGGTCAAGCGGGGCCGAACAGCGCCAAGGTCCATAGGCTCGTCACGGGGAGCCGGGGCCGACGGAAGTCCACGGGGAACAGGAGGTGCCTGAGCAGCGCGACGTGGAGCCAGAACAGCAGGGACGTCAGGTGGCGCGAGAGGCGCCGGAGCAGCACGGCGTGCGTTCCTCGCTTGCAACTGGGCATCAATTTTCAAGCAGAGCCGCACCAGTTCTTGGGTGGTTGCAGGAATGTCCACGCGTGCCAGCTCATCCTGGATGCTGTCTGCCAAGCCCTCCTGGAAGGCATCCAACAACGCTGCCTCATTCCAGGCCGAGTCTTGGCTGAGGAGACGGAACTCACTGATGTATTCCCTGAGTGGTCTCCGGCCTTGCCTCAGCTGCCTTAATTGCCTGCACGCTGTCTGGGCCTTAATTGGATCCGCGAACATCTCCTCCAAATGAGTGCAGAAACGCCCAAAGTCCTGGAGGAGGGGACTGTTCTGGACCAGTAGAGGGGTGGCCCAACGTGCTGCATTTCCAGACAGCAGGCTAATTACAAACCCCACCTTGTCCCGGTCGTGGGGGAAATCCTCTGGCCTCAGAGACATGAACAACTGGCACTGGCCCAGGAACGCCGGGAACATAGCCTCGTCACCATGGAACTTATCCGGCATGGCTATCGGGCAGCGTGTCCGTTGGGCTGGGGCCAACGCAGGAGCAGCTGCCAACTGATTTTGCTGCCTTGTTAACTGAGCGTTCATGATTGCCAGCTGCTGCCGAAGTTGAGCATTCTCGTCCTGAAGCTGCTCCATGATGCAATCTGGGCTTGTGTGTGGTCAGTTTGGGCTGAGAACAAACTGTTGTGACCCAGCACCGCAACCCCCCAGAAACACACACACACAGTCGTTGGGAGGCAAACAAAAAGGTTCCTTTTACTAATAAAGTTTCTTAGTAAAACTCAGAGGGTTTAGAAGTCCAAAACAACACAAACGGAAAGTCTTCAGGAATAAGGTTCTTTGGGTTACGTGAGGGTTAAATAGCACACAGACAAAAGTTCAAAGCAAGACTCATTAATTCTTATCTGAACAAGAATAGAATAGAATAGAATAGAATAGAATAGAATAGAATAGAATAGAATAGAATAGAATAGAATAGAATAGAATAGAATAGAATAGAATAGAATAGAATAGAATAGAATAGAATTCTTTACTGGCCAAGTGTGATTGGACACACAAGGAATTTGTCTTTGGTGCATATGCTCTCAGTGTACATAAAAGAAAAGATACATTTGTAAAGAGTGGTTGTCATAGGGTTCAAGTAAGCAATCAGGAAACAATCAATATTAATATAAATTGTAAGAATACAAGCAACAAGTTACAGTCATACAGTCATAAGTGGGAGGATATGGGTGATAGGAATGATGAGAAAAACTAACAGTAATAGTAATGCAGCCTAGTGAATAGTTTGACAGTGGTGAGTGGACAGTGGACATATTTGCAGTTCTGCTCAATGACTTCTGCCATTGATGGAAGGAAAAAGAATCAAATGAAAGTTTCCCTTCTCCTTTTATAAAACATTTCTACTTTGAAGGTTAGAATAAAATAGTCCAGGTAGGGCCACCTGTGGAAAATGAAGAATATATGAAGTGGTCATGACTATCAATTTATAACAAAAGAACAAAAATGTGGAAAAGGTTAGGTCAGGTCAATAGGTTTCTTCTTGATCTGAACAAAAGTGTTGCAAAAAAGATTGACATTCTGAAAGTTTTTCCCCCTAGATTTTTAACTAACCATAGAGGTTCCAAGGGAGAGTCCGTGGGCAACTGAAAAGCATACAATATGGGTTCTGGCATATTATCTTATGAGGGTATTTACTACTTCTGCCAACTGCTTTATGAATCAACAAGGCTGTTGAAAGACTGAAGTTCAGAAACGTCCATCTTCAGATCCTTTTAAAATCATGTTTGTAGTCTGTGGCTTCTGCAGTACAGAAAAGGTTATAGAAAGGGTTAATGGAGACACTCCTTCAGAAATGCCGTGATAGATTTCTTCTAGCACATAAAAGCATCAATTTCAGTACAGGAAAGATATAGCACTTTGACTCATTGATTTGGCCATTGATTGTATTAAGGCTGTAGAACCACTAAATTAGGGATCCAGTTTAAAGAGATGAATAAATTAGAAAACAACAAAGTATTGTCTGGCTTTCCTTCCCTCAGAAAGGTATTCTTTTGGCTCATAAGTGAGTAGCTTATAGCAGCAATCTCCATATAAGTTTAGAGGCATGGCCCTTTTCCAATGAGAATAATGAAATACCGTATTTTTTGGAGTATGACGCACCTTTTTCCTCCCTAAAAGTGGTTGAAAATTTGGGTGCGTCTTATACTTCGAATGTAGCTTTTTTTTCCAGCCCTAACTAGGTGCTAACAGATCTTCCCAGCTCTTACCTTGCAGGCGTTTTCATTGTTACTCTCTCCAAAGAATGTTTTTCCAGCCCTAAGTCTTTGCAGAATTTTTTTTCATTGCTCTACTTGCTCCGAATAAGTTTTTTTCTAGCCCTAACCAGGTGCTAACTATCTTGCCAGATCTTACCGGCTTGCAGGCTCTTTCATTGTTACTCTCTCAGAAGAAGGTTTTTTTAAGTCCTAACCAGGGGATAAAATAATGTGCTGAAGCTGACCAGACTAAGGACGCTAGCCAGATGAATACCTGGTAGGCAGATTCCCCCCCCCCTATTTTCCTCCCCAAAAACTAAGGTGCGTCTTATACTCCGGTGCGTCTTATACTCCGAAAAATATGGTAGGATTTAGGGACAGAAAAAGTTTTCTGACCCAGGGATCTTGGTTGGAAGACCTTGGAAAACAAAGTAGATTAAAAAATAGATTTTTGTCTGACTGAACTCATAATTATTTTGGCCTTCTGCTGAAAAGTCCTAGTAGATCTTGAAGCAATAGGGAAAGTTGCTTAGTGTAGGCTAGTGTCTTTCAAACTTGGCATTTATAAGATGTGTGGACTTCAATTTCCAAAATTCCCCAGTCAGCATGTTAAAGTTGCCAAGTTTGAAAAACACTGGTATAGGTAGACTCAGAAGGATCTTTTGTTTCTTTTCAGTACTGCTTTGTTCAGTTTGTTGAAGTTGACATCTATTCCCATTCTCTGAACCTCAGTCGCCTCATTTCTTTGGTCAGGTTAATGATTGCTTGCTTTAGTATTCTGCTCTCAGCTTCATGTTACATGATAAACTTATTAATTTGTAGCAAAAAAACAACAACAACAACCCTCAACCTGAATAGTTCAGACAAAGAGTTAGAACTAAATCTGATCCATGAGCAAAATCTAACTTGTCAATCCAGGTGGTAAACTGAGACAATCAAAATCCAGGAAAATCAAATCCTAAAGTGCCAATCAGAATGAGGAACATTTCTCCATCATGCAGGATTTTAAAAAGAAGTGGTAACATTTCTGCCTAAGGTGATTAAAAGCATAGTAAGCAGAAATCTGAGACGGAAGATTCCAGAAGAATATAGCAATCTTAGAACAAGCTGTATTTACAGTAGATTCCAATTTTGTTTACTTGATCCATTAGATATACTTTAAAATTTGATTGCTTGAATTATGTATCATATTTGTTCCATTTCACTCTGTCTTTGTTCTATGTACTGTATGTCTTCATGAGTGTTACTGACTAAAACATTCAAAGTTACATTAATTCCTTTAAACGTTGTTCTTATTTTTCTTTCTACTGTCATCTTTCAACTCCCATCTAGTTCCTTAATCTTGATATACATAACAAAGATTTGAATTCTTACTGAATCGGCATTCTTATTCTGAATGAATTTTAACCTTAGGACACACATCTTCCTACTCAGTTAAGCTACAGAAAGGAATCAAAGCAGGGGAGAAGGTCACCACTTAATCTCCTGATGAATAATTCAGCACCAGAGAAAATGTCTCTATAGAAAAGTGGTTGGTGGCAGCATAACCAATAAAGTTGCTCCACAGGAGTGCCGGAGTGCAATTGGGTTCATGAAGGAAATGCTTAGGGAAGGAGCCAAAGGGCTCTTTCAATTCACAATGTTCAAGGCAGGTGTCATGTGATTTTTACCATATTACCGGATTTGTTGCATATTTTCATTTGGTTGAGTTTATTAAACTAAAAATCCCTGACTCTTTATTAACCTAGTATTGGCGTATGTTGAAACTACACAGTCTTGTGTAGGCATTGTCGACAGCTAACTTGCCTTTTTCCTGCTGTATAATCTAAATAAGCTTACTTTACTTTGTAGTGTAAAAAATAAAGTGAAAAAAAATTGAGAAGCATCCTTCTGCTGTCCCTCAACATATATTTGCACCCAACAAAGATCAAACCCAGTTCATCTCTTTGCTTAATCTCATCTGACCAAAATTGACCTGCCTACCTGCCTCCAGACAAATCTGCCTTCCTCCAACCACATCTAGACCTATCTCACATTATTACCATCTCACATTGCAGACCAAGAGGAACCCTTAAAAGGAAATTGCAATCTAAAACAATTACAACCTTCAATCTTCCATCAACTGATGACTTCAACATTCCATCTCCTTCACAATGTACTTCTCCAGTTCTGCTACCCTGCTGGAAGACCCATTTTGCATAATAATTGAACTCACTCTACTTGGCCTCATTCCACTGACAAGGACCTACCCAGCGTCCCCAAACAGGCCAACAAATCACATCCCTAAGATCTTCTACCACTCAACTTCTATAAAAAATCTTTGCTTTTCCATTGTTCAGAGTTTCTCTTTTTTTATAAAGCAGGCACTCAGTGACTGTTGCCATAAACTTGGTTCTTCTCAATGTTATGATCCTCCTTCAGACCGAATCAATGACAATTTATCTTCTCATTCTTTTTTTTTACTTCTGTATTACTTATATAACTTTAACCACTTTGAGTGCTTTGGCAAGCCTGAAATAGCAGTGCATTAAGGTCACAAGTAAATAAGAGTCTACTGATTCAACTCATTCAATAGTACACTTGGAAGAAAAACAACAGGTGAATAGTGGCATTTTATACTTGGAACAACCAATTTGTAATTGAATGCTTCTGTAAGATGGCAGCTGAGAAATCAGCTGATCTTATATCTAACAGAAGTACACTCTGAACACAATCTAAAATGGACCTTACGAAAATGATTATAATCTTTTTCTACTACCTTTACTATAAGGATAACAATACAGACCTAGCCTACTGGATAGTAGTAAAGGACAATTTAAATTTGTGGTTTTAATATAAAACATATATTTTATAATCTTTATTGTTAGTAAATAATTACCAGTAATGGCATGAAACATGATGGTTGTTATTTTTTAAAAAAATCATTGTTACATGAACCTCAATTCAATTTCTCAAGGGAAAAAATCACCTGAAACAGCTGCAATGCAATAATCAATGTTACTCTGGATCTGATGAAAACACAATTATCTATTTTGGGAAAAATGTGTCTAATTAGATAAGAAGTTCAGCAAAGTCATTTTAACTTGTCCCAACGGTCCTAAAATTAGACAAACTTTTACAAGCCAAATGGATATCCCAGCCATCTCTTTTATTTCTTTTATCAGATTTCAATAATCAAAGTTCATACTATTATCAGTGAAAAATCATGCATACTTATGATACACTTTAAAAAAAATTCTAAAACAATAACAACTAAACTCTGAAATCAAATTTCTAATATATAAAGCATCTCCAAAGTCTATTAAAATATTCATATTTTAATCTTTGAAGTATAAACTTAAAGTACCTTAATCCCAAAGAAGTCTCCATTTTAAATTATACCTTCCAACAGATTGCAAGATGAAGAATTGACCTCCAAGGTCAAATATGAACTTTTACACTTTGAGGCATGAAGTTTTTATTGCAATTAAGTACTTGAATATATTCCCCAATGACTAGAGTAGAAATGTCACCCAGTTATTATTCTCCTTTGTTATCATGGCTTGCAATTCTTACCAACTTTTACGGAGAGTTCAGTATCATTTAAAATTATCTTACTCGAGGCAGTTAGTTAATCTGTAGTCCAGTACTGTAAGAAGGTAGAATTTTATTCAAGTATATAAATTAAAAGAAAAGAAACACTATTGGTAGATACAATTTTCTAGCCTTTCAGTTTCTCTCTTGAACAGTAATCCAAACTATGTTTCATAAAATAGAATAAACCTCTAATGAAAGGTGTCAATAGATTCAAGAGAATGACAACAAGGAAAACTCACAGTTGGAAAAAGCTATATCACATGGATATAGCTAATGTATAGCTAATGTATAGCTAATGTTCACAGGCATTGCTACGGTCGTTGACTTTGTAGTCCAGAATACAGTTTAACAGATGTAATCTATCTTTAGGTATGCACAAGGTAATAAGAGTATCTGCCATACTAATATGCATCCTGTATTTAATGAGTTACTACATAGATGTTTTGCAGTTCCAGCTTCTAAAACAGCTCAAAGACCCCATACTCATTGATTAGAAAAGGACAAGGGGTTTTTTACCTTCTCTTTTTTTTCTTAACCTACATGCAGTAATTTTTTGTTCTGCATTAAGGGGTATAAAAACATTCAAATATGAAAATGGTTTAAACATCATAATTATTGTGGTGGATTCATTTTGAAATTTGTTTGTGAAAAGACCAAATACGATGTTTTACAAATAAAATGAATGCATATGTAAATGTGCAGTTACTAGTGGGTATAGATGCAATAATTAAGGATAAACTGGTCCTGAAGTTTGTTCTATCGTAGTTGTTGACCCTTTCATTGTTACTGTGATTTGTGGAAGTTTCCCCCATTTTCCCATATGTGTCTTTGTGCTTCCATTTGTTCTTCCTACCTTATTTCCCATTTTATTCTTTGATTTTTTTTCTTACTCCTTCTGTTCAGACTGATGGCTGCTCTCTCAACTGCCTTCACAATTTTAGCTCTTCTCCAATTGATTGCTGTCTTCATAAGTCTTCTCTGTATTCAGTATTGTATTTTCTTCCACTTAAACAAGTTGACTATAACAGGGAAATTTGAAATTCCTCATGAGAGGCTTTGACATTTTTCAGTTTCTTGAAATGACCCAAATATAACATATATTTAGAAAATCATTTGTGCAGCACTGCAAGTAAGCTTCCAACTTATTTTAGACTGGAAATAAAATTCAGAGATCATCTGCTCCAAATTGCCTATCTAGGTAAATGTGATTAAACTGGAATAGCATGTAAATATTCCACAGCTATCGTCTCTCTTATGGCTATATTTCTTCCTAGATAATTCTGATTGCGTTCATCCATGTGATGCAAGGAATTTTGCCCAATCTAGAATAGTGTTTTTCCTCATTGTTTTAACTTCTATGTACTATGCTAAAATACTATTTTTTGTTAACTAGGAGTTTTTTAAAAAAGATTTTTGTTATTCCACCTTTATTTTCTTTAAATATTTCTTTCAAATATTCCTTGAAATTATTTTGAATATTTTAATATGCCCCTGGCTAAAAATAAAAAATAACCTTCTCCAGTGAGAAAAATATTGCTAATATTTGTAACACAAAGTTTGTTTGTTTGTTTAACATATCTCTTACTAATATATAGCAGGTTGAACTTAATGGAGGGGTTTTTTTGTTTTTTGTTTGCCTTCCATTCAATTGTCTGCCTGAACAAGTCCCTCTGCTTTTCTTGGTCAGGTTTTTCAGAAATGGTTTGCCAATGCCTCTTCCCTAGGGTTGAGAGATAGTGAATTGTCCAAGGTCACCCAGCTGGTCTCATGTCTAAGGACAGGATTAGAACGGGGTGGGTTCCTACTGGTGCGGTCCAGTGCGCAGCTCCAGTAGGGAGCCGCGACTGCTCCGGTACCGTCTTTACCGGTCAGTCATGGGCATTGCCATCTTTTTAAAAGAATTTTTCAGCTTTTTTGCTTCTGCGCATGTGCGGAAGCAAAATCTCGTCAAAATCTTGCGAGGGGAAGCGCACGGGAGAGATTTCAGTGAGATTTTGCTTCCACGCATGCACAGAAGCAAAATCTTGCCAAAATCACGTGAGAGGGCATGCGCGCGTAGTGAGCATGCGCACGCACAAAACGTGGAGATGTGCGAGCAACGCACTGGTATCAGTAAGTAAGCAACCCGCCCCTGGATTAGAACGCATGGTATCCCAGTTTCTAGCTGATACCTTAATCACTACACTAGACTGGCTTTCTCGATGGAGGTAAGTTGCCTCAAATTCATGACAAAAAAAATCATGAAATAAAAATATTGTTTTAATTTAATTTAATTTAATAAGCGTTCTTATAAGCCGCCCAATACCATGGGACTCAGGGCGGCGTACAACATGGGTAAGAACAATGCGATAAAAACATAATAGTTTAAAAACAGAACATTATTTTAAAAAACATTCATTCATGGGGGAATCTGATCTTCTTTTTCACCCCGCCTGCCGGAATTTTAGAGTCAATAGAAGTTTCCCAAAGTATGACACAATTGATTAAATTTACAATGCAAATATGTTGTTATGCATCTGTAATCTGGCACTAAAATTGATAATCTGATATTATTTGAGGTAAAAATGTTGCCTGGCATTAGGTATAAAACAGAACCAATGCAAGCATATGGGCGATGTTTTCTTCCCTCTTATCTTTTCGGGGCCTAGGTGAACAGATGAAAACATGGATATCTGAAAGGTCAGGAAAGGGAATTGGCAACATGTGCATCATGTTGTTGTAATGTGACTAACATATTGTCACACTTCATGACACAATAACATTACTGTGTCATTTCTCCTAGATGTATGCATTATAGTTTGATACCATTGTGACTGCAATGGACACCTTTGATATGAACTATTGATCCTTGAAAGTGAAGGCAAATCAGTCTGTTTATATACAAAACTTAAACATGGGAAGTGTATTTGTGTGTGTGTGTGTGCACGTGCATACACCTTCAAGTCAGTGTTGATTCCTAGGAATGCTTGGATTAGTACCCAAAGACTTCTTGGCAAGAGTTTTTTTTTGGGGGGGGGGATGTTTTGTCATTGCCTCCTTCTAGGGCTAAGAGAGAGAGTGACTGGCCCAAGGTCACACATCTGATTTCATGCCTAAGCAGGACTAGAACTCACAATCTCCTGGTTTATAGCTTTAACCACTGCATCAACCTGGCTTTCAGACATGGAAAGAAAGATCTTTTCTTCATGTATAATTTGACCTATATCAGTACATAATTTGTTCTCAAATCAAATACATACTGTACATCGGGATATATTCATTCTCTGACTTTTGTGGTACAATGCTTTGCTTTAAAAATTCATACAAAAGTGTATATATTGTGTAAAATTATGAGGAGATAATTAGGGGAAATAAATAGCTGAAATGCATATTCTAGAATATGCATATTATCAGGGGCACATATTTTTTGAAAATGCAAAACCCATATAGGTAACCATGAATTTTCATGTAGGTTTCTATATAGAAACAGAATATAACAAATTTGAAATAAATGTATCCACTATAGCAATCAAAGCAAAGTTATCCAGCCTCGCTTTAAATTATATGTTCTTTAATTATATGGCTTAGATGCTTAACAGATAATGATTGTGATTTTCTGAAAGGTCAGAGGACAGAATGATCATTTTGTACCTTCCTTGCTGTTCATGTTTGCTTGTATATTCTATTTGATTTACCTGTCTTAGCACTTTTCTCAGCAAAGATGGCAAAGGGCTTCCTATTTTCAAACAGCAACAGCATTAGATTTAATTTTTAAGTTCAGCAGATTTCAGGGAAATAATGCTTGCCTGTCAAGCGACTTGAAATATTGCCCAGGACTCCAGACTGAAATGCACAACCCATGAGAACCTGTGCCAATCTGACACCTGCATAAAGCAGCCGACTTCCCTCCAGTGTGACATAATAAGATATCTTTTGTTATTAAATCCAGAATTGTAGATCACAAGCTGTCCACCAGCATGGCAGAAAATAGGTCCCGAAGGTTGCTTGCCAGTCTTCTACTTACCATTATTTTTAAAGGACTTTAATATTTAAAAATATATTGCTAATTTAAGTAAAGGACTTTAATATTTAAAAATATATTGCTAATTTCAATGCTGCCCTCCCAAACCTTCTTTGTGGTGTAGTTCCCAAATTATCCCTTCAAGGCAAGTGCGGTAAATAATTCCTCAGTTCTGTTCTTTGCTACTTGCCAAGGTCATTATCGAACTTTTCCAGAATCCTTTCATTCTGTCTTTGATTGTGCAGGATAACTATGAAACAGTCATGAGATGCAGTAACAGGCTGTGGCAGAAAACTGAAGTCAGTCCCAGCGCTCTGCAATGAAGCTGTGGCTCAGCTGCTCCTGATTCTATAATACTTTTTTTTCGATCTCCCAGTCTGGCCTTCAGCACAACACAACAGAGCAAAATAGTGATCTACCTTAATCAGGAATTAAAGCAGGAGTGGAATAAGGCTTCTGCCAAATTAAACAAAAAATCAGCCCCCCTCCTGCTCATGTTTCCCTGTTGTGAAAGTAAATTTCCTAGTGGCATTCAATATAAGAGCAGTTATTAATATCCATATCACTGACATTTATCTGGCAACATTTTTGTGATACGTCCTTTGTAAGTTTCTTATACATATAGGATAGGTTTGTTATTACAAGCTTGATAAATCATGTTAGAATACACAAATGAAATAGACTATGGAAAGATGTACATTATTATTATTATTATTATTTTACAAAAATCTATTGTTTGAGGAAGAACTGAAATTCCTGTTTTTCTAAGTTGTATTTTCAGGCTGTTCCAGTAGTGGGTTCTAAAACCCTTTACTACCGGTTTGTGCGCTCGCTCATGCGCAGAGGTGTCCCGGGAGGGTGGGCGGAGCCTCCTGCTGCCACTGCTACCGGTTCTAAGAACAGGTCCGAACCGGGAGCAACCCACTGCTGGGCTGGTTCCTTTCTAACCATCATTACAACGGTGACTCATGGGTTGTGTGTTTCCAGTGCATTTGGAAAATGCAAATTGGGGAAAACTGCATCAAAGACAAGACTTTATGGTTACACAGGGTACAGCATCCTATTTGGTCTTATTTTTTCTCTACTCACTAAATTGTCATAGCCTCAAATTTATCATTACAGATAAATTTGATGAAGATCCATGTTGACAGGAATCATAGTGGGTAAGAAGTGGGTAAAAGTGATTGTTAAGACCCGGCATATCCTATCTTGTATAAATGTCTCACCAGTATAAATCTACCTTTGAAAGATTATTATAAAAATAATGTAAATTAATAGCAATCAAGCATACCTTGCTTTGATTATATTAACCTTCAAATCCTTACATGAATCCTTAGTCATTTTTATACTTATTTTTCTGGATCCTGAACAAAATTTCTGAGATATGTCCCTGATACTTTACAGTGTGCTTGGACATCTTAAGTGTCCATCTATAAAGGTAGTCCTTGTCTTATAACTATTATTTGGATCAGAATTTCCATTGCTAAACAAAGCAATTGTTAAGTAAGCCACAGCTGATTTTATAACCCTTTTGTGTCTCAGTTGTTAAGCAAATCATTGCAATTGTTAAATAATTGTGTGAAAAGTGCAAATCCACTTTTTCTCATTGATATTGCTTGTAGGAAGCTGGCTGGGAAGGTCGCAAATGATGATCACATTTATTTTATATATTAAATCTATATAACACTCATCTTGCTGTTTAGGGTGACTCTAGATCTGGGGTGTCAAACTCACATCATCACGGCAGCATCACGTGATATATCGGGACTTTCCCCCCCTTCACTAAACCTGGTGGGGGCAGGGCCAGCACGTGACACATCTGGTCTATGGGCCACGAGTTTGACTCCCATGCTCTAGATGGCTTATATGATCTCATCCCAGGTTACTGCAATCATCATAAATAAATACCAATTGCTAAGCACTTGAATGTTAATTATGTAACCATGGGGATGCTACAACAGTAGTAAGTGCAAGGACCAATTGTAATCAACTTTTTCAATGTTGTTGTGACTTTGAACAATTGCTAAATGAATTGTTGTAAATTGAGGACGACCTGCACTGATATACTTGTTTACTGCTAAGGCTTTATGCTATTTGTTTTAGCATTTCAATATTTTATCATGGTAAAGTGTCTATATTGTGTGGCTCCTAAGCCTATAAACAAGTAAGGCATTCAATTAGATAACTAATAGCATGAGGCTGGCAGACATTGATAAAAGGGGCCCATAAGTACGGATAGGCAAGTCAACATCATAGCTCCCAATAGTGAATTTAGTGTCAGTGTCACATAAATTTATTTTATTCCCAAGAAAGTATATTCTAAAGTGACCCCTTTTTTGTGATGTTTCACAGGGAACTTCAGTTGCATCCAAAGATACTATGAAGACTTTTAAAAAGTCAATCATAAAATTGCAGAGTTATATCCTCCTTAAATGTATGATCTTCAGGGCTTGGAAATACTGTTAATTATAGTCTGCTTGACAGATGTCTATCCAGACTTTTTTTTTAAATAATAAAGAGTATATCACCTTCTTAGGAAATATATTCTACTGATGAATAGGTTTTATCTTTAGTCAGATTCTTCAGAACTCCAGGAAAAATCTGTTTCCTATAATTCCCATTCACATCTATTCCACTGTTTTGGAGCAATTCTGTTTTGTCATTTGCATAGTAGATTTTCAAGTATATGAAAGACTGCTATTACTTTGGTGCTTAATTTAAGTAGCAGAAATAATATTTTTTTTATAAGCCATGCCAATTTTTGAGGCATGCTGGAATTATACGTCAGTAATATAAATCCTATCTCTATTGTAAAATTGTTAGGAAAAAAACACAATTCTGATTTTTAAAAGATGGGAAAATAGAATTTGAATTTGTGTCTGTATAATGAAAAGTATACACAATAAAAGCTCAATAACCCTCATAAGCATGGAAGATCCGTAGCAGAAATGCCTTTGTGTATTGATGCTAAGGGCTCTCTTTTAACTGTTTGGAAAAATAACAAAAATTGTTTATTTCTATCAGTCACAATTAATATAATAAGACGAGAATACTTGTGTTATCAGTAGCTATTGAATTTTTGAATGGTCATGTTCTTCTGGACTTTTATATTTGATTTTCATGTCATAGTCACCTGGCTCCATTTATTTATGTTTCTTTTCCATTATCTACCATGATGGTTTGAGTTATTGGTTGTGGTTTTGGTTGTGGTTGGTTGGTTGTGGCATAAAAATGGATGATTCCCTTCTGTCTTATTACTGATAATTGTTCTTTTTTCTTAAGCTCCTCGGGCCTTTTTCACATTTCTGATCCATTTTCTTGTATCAGAAACCAAATTAAACAGTGCAAGTCCTTGCATATTCAACTAGTCTTACTTGCAACAAAATTTCAAAATGGAATGCAGGTGGGTGGAAGAAAACTAAAGCAAAAGGCTCAATTTCTAAAGCCAGGGTAGAATATTTCATTTGGGGAAAAGTTTTGCAATGCTTAAATATTGTGAGACAAATAGAGCATTACAGGGGATTTAGATCTATGCAGGGGGGGAACCTGCAATCAACATATAAAAAGATAACTAAAGGAACAAAAATGAATCTGTTGAACTGAGAAGCAAGCTTACTCTACCTGCCCTTGGAGTCACTTTTAGGACTTCAGTTTAGAAAGATTAGTAGCTCCCATACAGAGGGAGGATGCTGCGACTCCAGCCAACAACTCTCCTAGCAATCTAGGCCAGTCCCCATTGCAGGCAAACTCAGCACAGCAAGATAATGGCACATTAAACAGTATTCACAAATAAATGAATACATTGTGAAGGAAAATATATGCATTCAACTATAACTAATAGGCAGTGCAAAGTAATTTACATTCACTTCAGTGAAGCAATTTGTGCCATGGAGGCAACGTGATATATTACAATGAAGCAAAGAAGAAAGCTGATTCATGTCACTGAAGCACTGAGCTGCATTGAACAACTCTGGGCAAGTGCTACGGGAGGAAGTCCCTCTCACACTTCTCTCCCAGAACTAGTGAAAAGGCTCGATAGCTTTGGGACTTTCTCAGAATATGTCAGAGTTGCCAGCTCACAAACATTCAGCACATAAGGGTATGTGGATGAGGTAATGGCTTGGAAGGTGCTGCTGGAACTGTTGACAGCTTTTAAAGATTTTGGCAGTGAGAGGGATAGAGGCTGATATGATCCAGAGTGATTGACAAGAAATGGCTCTGGACACATCTGATTCCATTGAAAATAATTTAGTAGCTGGAAAAGAAGTCAGGTGCACCAGAGATGGAGATGATTTGCCAGGCTCAGAGAACAACTGTCTTGGGGTAGCAACAATAGCACTGAGGATCATCTGTTGAGCATTGTTGTGAACTTGTCTGGGGGTGCTGAAGATTAGCTATTAGGCTCAGCACTACTTGGCAGCAGTGGTGGCAACAATAAGCATTTGTCTGACAGCAGTCAAGGCCATCTGCTGTTGATGTATTGCGCCAGGTACTAGAAGAAATAGCAGTTAGAAGATTCAGTGGCTGAGCTGAATGCTGTGACTTCTGCAGAATCCACCCTTCTGAGCAACAGCCATCTTGTCTCTTACACATGTTGCTGGATTGGACTATCAGTTGCCTCCTCAAACTGTTGTCAGTTGTTTTTATACTGTGACATGAGAGCAATTTAAGGCTGAGTGCATTTTTGATGTGCACTTTAGGATTTTGGTGGATATGGATTGGAGTCAACAGAGATGGGGCTTATTGTTCCTCTACATACATGGGGGCAGCAACTATCCTACTGAGATATTCCCAATATATAATTCATATTGAGAGGGTCATTTTACTACTCTCATTAGTTCTGGTTGAAAATGAAGGAATTGGGAGTGGTGCACCAGTTGTGGTATGTATGGTCAAAAGCAGTTAGGTTGATGGATCTTTGGAAGCAAAAAATGAGCCAAAAGATTCTGACAAGCTAGTTGTTGCAGAGTGGCTAAGTAACACCTGAAAGCTAAAGTATCTCCTTGGTCTTGGGGAAGAAATAACAGAATTCAGAGAGGTTGGTGATTGTGAGTAGGAGCTGGCAGCAACATTCCAGTAGGGGAAGATACAGCAATAGGTAAAGGGAGAGTGAATCTTGGGGAAGGCATGTTCAATATCTTGCACTCTACCTTCCAATCCACTGGACTCAACCCCATCTCCAGATCCTCAGAAGCTCTGCTATTAAACTAGTGATACAGTTAATTCTTTCGGTTAAACAAGGTCAAGAAACAGAAAACATTTCAAGAGTGATCCCTACTATTGTAAGGTAGAATAACAGTCCTGAAAGCCTTAAGAATTTTTTCTTTACTAGAATGTATGCCAAGCAATATCAAAGTGGGTTTGTTTTGAGTTTCTTCCTCATTCTTTACTTTTCCCCAGGATCAAATAATATTTTCCCTTCTATTCTTTAATGTCACTTTTTTCTTCCCAAAATCAGACTTTCATTCTTTCACAGGCCTGTAATGTGCTGCTCTTAATCTAAAATATGATTGTGAAGGAGAAGGCTGACATTTCCTCTTGGAAATGTATCTAGGTGAATTTTAACTCCAGGGCAGGAGTAGGAAAGTGGCCATTGTCACCTGGGAGACTCATAGCTTTCAGCCCTTATGAGATATTCTTTGTGAATTTAGGCTCTAATAAAGAGAACATTGCTACTGTACTGGCTTCCCTGCTCCATAGTGGCTTCTTATCATAGTCTGATGCTGTCGTTGGGTTAGTAATGGAGATTCTCCGACTTATAGTACTGAAAATTTCAAATTCCTTCCATGGGTGTTAAGTGTGAAGCAGGAGTTCATGACCATCATGACATAGACCTGAAACAATATATTGAGGATTCAACATTTGAGGGCGGGGAGGGTAATATGTTTTTTGTCGAAGAATAGTGGCAATGTTTTTTTTTTATTCAAAAAGTTTTATTAGTACAGAATTACATAAATGGTAGCTAAATATTAAATATAAAGTACAAACATTTTTTTATTTTTTCTCCCCCCTAGCCCACCCCCTTCCCTCCCCCCCCTCCCCCCCGGACTTCCCAGAGATAATACAGGGCATAATAATAAATTTAAATTGTTAATAAAAAGAGGGGGAAAAAAGAACATTATTTTTTAAAAGCTTCAACTCCAAATTATACACTAATAATATATCGTCTATGTATACAATAATAAAGATACAAAAAAGAAAAGAAAGAAAAAAAAGAGAAATCTCTTTAACAATACAAGAAAAACATAACTAAAATAAAATAGAGAGAAAATAAAAAAAGAGAGAGAAAAATAAAATAAACAAGCAAACCTCCTTCCTCCTCCCTTCAATCCTCTACCTTATACAAAGTAAATATTATATAGATAATAGCTAAATATAAAATACAAAAATCTTAAACTAATATTATGAACATTAAGAATAACCTCAAAGATAAATAAAACTTAGCTAAAAGTTACATAAGTAATCATTAAATATTAAATTTCATCATAATATTAATAACATAATATTATTCTACATTAACTTATTAACTTCAAAAAACAAAAAATCTTAAAAATCTTAAAAAAAGAAAAAAAAAACAAATCTTCAACAAGTTGTATGTATCTAATATTATTAACATTAAAAATAGCCTCAAAGTTATATAAAACTTAATTAAATATTACATAGGTAATCATTAAATAGGGAAAAGGAAAAGTACAATCATATTAGTCTCTATCCGTCCAATATATTTCAACACCACATCTTTTTGTATCTTGATAGTTGCATCTTTTAATAACTCAATGATTTTGAATTTATCAGCTCGTCTCCCATCTAGTCCCGAACCTCCACCTCCTTTTCCCCGACTGTCTGGCTCTGGCACTCCTTTTGGTTTTTTAAATCTATTTCCTTTTGATCCAACAAAGATGGCTTCCCCTCCTCCTCCTCTTTTATTTTCATACATCCTTCCTCTGGAATTTTGGATATATCAGCCTTTAAAACATTGACATAAAATTCAGTAGCTTTTTTATCATATTAAGCCGGTATCTTTTTTCAGAAAATTTCACTGCTACTTCTACTGGCGCTTCCCATTTATATTGTAAATTTAATCTTTTGAATTCATCAATCAAAAAAGTGTAGCTTTTTCTGACTTTAAGCATTTTAGAGGGGATTTCTTTCCAAATCTTTAATTCCTGACCATTCACCTTGAGATTATTGTTGAACGTTGCCTGTATAATTCTGTTCCGTAGAGCTCTTGTAGTAAAATATATTACAATGTCCCTTGGTAAATGTTTTTGTTTAGCATACCACGAATTGATTCTGTATATTTTGTCGATTTGTGTAGCCAATTCCACTTTAGAAATTCCAGACACCTAATCCAATGCATCAACCATCCTTCCTTTTAAATCTTCATATAATCCCTCCTTCAAACCTCTGACCCTTATAGCAACTTCCATGGATCTGAACTGTGTCATCAACACCTCTGTTTCAAAATTTGCAATGTCATTTTGAATTTTATCTATATATTTCACCGAGGTTGCCAAAGCTTGTTTATTTGTTTCAATACGTTCTGCCAAAACTTCAATATTTGTTGCTAAACCTTTGCAAACCTCTAACATGTCCAGCCTGAGTTGTTGATTCATATTCTTCAAAGCAGCCTGCATTTTTTTGTCTATCTCACTAATTTTCTGATTAAATTCCAAAGTCAGTTCATGTTTCATAATCTTTAAATTATTTAATAAGTTTTCAGGTGTCAAAGGCTGTGGAGGTGTTAACTCAGTATTAAGTTGCGTTTTAGAAATATATCCAGAGGGATAGTCATTTCTTTTAGTCAAAACAATCTTTCCATATTTTGAAGCCATTATGGTGTTTCAAAAGAGTACAAAGAAAAAAGAAAAAAAAGAAAAAAAAGCCAGATGCCTAATTAAAGTTCTTTCCAATTTCAAAACCAGGTAGTCTTTTATTATTAAAAATCTTTCAATTATAATTTTAATCCAGGGTTAGGAGACAGAGAAAGAAAAGCCATTTTTCCAAGTCAAAAGTTTCCATAAGAGAAAAAAAAAGCCTCTGGGAAAATGAAAGTCATTTTCACTTCTCAATTGCCATATTGTTACTTTGTTTCTTTTGTTTCCTCACCGAAGTGAAAGCTTACCCAGGAGTTGAAAAAAAAGAAAAAAGAGGTTTCAGTACTTGCCCATCTCACGCCTGTTTCTCTCTGTCTGCTTCTATAATTCAAAAGTAATTGTAAATCCCATTCTGGAAGCAGCGGCCGGTCACGACATCTAGCTCCGCAAAAGCGGATGTTTCCTGATTCTCGGAGCTGGAGACAGGCTGCATGGGGAGCTCTCCCTTCGCGCCCCTAGATGGCTCCTAGGGCGCTGGGGGGGCTCTACCCCACCTGTCAGACTCTCATCTCTCCCCTTTGCCCGGGGAAGAGATTTCAAAGCCGCCAGACAGCTGTTCTGGCGGCTTTTTACAAGGATCGGAAAGGCGCCCGACAAAGGGACGTCCGCGATGGTGCGATCCAAACCGGAAGTCTCGAATAGTGGCAATGTTGTAGGAGGTTGTTACTGTTCATCCCTTATCATGGACAAATCACTACTTTGTCCATGATAAGGACATGATACTTTAACTACTATGAAATTCTCCATATCTATTCCTCACCACATTTGTTTTGTCCACTCTGATAGCCCCAAGTCTTATTAACAAATAAGAAGGACACTAGAAATGGAGATAAGGTATATAGGCTATAATGTTCAGAATGAATTTTTATTAATTTTTATTAATTCCAATGATTTAAGATTGGTGCTCTGTTATGAAGGCGCTTGAAAATGCTGGCAGATTTTTTTTAGAATCAAAAGGGAATAATACTGTTTGGAGACTTTTTAAAAATGTGTATGAAATCCTTCTTCCAAAGACTTTAAAGTAGTATTTATTATATACCTTTCCATTTTATCAAAAAAATGTAATAGGCCAATTGGACGGAAAGATAAAGATTAGTTCATGATTGTCACAAAAACTTCTTAGCAGACTGGAAATTAATTAACCCATGTTAAGAAATTAGAGCTTTGCAATATTGCATAAAACAGAAATATTTCCTGAAAACTTAAATGAAATGAATATATGTGTGAGTAATAAGGTTTTTTTTATACCATTCTGATTTATTTTAGCTAATTTAACCGTTGGAACATTCACCCTGCCCTCCATATAAATGATATAGTCTTCATGTTTCTGAAATATATTTTACTCAGAGCGGATAGTATTTAGATATACTGTATCTACAGTTTTTAGTCTTCTGCAATTAGTTTAAAAGGCTGGATCAATCTCTATAGCTTGTATGAAAATGGAAGGCTGGAACTAGAACTGTGCAAACTTAAAAAATGGTGCTTCAGTTCAGTGAAGATTCACCCTTTTAGGAAACATTCACTCAATTGAAACAGATTCACAAACTGAATCTGTAGATCAACTTTTGATACAGCAAATGAAATAAAAAACCAGCAGATTCTTTTCTGCTTCTGGGGTTGTTAAACACAATATGTTGTACTACAATTGCACTCCCATATGTGAAAAATTTGAACATGAGCTTCAGAGGTATGATAAATTCTTTGACAATTCTGTTTTTTTTCCTAATAAAGAAAAGCTTCTCCATTAAAGCAGTTTTGAAGTAGCAAAAGTAGTATTGGTTTTAACTTCATTGATGTTTGAGTTCCAAGTTCTTTAATGTGGACAGCCTTAATCTGATCCACTCCTGTTCTAGGACAATGTTATACTTATGTGCTAGTCTTCCCAATATATCTAAGACTTACTGCTTTTCCCAAAACTTGAATACAGGTTCAAGGATTGACCATTCTCATGCTTTCCATTGGTTCAAAATCTTGCTTTTAAATCCTGCAAGATTGGGATAAGCTTACATCACTCACCAGTGATTCAATGGTTCAAACATACATTTTTGGAATCCAGTGCATAATGGCTGATGGACAAATTTTAGTTTTAAATTATGTGTAACAGGGATAGGTTTAAGTATATAGACCAGAGGTGGGTTCCTGCATCTGATTGCCAGCGCGGCTAATAGCCGTTCTTCGGCGCAGAGCCGAAGACTCGCGGATCCAGAGCCATCCCCAGGCGCTTTCCCTGCCTGCATGGATGCCGCCAATTGCGTTCTTTTGCCCTCTGCGCATGCGCCCAGGGACGGCTCTGGATCCGCGAGTCTTCGGCTCTGCGCCGAAGAACGGCTATTAGCCGCACCGGCAATCAGAGGCAGGAACCCACCTCTGATATAGACCAATGTTTCTCAATCTTACATCAAATTTTAGATGTGTGGACTTCAGCTCCCAAAATTCCCCTGTCAGCATGCATCAGCGAAACACCAATCTACACAATGGGTACCAGGCTAATACATAGATAACTTCCCAAATGTTTACTCTTCTTACACAAGGCAATGTGCCACTTTCTATTTGGCATTCTGCCCGGCTGCTTTTGCCATCTCTGTAAAGGAAGTAACATTGAATATTGTCAGGAAACCAAAGTAGGACTCATGTCAGAAAAAGTCCAGTTTTGCCAATTTACCTTGCCCAGCATGCCATGCCATCACAAACACTGATAACTGTGTCCCAGTAAGTATTTGTCAACCAATCATGCCAATTCTATAGTACCTCACAAAGGGGAAAAAAAGTCATATTATGTTTTTCAATGTAAACCAAATCTTGAAATCAAGAAAAAAGCAAGTGAAAAGGTAAGAGGGTGGTTTTCAAGCAAGGGATAAATTTAAATGTGCTTTTTCTATATCAGTTTATAATAATTTCCCTGTGAGCTGTTAGTTGGACAATATGGAAATGGAAGACTGTTTTTTTTCCTTATGCCCACTATCTTTGACTGTAAAGAGATGCAGAAAATAAAATACAAGGAAACCCGAAGGAATATTTAGTTAAAACTGGGCAGTATGACTACCCTCTAAGGATTCCAACATCCAAATAATTTACTTTACTTTAGTTTAGTTTATTGTAATTGCACCTCGTACAATGAAATTTAATGCCATCTTCAGTGTACATTGTAACTATAAAAATAAAACACAAACACACATCCCGTTTCTATCCCATTCTGCCAAAAAAAAAATGAAGCCGCTGCAGGCATTTATATGCATTTCAATTATAGTCTAGGCAGGAATCTCTTTTTTTTCCCCAAATAAATTATCAGATCTCCATTTTGAATTAAACCAGGACTGTTTGACCAGGTCTAGGCTATAATGCTGAACTCGATTTAAGTTGGCCAATCCTTTGGTGACATGATTCTAAATCCATTAACAGTCAGGAGAAAGCTGCAAAGGTGGAGCACTGGAGCAATAGGTGACAGTCACAGCTTTTGACTGACCGACGCCCCACTTCTTGAATCTGTGTGTTGCATACAAAAGAATATTGTGATGCCACAGACTCTGTCTTGCCAGTTTTAACATCCTCAGCAAATGTTGCTGTTAACAGCAAAAGATAAAAACAAGTCTTTGTAAGAGTGCAGACACTGAACTGTTGATTATCTCATACAATCAGGGACACTTAAGTACTATGATTAGATTTGTTAACTTACAACCAATGAAGTTTGTTTGGTGATAACACTGCAAAATCAATTTGCAGGGGTTTATTATAAATGGTTTAATAACTTAGCTTTTAGGATACATTAACTTCATAATGTGTTTGTGTGTATATGTGTACATACATACATTCATTCATACATACATACATACATACCACCTAAACTAATAATGTAGTTAATCATATTTTACTATGATACTGCCTTAAATATAAAAGAGACTATATATATAAATTTTTATTTTTTTTATTTGTTTATTTGTTTATTTGTTTATTTTTTATTTATTTATTTATTTATTTATTTTATATATTTAGTTTGTCAAACATGTACGAGAAAACAGGTATAAGTATAAACATGGACATGAACACATGAAATGAGTACAAATAAATGGGGACAGTAGGATAGGGATGGGGGGCACGCTGGTGCGCTTATGCACATCCCCTTTACGGACCTCTTAGGAATGGGGTGAGGTCAACAGTAGACAGTTTAAGGTTAAAGTTTTGTGGGTTTGAGGATGTAACAACAGAGTCAGGTAGTGCATTCCAGGCATTGACCACTTTGTTGCTGAAGTCGTATTTTCTGCAATCAAGTTTGGAGCAGTTTACCTTGAGTTTGTATCTATTGTTTTCCCATGTATTATTGCAGTTGGAGCTGAAGTAGTCATTGACAGGTATAATACACGGTTATTCAAAAAGAATGAACCGATTTCATGACGCAATATTTTATTAAGGTAAAGTAATACAAAACTCCAGCCAAGTCACAAGTATTTTACTCACAATCAACTTTTATTTCCTGTCTTACAAGTGTTCAATGTGGCCACCACCTGCAGCATGGGCAACATCAATGCGATAAGAGAATTCCTCCCAGGCGCGTATCAGCATATCACAATCCACTGAGTTGATCGCTGTTGTTATTCGATGTTTAAGGCATCGAGGTTAGTGGGTAGCAGTGGAACATAAACGCAATCTTTTACATATCCCTGAGGGTGGGTTAATGGCAAATCGCCTTCGAAAAGCACGCTGCACCTTGACAACCAAATTTGTTTTCGCGAACTCGAGAATGCAGAACGCCTTTTCCTGAGGACTCGCCATTCCGAGGGTAAACAAACAACTGAACATTGCTGGAAGAATGACGCGACTACATCACCCATGTGGCAGCCATTCAAAACTTAGATAACTCCTCTTCCAAATGGTCACTGACTCATTACATGATGAGGCTTGAGAACTGAAGCAATGCGTCATGAAATCGGTTCATTTTTTTCCGAATAACCCTGTATATAATATATCTTTATTATACAAACTTCATTGACACAAAAGTCTTTCATAAAATGCTCTTCAATTTGGATAGATTTTTTTTCTTCTGTTCAGTCATACCTGATTCTCATTGTTTTCTTCCTAGAGACTGAGACAAAGTGACTGGTCCAAAGTCAGCCAGCTGGCTTTGTGCTGAACACAGGACTAGAACTCATGGTCTTCCAGTTTCCAGGGTCTTAGCCACTGCACGAACATGGCTCTCTTTTGGATGGATATCTATACAAATAACTATCTATACAAATATACAAACATCTTCAAAATAGATCAATTGGTAACACCAGGAAATAAAAGGTTTTGGAGACACCAAAAACATTTTTTCATTGAGGATTTTTTAACCAATTAATTAAAACCACATTAATACAAAGCAAAAAAATATTGTGTGATATTAATAATTGATTTGCAAATACTTTGTAATGTTTATATTATGTTTATGGAAAGAACAAAGTTCACTGAGCTTTGAACTACAGTACAATTCTCTGATGCTTTTTAAAGCTATCCCTTACCATCTATAAATGGTACTAGAAAAGCCCACATTTCTTTGCAGTATCTTTCTTATATGCTATCACAATATTGAAAGATTTTCAGCCAAAGTTTATAAAGAACATACTGCAGTGTGAGATAGCAAGACAATTTATTCCAAATACAGAGTTCCTATTAAAATAACATTAAGAGTTCAGATAAAAATGGTGAAAGGAATTCAATGCAAGTCTTTCAACTTCATTATATTTTATTTATTAAGGTAAGATTAAAGTGAAGGCATCTGTTTCAATAACACAGAACAGTGAGAAAATGTCATGATGGCTTTTCTCTCCACCAAACCCTGGATTATCACAATATGCTAGAGGTCTTAAGATGTTAATCCTCAAACCATTCATTTAGAGTATCTCTCTTCTTAGGGCTGTGACTCTTAAATTTAGTTTAAGAGTTCACCCAAAACTTAAAACAAAGTTTAAATATCATCTAGAGATGAGCTAAGGGTGAAAATATTATCTATTCCTGCAAAAATTTTAGTGATATGATTTGACATATGTGGGGACAGCACATATAAGTCTGCAGGAAAAAAATCACCCTGGCTATAGACTCCATTGCAGTTATTAAGAACATAAATAAGAGTAGATCCATAGAAAGACTTGGTAAATATCCTATAATTGGGCTTTTTGAAGAGGTCATTTGGAAATTTAGGCAACAGCATAAATAAGCATTAAGCACCTAGGAAGAGCAATGTTTAGAATATTCTAGAAGGTACAGAATAATTAAAGAACCTCCAATCTCATGCATTCCATACAACTAAATTCCTGCTGGATCCTTTCAGTTACTGACATCAACATGTCAAATCTGAAAAATAATATCAGGCCACTTGAGCTATACTGTGCACAAAGATGGGATGTATAAATTCAAAGATGTCTATTTGAACAATTCCACTTGAAAATCTCCAGATAAGAGTGAAGGTTCATTCTCCGAGCTTGTGGGTTGGTTTCCAAACATTTCATTACCAGGCTAGATAACATCCTCAGTGGAGTTTAGAAGATTCATACATACAGAAGTGAATAGCAAGCATATGCCTTGGAGAAGGGTCTGGTTGTCATAAGAGAGGACTTGCTCATAGTCACCCATGTCCAAATCAGCTCCCACATTTTAGTCACTTCAGCTCTACATGGGGCTGCCTTTCAAGATCACCTGAAACTTGCAACTGGTTCAGAATGCAATGGCATGACATGTACAGTTTTGGGTGTCCTATGGTTCATCTACATAGCACCACTGTTAAGTGAGCTGTATTGGCTTCCAGTTGCTTTCTAGGTGCAAGAAAGTTTATCACCTTTGAAGCTCTACATGGAAAAGGGCCAAGTTATTTGTTGAACTGCATGTTGCCCGAGGCTACGTACCCATAACACAAGGTCAGATAGGTGGGTTGCTACTGTTGAATGTTTTCATCTAATGGCACCAGATGCCTCTAGGGACCAATTGCTCATTTTAAGCAGTCTTCTAGAGATTTCCATTTTGCTGCATAAGAAACATTTGTATTTAGCTAAGAAGACAGCAAATTTTCCTTTACATTGGCTTTGAAAGATGATAGAATTGAATCCTCCAAGATGTAAAATGGAGGGAATTAAATTTGAATTGGATATCTGCTCTTCTTAATTGGGAGACACCCAAATTTTGGCATAAGAAAGGTGACTATAAAATAAATAAATAAATAAAATCTGCTACATATGAATAAAGTATAGACCAGGACAGTAAACTGTGTAAATTCTGGAGGATCTGAAGTTCTGAGGGTTATAGCTAAGTTGTGCTTGGGGGAACCTGATTTGGAGGCTATGAGTTGTATAACTCTGCTGAAATTGTCTCTAGCCATTTTCTGAAAGAAAATTATCTGATATAAGTTAAGACTAAGAAATTCTAAGGAGAGAGAGAGGGGGGGGAGGGAGAGAGAGAGAGAGAGAGAGAGAGAGAGAGAGAGAGAGAGAGAGGGAGGGAGGGAGGGAGGGAGGGAGGGAGGGAGGGAGGGAGGGAGAGGGAGAGGGAGAGGGAGAGGGAGAGGGAGAGGGAGAGAGAGAATATCCCACATCAATAAAGAGAGAAGAGGCTAAGCAAACTGTAGTCACCGTTTGACCCAACAGTTGGAGAATCAACCAATCCATACTTCTCTGGTGAGGAGATCTTATGTATATGCAACTATAACACACAAAATCCTAGGAACATAAATGTATATACATACTTATCATATTATAAATATTCAATATAATTATTTTTCATTGCATTACATTTTTCAAATTTTAAGTGAAAAATGACATCTTTGATTCTGTTAATCACTGCCCCAATAACCATATTTTGGCTGCAAAAATCTAGTCAGCCTTTAGATAGCTCACAGTTAAAGTTATAAGCATCCCTTTGTTGTGGTCACCCAGATTTTTGCAACCCAAATACAGAAGACCTAGGCCCTATGAATTAGATAAAGACCCTGGGTAAAGAAAATATTCTAACATGTAGGAAGTGGAAAGACTTTTAAACAGTTATTAATCACATAACCTGATCTGATCATTTTTTCTTGGCCATTGCAGAATTAAAGCCTTGTAGAGTAGATTGTATAAATAGGAATCCTTTTTTAAAAAGGACTAGAGAACACTCAGAAACAAAAAAATAACAAAACTCCTGGACCAGACAGTCTTCCAGTAGAGTTCTATAAGATAGTTAATGAAACCACTCAACAATTACAACTAGAGTTATATAACGAAGTCTTGACTAAAGGGAAGATTCCAGAGTCATGGAAAGAGTCACACATCGCCACATTGTTGAAAGAGGGTACCGAACCAGATTTCATCCAAAATTATAGGCCAATCGCGTTGTTAAACGCTGACTACAAAATTTTCATGTGTATAATGGCGGAAAGAATGAAAAAAGTATTAAATAAAATTATTCATCTTGACCAAAATGGATTTTTACCCACGAGGCAAATTAGGACAAACTTGAGAATCGTATTAAACATTTTGGAATACTATGAAGTGCTTCCAGAAAGGCAAACGGCCCTTGTCTTCCTGGATGCGCAGAAAGCGTTTGACAACGTTGATTGGCAGTACATGAAATTACTAATTAAAAAAATGGAATTCGGCGACAAATTTTTAAAAATGATAGAAACAATATACTCTTCCCAATCTGCCAAGGTAATAATGAATGGAAGTGTAACCAAAACTTTTCAGATAAATAAGGGAGTAAGACAGGGATGTCCATTGTTGCCTCTACTTTTTAAACTGTCTTTGGAAATACTACTAAATAAAATTAGGGACAATTCGGACATTAAAGGAACGAAAATCAAAAGAGAAAATTACAAAATACAAGCATTTGCGGATGACTTAGTATTTTTTCTGGAAGATCCGCATGAATCTGGAATAGCCTTATTTAACGAAATAGAAAAATATGGAGTAATAGCCGGACTAAAAATAAACAAACAAAAAACTAAATTATTGACTAAAAATATGACAAGGAAACAAGAGGGACAATTAGGAAAAGAATTAGGCCTACAAGTAGTGAAAAAAATCAAATATTTAGGTATTAATTTAACAAACAAATGCTCATCTATAAAAGATAATAATTATAAAAAATTGGTACATCAAATAGAATTAGATCTTAAAAAATGGGGAAAACTACAAATTTCTTTTTTAGGCCGAATAGCTATCATTAAAATGAATATTTTGCCCAAACTATTATACTTATTTCAGACAGTTCCAATTAAATTAAACTCTAATTTTTTTGCAAATCTGAATAGGATAACCACTAAATTTATTTGGCAACACAAAAAATCAAGAATTAAAATTATCGACCTACAAGACAGTAAAAGTAGAGGCGGACTTTGGACTCCCGGACTGGAAATTATACTACACCGCAGCATCTTTGGTATGGATAAGAGACTGGATCAATTTAAATAATAACCGTATTCTAACTTTGGAAGGCCACGATTTGCTTATGGGGTGGCACTCATGCCTATGGAATAAAGGGAATATATCAAAATTTTTCCGGAGACATGCAATTAGAGATGCGCTCATTACAACCTGGCAAGAAATAAAAAGAAAACACTATATTAAAATTCCAAATTGGCTTTCGATAACAGAGGCAATTATATATCCAAATACAACTGATAAGAGTAAAAAGGTAAAATATAAAGACATATTGGATGGAACTGGTAAATTAAAAGACAGAGATGAACTACAAAGACTAAATATAAACATAGACTGGTGGCCTTACTCGCAGATAAAATCTAGATACAAGACAGATATAGAAGAATACGGAATTGAATTGGAATCCAAACCATTAGATAAAATATTGATTGGCCTAAAAAGGACTAGAGAACAAATGAATTAATATTGAACTCTTTAGTGAAAAGACACCTTTTCTCTCAGTCATCATATTTTTAAAAGTACAGGTGGAATAATATATGTGTGGAGGTGGAATGTGAATGTGTGGATGTACTTATGTATGTGTGTAGATAGCTAGATAGCTAGATGATAGCTAGAGAGAGGGGGGGAGGTACTTGGCTGCCATTTTACATTTTAGTTTTTCTAATTATGTACTGGTTGTTTGTTGTTATTATAAAACTTTATCAATCAATCAATCAATCAATCATTTATGTCTGAATGCATATTCTTCTTCACTGAAGTAGCTACATGATTTACTCTTTACAGATAGATTTTTCAAAGAATGTGGAGGCTTGTTCAGTTTTGTGATAAAAAACAACTAAGCCCAGTTTTGTCACAAATGTGGAATATATATTCATTTCAAGCTACCTGTGGAGATTTGATCAAGATTAAGATAGTATTTTACATAAATTTTCTGGAGTATTCTTTCATCCTCACTTACCAGTAAAAATAATTCATATCTCCTGCTTGGAAATATAACAAAAGTCACATTTTATTCCATGAAGCTTTGACAACATCACAGTCAATTTTAAAATTTAAAACTATTTCATATGTAGGTATACATTTAATGAATATTTGAATATCTTTTTCTGAAGTGCAGAGACCTTGAAAAAGAATGTTATGTCTGAACTGTATTTGTTTAATTAAATGAAACACTGGTAAGGCATTTTAAAATAATCTGTTTTGTTTGCACATTACAGTTAGCGGTTCCTATGGGATGAAAATGGAAAGCTTATTCAAATCCTGAGAATGTGTTTGCTATGTAGCAAACTTGCACATCTACATATGGTCAATGTCTAAATAAAAGCCATTTGTATATCCCATGCATATTTTCTTATTCTCCCTCAAATATAAAGATCACAACATATGTAGAATTAGAAAATATAAACAACTTGGCTAATGTCATAAAGAATTAGCTTTAGTTCATTGCTATGGATAGAGCGACAGAAAATAAAAACAAAACTTTAGAACCATTATATATCGTAAGACTAATAAAAGCCACAAAATGTAGTTATTTTTCTGCTTTTAGTATATCCACAGACTGCAACTGACCATACTTTATAAAGTAACACTTTAGGGAAAGAGGGATACGAGGAATATCTTAAGGGCTACTGCCAAGGTCATTTCTTGATAGATAATGTCATTTCAGTCATCCTGATTCTGATGAATGGTCTGATTCTCTTGTCTGGTAGAAGTCTTTAAGTCTTGAAAAAGTGAGCAAGATTTTGGGGTCTGCCAAAGCAGATAAAAATTTAATTAAGAGGATATATAATTATTTAGTAACCATTAAATTGGAGGAAGAACAAGTAAAAGAAACTATGATAATTTGGGCTAAGAATTTTGGCTATATAATTGAATTAGACAAATGGCAGAAATTATGGAATAGAAACTACAAGCTTACAATGTCAACAGCATACAAAGAAAAGCCCTATAAAATGTTTTATAGATGGCACTTGTCACCTGCAAGAATAGCGAATATGTACAAAGATAAATCTGTCAAATGTTGGAAATGTAACCAAATACCAGATTCATATTATCACATGTGGTGGACGTGTCCCAAAGCAAAAAATATTGGAAGAAAATTCGCATATGGCTAGAAGCAAACATAGACTTGAAACATAAAACAATACATAGACTTGAAACCTGAGATATTCCTGCTGGGCATGCTACCAGAAAATTATAATAACGGTAATACATATTTAATTCTATATATTTTAACACCAGCCAGGATTGTATACACACAATATTGGAAAAATGAACAAATCCCCATAGATGACAATATAATTTAAAAAATAATGGAATGTGCAGAAATGGATAGGTTAACGTTAAAAATTAAAGAAAAAGAAGATTCTGAATATTTTATGACAGGGGAACTTTTTTACAAATGGTTAGTCGATAGATACAGAGATCAGGTGGATGGATTTATGTGAAATATGGATTATATGAGAAAGAAAAATTGATTAGTAAACATTTTGATGCTAATATAATGGATGTCAATATGGAAAATAGTATACTTTATAACAATAATTGATTCTACTATATGTGTGTATGTTGATATGATCATAATGATTATGATGATGTTTAAATTTTAACACTTTTGTTACCAAAAACACTGTTCAATTTAGAAATGGAATTTGTGATATAAAAACAATAAAAAATCTATAATTAAAAAAAGAGAGAAGATGATAAGTTACTAAAATTGTTTATATTTGGTGTGATGAAGATTGGAAGTAACTTTATGTGTTTTTTTTTCTTTTTCTTTACTGCATTCTTATTTTTGTTTCTGTTCTATTTCTCTATTTCTCTTCTTTATTGTGCCTTTTTTCTTGTTATTCTTTTTATATTAGTTTTGTTTATTGTTCTAATTGTAATGTTTAATAAAATTATTATTATTAAAGAAAGACTGGGGAGAAGGTGTTGTTTCCATGTTTTATTTCCAAAAGGAATAAAATTCTTCTTCAGTCTTGGCATGTGACATTATAATGCTATACTACTGATTATTTGTGATGTCCTAAACTATAATGTTCACCAATCCATGAGAAAGCCAGATAGCAATATATTTTCAGCAACTTTGTTTCAACACTAAGCATGCCATAATTCAAAACACTCCAAACTGTCTCCTGTAATTCAAGATCACAGTTCCGACCTTGTGAGGTTTCCATACCACAACCTCTAGCATATTTCAAAATGCTGTGAAATAACATGTCAAACATTGAGTACTCTACTGTCCAGATGTGCAGTACGGTAGTTTGGTGAATTACTATCTCAGGGAGACTTGTAAATCTGAATATTTCTGCCAGTTACATATAGTCTAACCCCAGTGGTTACAAATCATTGCTTTATATTTCTATTTCATAGAATATCTTACCTAAAAGAATCACTTCTCACTATTCCCATTACAAAAGTGCTGAAAACACTATTATAGCAACATACAACATCAGCAGTCCTAGTAACCCTAGTGATGTCACAGTTAATATTTATTAAGATTATTTAAACTTTATTCACCTGGTTCTTTTTTAAGGAAATATATATACACACAGCATCCATTTTTTAAAAAGAACAAGAGCACCTTTGTTTTCATCAAGACATCTGAACTATTTTCAGTAAACAAGCAAACAAATAAATAGATTGGCTCAAGATGAAGGCATAAATATAAACTACTTCTGAAACTGAAATCCTACAGCATCTCTAGACCCCTGGATAACTTGACTGGATAACTGCATTCCTGTCAAACAGACAACAAGTGGTCAAAATAGGGAGTGCCCTATCAAATCCCGTACCTGTTAACAGTGGTGTTCCCCAAGGCAGCATACTAGGACCAACACTCTTTATACTTTATATAAATGACCTTTGCGATCACATTACAAGCGACTGTGTTCTCTTTGCCGATGATGTAAAACTCTTCAACACCACCGACAACACTGCTATCCTCCAAAAAGACCTAGACTTTGTGTCAGAATGGTCAAACATCTGGCAACTCCAAATCTCAACCAACAAATGCTCTGTCCTACACATTGGCAAAAAAAAAATCAGAACACCAAATACAAGCTGAACAGACAAGACCTTGCAGATGACCCTCATCCTGTCAAAGACCTTGGAATACTCATATCAAATGACCTAAGTGCCAAAGACCACTGCAACAACATGGCCAAAAAGGCTTCAAGAACTGTTAACCTAATCTTACGTAGCTTCTTCTCCGGTAATATCACACTACTAACCAGAGCATACAAAACATTCGCCAGACAACTCCTTGAATACAGCTCATCTGTCTGGAACCCACACAGCATATCGGACATAAATACATTAGAAAGTGTCCAGAGATACTTTACAAGAAGAGTTCTCCACTCCTCTACTAGCAACAGAACACCTTACGCAACCAGACTTGAAATCCTGGGTTTAGAAAGCTTAGAACTACGTCGCTTTCAGCACGATCTAAGCATAGCTTATAAAATTATCTGCTACAACGTCCTTCCTGTCAACAACTACTTCAGCTTCAACCACAACAATAGATGAGCACACAACAGATACAAACTCAAAGTGAACCGCTCCAAACAAATTATGATGAATTCTCATAGATTGGGTGGATGTTCTTCCACATATTTAGATATACTGGTATACAGTTGAAATCATAATGGACACCTGGCTGTTGATAATATACAACATAAAATAGATTTTAAAATAGTATAAAATTTCAAATGCAAAATCATAACCTGATTTGTCAAACCAAGACACTCACTTGCTTCATTCTTCAAAAACCTCCAGGACACGTATGCCTTTACCAGGTTTCAGAAAATTATCAAAGAAGATGCCAACTGGCCTTGAGGAGAAACTGGTAGACAGGCTCCATCAATGAAACTGTGGTTCCAGGTCACTGTTTCTCCATCACCCAAATAAAGGACCCATCAAAAGTTTTTCAATTAGATGGGTCTACCTGAAAGAGCTGATCCTGAAGATCCCTGGGATATGCTCACCCCAATACTTGAATTGCACCTAAAACCCACTGGAAATGAATGCAACCCCTGCAGCTTGGGTGTTTTGTCCTGGGGCAGTTCTAACCATCCAGAAAATGAGTTATTACATTTTGTTGCACCACCTTTTAGTGAGCAAATGACCAAGGAATGTGTGAAAGTCCTGGGTTTTTTTTAAATTACATATTCACCTGTTTGGCAATCAGAAGCTTTTGTGACATTCTGTGCTTCCATTAAATTTCAAGGGAAGAGATCATGAATGAATAAAATGGGAAAAATATAAGCATTTATATAAAAAAGGAAATGTTAAAAGCAAGCTTAGAGATAGCATTATTTCTTGAAATCACTTCATTATTCCCCAAACACTTTAGGCATTTTATCTGAAAGAGATGCTCCTAACTTACTCTACATTTAAATTTTAACATCTAAGATGAAATGATGAAATTCTATTTGGTATACTTTAAAGGTAATTACATTTTCAACTAAAATGAAAAGTTGAGTGGTCAAGTTTTAATTTCAGAAAAGGCTAATAATACTATTATAAAACTTGTCCAATGTCTGCTTATAATATACCAACTTTAACTGAACAAAGTATTAGAGATGTAGAAACATTTTCCCCTCAGATCATCCTGAACTCAATATCCTGTTTCACATTTGAAATAGCATTCCTGACCTTACTGGATATGTTTGGACCATTCTAGAAGTTTCAGTTTAAAACAGCCACATATAACTTCAAAACAGTTGATTAAATTTTTTTTAAATGATTTAAACATTTTAACTACATTCCCAAAAGGTCAACGTGCACAGATTTATGTTGTTTGTTTGGTTCTATTCTTGTAATATCTAAGTAGCAATAGGTCAGTCTGGGTCAGTATTTCTGAACCTAAGCAACTTGAAGATATACAGACTTCAATTCCCAGAATTCCCCAGCCAGCCATTCTGGGGTAGAAGTCTACTCATCTTCAAGTTGCCAAGATTGAGAAACTCTGGTATGGACTCCCAGACATTAATATCATCTATATCTAATATAAAAAATAGTCTTGGTCTCATAGGTACATCCATTTAATAAAGTGATATAAGCTATTGACACCTTCTTGTTGTTATCTTGTTTTTTGGGTTGTTACTGTCTTTCAAATAAAGGCTAAATAGATTCAAATTCTGTATTTTGAAATAAATACATGTAAATGCTGATAAGATTTATTTTCTTTTGGAGACTAGGCCAAATTCCCCCCAAAAATAAAAATAATAACCACACAACACTGCCCAATAAAATGTGGAAATCACTATTAACAAATAAATTGTGTAACAGAAATTTAAAGTGACTTTATAATAGCTTTCTCTGGCTTTGCAGAAGGAGATCTGAAGAAAAGGCTGGCATTAGCCTTGGTTGAACTAATGTGACAGAGAAATCCATCTATTTGTTTGTACGATGGTTAGGTAACTTTTAGCTGGCTTGGAAAATAATTAAGTAAAAGGTCTGAACTACCTTTTACAATAGCAATTATTTATAGTTTTATCTAAAGAAAAAAACCCAAACATCTTTGCTGAATTTCAGCCTGGGAAAAAAAAAGCCCAAATGGAACTCGATTTTTGTATTGTGTTTATTCATGTGTGTATATGCGTGTGCATAAGTGTTTGTGCGTGTGTTTGTCTCTGTGTGTATGTCAATATACAGTACATATATTTATATATGAATCTTTTGATATTGTGTCAACAAGTTGGTGTCAGAATTCGCACAGTTAGTTCCCCAGGATGCTCCATTTTCTGACTGGCCCTTCAGACTTTGCTTTGTACGAAGTGCATCCAATCTTTTGCAGAATCATTGTCTTCTCTTTCTTTCCTCCTGTCAAGCAATATAGACTTCATAAGAAAGCTAGGTTTTCTCAGACATGTCTGAAGAAGGATCATTTGAGTCTAGTCATTTGTGCCACAAGGAAGTTTATTTTTCTTTTCAATGATCCATGCGTTGGGGTTTTGTGACTATCCATGTTATTCTCAGGAGTCTTCTCTAAAGACAAAGTTCAAAAGTATAAATACTGTTTCCTGGAGTATCGTTGGGAAGTTTAAAAAGTCAATATGGTAGCTTTAGCCAATGACCACAAAACTATAGACACCGTATCAGAATGTCTTTTCCAAATACTTTAATATCTTACCAAATGTTAGCCTGTGACATATTTTTTGAATCGGTTAGTATATGCTGATAATTAATCCTGAAAGGCAGAATTTATCTACCACTTCAATATCTTCATTATCAATTGTACTTGTCGTAAATGTTGTCATTTTTATGTGGAATCTAAAATCCATTTTTTCTCTGTGGGCCTTGTTTTCATGGCTAGAGCGTCTTGATCATTTGCCCTTTCAGTTATTATCAAAGTGACCAGATTTTTTTATTTTTAAGCGGGACGAGGGGGGCCGCCTGGGCGCCGCCATTTGTTTTGCCCTCTGTGCATGCGCAGAACGCTGCACATGCGCAGAGGGCAAAACAGCAAATGTCGGCGTCCAGGTGAGGTGGGGTGGGGGGGGGGAGGCGGGAGGGCGCTTGGATGCCTGGAGCTCGCGACAGGTAAGCTGCCGGCTGCCTCCTTTCCCTGTCTCCCGCCTCCCGTTCGTTGCTTGCCAGCCCGGCCGAAGGGGAGGCGGGAGGCGAGGAAAGGAGGCAGCCGGCAGCTTACCTGCTCCAAGCATCCAAGCGCCGCGGTCTCCCGGTCGCCCGCCCGGCCCCAGGGCAACGGCGGCAGCGAGGCGACGGGGGGAAGAAAGGGGAGGGGGACGAGGAAGGGCTGTTTGCGCCGCTCGTAAGCTCACAGCAGCGGCGCCTCCGAGGGCGGGGCTAGGGATGGGGCGGGGGAAGGAGAGGAGGAGCAGCCTCCCTTCCCCCTCCCCCCAGCTTCCAGCCACCGCCGGAGGAGTCAACAACACGGGATGCCCGCCCGCCGCCAACGCCGCCCACGGCCGGCCCAAGCTGAGAGGCCTGCTGCTGCTGCCCCTGCGGCTGGGCCCCCAGTCCCGGCTGCCCCGGCGGCGGGAAGGCTGCGGCGGCGGCCCCGGCCGGCTGAGCCAGCGCCGGCCCGAGGGCCATCTTGGATGCAATTCCTTCCCTCGGGCCGCCCCGCCCACCGCGACGCCGGCCGTTTTGAGAGGGCGGGGCTGCATCAGGCGCCTCTTCACCGCCCTCCAGTGCCCGCCAAAAGTTTAACTCCTCCCCACAATCTCGCACGCCGCCCTTTCAGGCCGATTTTTTGAAAGAATGCCCTAGTCGTGCATTCTTTCAAAAAATCGGGACTTTTTAGAGGACGGGCGGGACGCGGGACAAATGATGAAAAAGCGGGTCTGTCCCGCTAAAATCGGGACGTCTGGTCACCTTAGTTATTATATTACTATCACTAGTTTTTCAAACAGTGATGTCTAGAATTTTCATAATGAGTTTTTCTTAATACAAGATGATGATGATTTAGTGACAGATGAAGGAATTTAAGTTGTATTTCTTTCCTTTGTGACATTCTGCCCAAGAAATGTCTAGAAAAATAGTGGTTTTAGATTTATCTTTAAAAAAGTGTCAAGGCAGAATACCTAAATAAACCCATTTCATTTCGAAAGATGGGCTTATTACGTGTACTGAGAAAACACACAATCTTTATCAAAGACACAGAACAAAAGAGAAAAAAACCCAATGTACATATTTTTGTGAGTGCAATGCAAAGAATGTCTTTCATTTGTTTGCACAGCAAGGGAGAATAAAATGGAGGAAAGAAAAAATAAGACAGGACAATCTCAACTTATTTCTTGACAAAAAAAATTCCAAAAGCCAGCACCACATGAAACACACAGATTTGAGACTGAGAGTCAGTGTTTACTGACAAAAATATATTGAAGCTTTATTACTTTCAATGCAACTAGAACTGTTTTCGTCTGTGGAGTCTTCACATTGCGGTTATGCGAGAAACAGAATATAACCAGCAAATTAAAATTGTATATGAATGTCATGTTCTTTCAAACAAGAACCAAAAATATTACAAGCAGTGGGTTGGAAACTTTCTAAATTTGACAAAAACAACAATGACAACATCCTGGATAAATTTAATATAGTCTGGTTTTCATACATTCTACTTTCCATTTAGGACAAAACTTTTCATGTTTGTTTCTATGTATTTATGTATATATCCATGTGTTTGTGTGTGTGTTGTGTGTATGTATTTGAGAATAGAAATAGTGAAAATTTAGAAATTTAATAATTAGAGATTAGAATGCTAACTGGCAAAATAATAACAACAACAAGGTGGCCTTGTCAATGTGATTGAAGCTGCCCATCTGTACTGTATTAACACAGAGAAAGAGCAGGCTGCAATCATGCTGCCCTGACCATCAATTTACCTTGACACATACACATCCCCCCATGGAAATATGTCCTTTTCTATAATATTTTAAGTTATAATTTAATGTCAGGTTTAGGAGGACGTTCATATCCTACCTCTTAGGATTTATGTGCAGTTCCCAACAGATCTTGTGATGAGTCAGCTGTGAGTCTTGTGATGGGTCTTGTGATAAGGAGATTACCTGAGGTCAGGGTCGTTTGTAGTTAACCTCTGCTGGTGTGTGTGAGGGGGGGATTGCATGAGTTGGTTGAAGGTCAGTGCTGTCTCTGGTTGGCTGTGTGGTTTATTTCGATTCTGAGGGGTTCGTAGGCTGGTTATAGGTCAATGTATCTGTTGATGGAATTGCTTGTGGCCTGGCACTTCATCACAAGACTGACTCATCACAAGACCCTCAGTTGACACACCCACACCTAAGTCCTTATAAAAAGAATACTGACACTGACATCCCCTAAACTCCACTGAAGATATCACCTAGCTTGGTAATGAAACATTCCCACAGCTGTGGAAACCAACCCACAGCTTGGAGAATGAACTTTTAGCCTCAGATAAAAAGGACTTTGGAGGTTGTTTAGGCTGTGTTGGTCTTCCATTCATCTGCCTTTTCTGCATGTTTTCCTATTTAATCCTACTAGCTGCAGTGATTTTACAGATGATGTTATAAATCTATAATGTGTGTTCATAATAGAGAATGACATGTTGCCACAGGCAACGGAATTAAATAGCAGTGTGGGCAAATGTATCTGAAGGTTGTAAAGAGAAAGAAGATGGAAAGTGACAATAAAATGTAGGAAACACAATGATGCTTATGCATTTTTTAAAAAGTATTCATATGGAAACTTTTTCTTTTGTGATTTTCTCTTCTCAGGGCCAGATTATATCTACAATACCATGAATCTGTGTTCCAGAAGATATTATTCCCAACATGATTTTATTTCATGAAATACTTCATCTTGAATTTTTCAGCCTCTTTCAGATTGAGAGATACTTATGACAATAGGCTATACTTATTTTTATTCTTAGCATGCAGAATACACACAAGCACAACACAAAAGTCAGCATTTTGTCTCAAAACATAGAAGTTGTTATCTTGAACCTCCTGGTGCTATAGGTGTGGAATGGGTGTGGTAGCCTGTATTAACTCTTCAAGTAGAAACCAAAATCATGCATATTAATATGACTTTCATTATAAAAGTTGCCCAAAGTTATAGGTTCCAGACTTTAATATACATGTTGGTATATTTTGTGAATTAAATTGAAATTGAGAAGAAAATCTAAAATGGCATTAGAAGAGAATCTAAAACAGGGGTGTCAAACTCACATTGTCACAGCGGCATCACATGACATATCGGGAGTTTTTTACCTTCGCTAAATCAGACATGGGCGGGGCCAGCACGTGATGCATCCGGCCCACCGGCCGGGACTTTTTACAGCCCTGATCTAAAATGAATATAATGAGTTGTATTTGCTTGTCTAATTAGTAATACATTTTAGGATTATATTTGTTTATTTGTGTCAGAAGCATTACAATTAAAATATGTGATAAAGGTGAAGGAAACGTAACAAATAATGTATACACTAATAAATCCAAATTTAAGGTTTCGATTAAAAAGAGCTTATCTCAAAGAATGTAATAATTCTGACCAATCCAATAGATTGGATAATTCAATAGATTATAAATCAACTCAGCATCAAATGAGAGTGAAAATTTAATAATTAAGGATACTTATCACAATTATCAGATCTAATACATAAATGTTATAGTCAATATTATGGTCAATGTTTGTGATTGGTTTGTCATTACTATTACATTTTTCATTAATAGAAATGCGAGTTTTGCATACAAAGTGAAAACTTATCTGTATGCAAAACTCCCATTTCTCCCATCCATAGAAAAGATAGGTAGAAAAAAACCTGAAAGAAAAAAAGTCTAGGGCCAAAGCTTTTCATAATGTCTGATTATTATTCAACATCATAATAATTGAATCTTATTATAACAAAATAATTATTATTCAATACATAACAATGGAAGCATTTCACAATGTAAGAAAGAGTAACATCAATATACAATGATCCGTCCATAGTAATATTAACAATTCAATACACCCCAAATGTGACAATCATATGATACAATCAAACCATATGAATTAATATTTAAACTCCTAAGCTGCATTTCCAGCAGCAAAAAAACATTTGACCAATCCTTATTAACATTGTTTGAGGCTTCCAATACATATGAAGCATTTCATCAACTTCCTGTAAAAAAGGATTGTGGTATTAGAAGCTATGATTCATTCCTCTAAAACTTCCAAACACTACAGAACTTTAGAAGAAGCAATAGTGTCTGGGGAAATACGCTAAATAACAAATTGGTTGAACTGCCAAGAAGTACTCTGAGGTAAATCAAACTCTTAAAAACAACTCTGCAAAAGTTTTAAAAATGGCCTTTTCAAAACTGAGTTGGCCCCAAATAATAATGTCACAAGAGGCCTATAAATTCTGTTGTGTTAAAGGATGTTCTTTGTGATTCATGAAAATCCCACTAAGCATTCTCGGTCCACTGCCTTTTGAATTAACTCCATTTGCAACCTGATGTGATAATGAGCATGTGAAATTCCATCTTCTTTCAAGGCAAACAGAGAGCAAAATTCTCTTCAGCTGTATCCTTGCTGCTATTATTAGCCATGCTTTAGTATCTTAGCCTGAGGAACCAATCTAAATTGGGACCATGCTATGTCACATGTATTTATTTTATTTAAAAGACTTTATTTTCTTTTATTTTTTAAAAGCAAGAAATCTTGCATCTTTTTTAACACAATGTACATTTTAAATACAACTTTTCTAAGTATGCACTAGGGGTGGGTTCCAGTTACCTTAGCTACCGGTGCGCATTGCGATGTTTTGTGCGCACGATTTTACTTCCACCCATGCTCAGAAAGATGTTTCAGCCCGAAACACAGCTGAGGAGTTGCTCAGCTGTGCTTCGGAGCTGCTCAGCTGTGCTTCGGATGAAGAAATAAAGGTCGGTATTAACCCGGGGGCGGGCGGGAGGACGTTTTTCCAAAGCAGAGGACGAGGAGAAACCCAAACCAAAAAAATTGCCAAAAATTCCCAAAAAAAGATGGTGGCACACATGGACCGGCACAGACAGTACCAGAACTGTGATGCCAAAATTACATCACCAGCGGTCTGCTACTGGTACGCATGTACTGGTCTGAACCAGGAGGAAACCTGGTATGTACGGTGCCTTTCTATGCCCATTTTTAAATGATATTTTGTTTTTCTTGCTTTAAAAGCTTTAAGTAAGTATCCTAAAGTTTCATAGATAAAGAAGGAGGAAGGAAACATGGAAGGAAGTTGACAGCAACATTACACTAATACATATGATTTTTTTTCATGCAGTGAAAGCTGGAAGCAGCATTTCAGAAGATATGTTCTTGCTTTTGGTTTTCACTTTCTTCATTTCCTAGATTATTTTGCTGAGGGTAAGGACAGCTATATTTGGGCAGTTACTATTTCTATCATATAGTTAGAATAGAATAGAATTCTTTATTAGCCAAGTTTTATTGGACACACAAGAAATTTGTCTTTTGTGCATATGCTCTTAGTGTACATAAAAAGACAAGATACATTCATCAAGAATCATAAGGTACAACACTTAATGATTGTCATAGGGTACAAATAAGCAATCAGGAAACAATATCAATATAAATCGTAAGGATACAAGCAATATGTTACAGTCATACAGTCATAAGTGGGAGGAGATGGGTGATAGGAATGATGAGAAGACTAATAGTAATAGTAATGCAGCCTTAGTGAATAGTTTGACAGTGGTGAGAGAATTATTTGTTTAGCAGAGTGATGGCATTCAGGGAAAAACTGTTCTTGTGTCTAGTTGTCTTGGTGTGCTGTGCTCTATAGCGTTGTTTTGAGGGTAGGAGTTGAAACAAGTTAGGTATTAGTTAGATATTAACTCCAAAATATGCAGTTCTAAGTATGTATCCCTTTCATAGATTACTATTTTCATTTCAAAGGTGATGCATTCTTATGTATTTTAAGTCTGTCAGGAGCAATTTCTACAAATGTGGCCAAATTCTGCTATGGTGTATGTAAAATTAGGCAAAGTTTAACTGCCCACTGTTAATCCATCACCAATGGCAATATTTTATTCTAGCTGTCTTTTATTTGTATTTTTACTATTATTATTGTTTTAATGCTTTTATTTGCTAGTCTGCAACCATAATAATGATTGATTGATTGATTGATATTGAAACATCTCCACAAATAGGAGAGCAGGAGATCACCCATGAATGCTCTGAATGGTAGTGTTCTGACTCAGTTCCCAAACACAAGAAGCATGTGGTTTTTTAACTAAACATTTCCTTTATTAGGAGCACCAGCAAGCCAGCCAAGAGTCTCTCTCTCTCTCTCTCTCTCAGCAGGCTAACAAAGTTTCTAAGTGCCTGTGGAAAGTGAAGCTCGCTCCCCTTCCCCCTGAAATGGCTCCAACACACCAGAAATCTCTCTCACACACACACCACACTCGTAATGAAAGTCCTAGAAGGTGTGCCCTTTCTGTTTCCAGCAGCAGAGTCTCTCTCTCACACACACACACTCCGAAAGTGTGCCCAATTTTCAGCATCGCATATTCCAAGAAAGAATTCCGATACAGTTCCAGACAGGATTCAGAAGTTTGGACTCTCAGTGGCTGACTAACAGGGAGACAAATAGTTGTCTGCACACCTATTCATCTCTGCCCCTGCCTTTTATCCCCAGAGCTAGGGTGGGGCTTAGCTAGTAGTGGTGGCTCTTCCATCCCAAGGATCGACCCATAGATTCCCGCTGCTCTCCTCTCCTCTGCCTTCTGGGTATCTGCGTGTCAGGCACAGGACCCAGCTGTTCCTCCTCTTCCCCATCAGCCACCTCCGAACCTGGGTGCTATTGACTCTCCATCTAGGGGCTAATGGATGGCCCAGGCTCTGCTTCTGTCTCTATCTCTGACAGCTCCATTCCCTCTTCCTCCTCAGAGCTCTCAGATTGCCTTGACGCTGGCCCTGACTCCCACTCCACCTCCTCATCTGATTCGGCTGCTGGAGGAGACAGTGGCCAACAGGCCACAACAGGTAGTTCCTCACATATGGAGGCCATAAAACAGTAGTCTCCCATCAGGGGTGGGTTCTAACTTATCTCGCCACTGGTTCGCTCCCTCCTGCGCTGCGTGGCTGCACGCGCATTGCATGTCGCATGGCCACATCGCACGTGTACGCATGCACAGCACCAAAAATTTGCAATTTTTTTTTAAAAAGCCAAAAACAAGATGGCAGTGCATGTGCAGTGCCAGGAACTCAACTTCTGTGCATGCGCAAAAGAAAAAAATCAGCAAAAAATTCCAAATAATAATAATTTTTTAAAAACAAAATTCAAAAAAAAGATGGCAGCGTCCACGGACTGGCATTGACAGAACTGGCTCTGTGACATCACCAGCAGTTTGCTACCGGTTCTATAGAACCTGTGCAAACCGGGAGGAACCCACCTCTGTCTCCCATGGGTTTGAGTGTTAGGAGCAAAGAGAGATGACATCTTTGCTCTCATCAGTGGCAAAGTCTTTAATATAAACACTAAGCCAGCTGAATTATTTTTCTAATCACATTCAGAATTTTTCATTTTAACCATTTTATGGATATTAGAGACCTTTACAAATGAGCATAATTTGATCTTTGGTGAGTTTTATCTTCTTTTTTGAATTCAAGAAATTTTAAGCAGAGACTTAAGAATTTAAAGTAATATACAATTGGGGAAAAGCAAAAAAAGGATTTTAAGACATTTTTAAACAGATTGAAAGACTGGGAGATTTTCTGGATATTTTTACTGTATGATTTGAAAAACAAGTGTATAATTAAATAATATGAGAAACAAATGAAATGAAACTAAACCCATATTAGGAACTGAGGCTTCATGGACACTAGAGGGAACAAATGAACCAGGTTGAAAAGAGTTACAAACTAAGTCAGCTGTAAAACATTTCTCATCTTGAGTTTTTAAAATTAAACTGCAGTGATATTAATGACTAAAATTTCAGAAAGGATATAGATTTTAACAGATACATTTTTTAGAACATACCATATTTTTTGGAGTATAAGACGCACCGGAGTATAAGACGCACCTTAGTTTTGGGGGAGGAAAATAGGGGAAAAAAATCTGCCTACCAGGTATTCATCTGGCTAGCGTCCTTAGTCTGGTCAGCTTCAGCACATTATTTTATCCCCTGGTTAGGGCTTAAAAAAACCTTATTCGGAGCAAGTAGCAATGAAAAAAAAAAGCCTGAAAAGACTTAGGGCTGGAAAAAACCTTCTTTGGAGAGAGAAGCAATGAAAAAAAAGCCTGCAAGCGGGTAAGAGCCAGGAAGATCGTTAGTGCCTCATTAGGGCTGAAAAAAATGGTTTGAAAAAGCTACATTCAGAGTATAAGATGCACCCAAATTTTCAGCCTCTTTTAGGGGGGGAAAGGTGCATCTTATACTCCGAAAACTACGGTAACTTTTACCTGACATAGACATTATAGAGTTAAAGACAAAAGATAACAAAACTGAGATTTCCAAAGTGAAAATACAAAAGACAAATCAACAAAAGGATCTTGATATCAAACATTTGGGAAAAACAAATCTGGATGATGACTCTTTATGGGAAGAAAAGGATCTGGTATGGAACAACTGCAACAAGAAGTACAAAAATGATACCTCTTTATGGGATTTATAAAATAGGCTAGTAAAAACTTTGAAGATTCCTCCTGAATGCCAAAGACTGATGAAACATTAAATCCTGTGAACTCATCAGAATGGTTACATCTGTAAAGAGCAAAAAGGAGGAATATGATGTTGGACTCTTTGATGAGGGTCTACTTGATTATTTGTGGTAATGCCTAATGGATTTTTGCAAAACCAATAGAAAAAGATAGAAAAAGATAATGATTTTTGGATCCTAAGAGACCATGAGTTATATTCCTACCTCAGGCATTTTAAAAAAACAACAGTTGGGTCACATGGTCTCAGGCCAACCCATCTCACAACATTGTTGTGGGGAATATTGTGAGGAGGAAGGAGGAAGAACTATTATATACGTTTACTACCTTGAGTCATTTATAAACAATAATAAAGCTGGAATGGGATGGGATGGGATGGGATGGGATGGGATGGGATGGGATGGGATGGGGTGGGGTGGGGTGGGGTGGGGTGGGGTGGGTGGGATGGGGTGGGGTGGGGGTGGGGTGGGATGGGTAAGAATGGAATGGAATGGAATAGAATAGAATAGAATAGAATAGAATAGAATAGAATAGAATAGAATAGAATAGAATAGAATAGAATAGAATAGAATAGAATAGAATAGAATTATGCGTATCCTATCTGATCCGGTAGGATGAGTAGTTAGGAAGAGGCAGTCTGCCAATAACCTGTGCCATATAGGACTTTAAAGATAATAATCAGCACCTTAAATTGCACCCTGGAAGGAAGCCAGGAGTCACTGTAGCTCACCTAATAGAGATGTTACCTGATTAGCCTAGGGGCGCACACTACTGCATATGCCACCTCATTCTAGACTATTGCACATTGCTGCATTCTGGACCAATGGCTTCTGGGTGATCTTCAACAGCAGCCTCATTTACAGAACATTGCAGTAGTTCAAACAGGAAATGACCAAGGCATGAGTGATTATAAGCAAAGCCTCCATGTCTAAGAAGGGTCATAATTGGTGCAAAGCCTGCCCACCCCGGCACAGCTGCCACCTGCTTGAGCAGGAACCAAATTTCACATCAACTCAATCCAGAAGAGCGTTGCCTCATCTAGAGTCAGAGATGAAATATCTCTGGCGTTGAGAGACCAAAAATCCAGAGCCCTCCATCTTGCCAGAGTTGAACCGAAGCCAATTCTTCCCCAACCAGACCCTTACAACCTCCAGGCACTTAGAAACAACTGTCCAACTAGGGATGTAGATGTAAAACTACAACCCATACTGATGAACCCCCAATGGTTTCATATGGCTGTTGAAAAGGAAAGGCAAATGATTCCCCACATTGCATGGCCCTAGACCTTGACCTCTCCTCACCCACCAATACCAACTAGAACTGACCTCGGAGGAAGAAGAATCACTGTAATACAGTGTTTCCCATATAGCTTCTTTAGCACCAGACTATTGCGATGGATTATTGATATACATACCAGGTAACTAAGTTTATTTGAATATTTTAATAAACTTCTCTGCTTCAATCTGCAGTCAAGCTTTGCAGCAACTTAGAAATATATTAATGGATGCAAATTATCAGAAGATTGTAACTACATGATACAGAAATAAGGCACATCTTGTTTTCATTATTATTTATTATTCTCATTTTTTTTCTTTAACTATTGTTCACATATCCTAGAAACCCATATGTCCATAATACACAGCATAAGTCTTTTAAAGTGATATTTTCAAAATATCTATTGATAATTTTTCTATTAAAAATTGAATTAAGAAAAGACGAACCTTCTCTCAGTTTTATTCTCTGTTCAGAAACATTTCAACCATCCCCAAATGGCTGATTTGACTTAACAAATGAAATGACAACCATTCCAAAAACACCTTAGACATTGATATACAGTACTGGTTCTGGATTGAAACTTGAAATAGGGCATTGTGGGCTAATAATACTCTTTCATTTTATCTATAGTGAAAATGCAGTAGAGTATGTTCAGCATGTTGCTATTTTTACAGATCAAAAGTTTGAATCTAAAGCCCTGACAAACTCAGAAGTGAGGAACAAGCAATGTTTCTATACTTTCTGTATTTTCCCTATGATATAGTGTGAAGAAAGCTCCTGTTCCCTGTTTCTACCCTGAGGAAACTTCCAAAGATTTCTGTAGTTTGACATTTCTAACCTTAGAAAAAGCCAGTGGCAGAGATTGCCAGGAAAGTAGTAAAGAAGAACTGATATAGATCAGAAAAAGTCAGTTTTCTCCTTGGAACAGTAGTAATAATGCAGCCTCGATATTGTACATATTTATTCTAGGTAAAATTACTTAATTGACCTCAAAAATATTTTCATCAGAATTGATGAAACTGAAGAAATATTTGCTACACCTTCCATTTCCATCTGTATCTTGCATCTACAGTATATCTGATTTACATACATATAGTCTGAAGAACAAAAGCTATAATTATAGTAAAGCTATCACACATGGAAGTTTGTGTTTGGTTTTAGAGTTGGAGGAAATAATTTGGCACCTTTCTTAGAAGGAGTACTCTCTTTAGGCACAATATACCACATACTGCACTGAACAATTTATTTTAGGATTACACTGAAGTCAGTTGTCTGCAGCATCGTGGAAAGCTTTGTTATTTTTTCTTTTTTTTCCTTCTTTTTTTTGTTCTTACTGGAAATCAGCCAGAGCGATTGCAATTTGTGTATAATTGGAAGGTACAGCTCCATAATTTAAACTTGTACTAGATATCCCTTGCAATTGTTTGTCAAGATGAAGGGGTTATTTTAACATAGTCAGGTTTTCTAATATCTCAATGAAATTTGCACTTGAAACAAAACAGCATGATTTTGTTTGCAAATGAAACACTCAAATTATTTCAAAATTGCTCTCTCTCTCTCTCTCTCTCTCTCTCTCTCTCTCACACACACACACACACACACACACACACACACACACACACACAATAGAGCAATACTTTGTGTATTATTAATAGCAACCCTTCCTCCTTGATTGCCCACAGCTCTCCTTGTGAAAAAAAAATCCTCTCTAGCTTTATTTTTAGATTTAAAAGTCAAGTGGGGTGAGATGAATATACTTATCATGAGAGAATAAATTATCTCATGCATACATAGCCTTAGAAACCAGTTTGTGTATGCAAGAACCTGGCATAATCTGGTAGTTTGTACCTTGGAAAAAAGGCACTTCTTTTCTGACAAACAGAATGAGAGTTATTTTTCCCCCATGCAGAACAATTTTTCAGCCCAGCAGATGGAGGGATTTCTGACTAAGCTCATAGCATTCTAGATGTACACGTTAAATCCAGCCCTCATTCAATTCAGTGAACACACAAATATAGCTTATGTTTGTTGTGCTGCTACAGTATGCTGTTACACAGTGAAGCAAAGTAGTTAGTCATATGGATACATGGAAAGATTTAAAACAAGCAACTTCCTGAAAGCCAAGGATTGCCATAATATTACTAATATCTGCTTCACAGAAGTTACTACAAATCAGTGGTGGGTTCCTACTGGTTCGCCCCGGTTTGGGCGAACCGGTAGCAGCAGAACATCATCACGGAGCTTCTGTGCATGCGCAGAAGCGTCGCGTGCGCACTCTCCCACACGCTCCCGTTCCCGAACCGGTAGCAAGGGTAAGTGAAACCCACCACTGCTACAAATAGTCCTCAATTTACGACTTCAATTGAACCGAAAATTTATTTTGCTAAGCAAGACAGTTGTTAAATGAGTTTTGCTTCATTTTACAATTTTTCTTGCTACAGTTGTTAACACTGCAGTTGTTAAGTTAGTAGCACAGGTATCAAGTGAATCATGCTTTCCCATTGTCTTTGCTTGTGAGATGGTTGCAAAAGGTGCTCACATGACCCCAGGACACTGCAATCATCATAAATAAGTACATGCCAGTTGCCAAGTGTCTGAATTTTGATCACATGGCCATGGGGATGCTGCAATAGTTATAAGTATGAAAAAACAGTCGTAAATCACTTTTTTCAGTAATGTTGAGTACTGTTGAACAGACATTAAACAGATAGTTGTAAGTCGAAGACTGCCTGTATAAGGTGTGCTTGAAGAAGGAATGAAAACTTTTTCCTAGCAATGAAGACAGCATCTCTCTACCTCTCCCAATTCTAATCTGTGCTTGTGATGGTAAACCATTAACTCATGTACTGTATGCTGCTTATTTAGAGCTGTAATTAACCAAGAACAGTATCAATGAGTAGTACTATGCCGTGAGGTTCAGAGGTCAATTAAGTATTTTATGATACACAAAATAATCCCTGGCTCTTTTAAATGTAATTAGCTATATCAAAAAGCATATTTATTTATCTGTTTCTCTTAAAGCCTTTATGCCCTGTATAAGTGAAAGGACCCTAAGCATGTTACAATCCATTAAAATGTAAAAGGAGTAATAATAATACACATCAAATTGTATAAAAATAATAATAATTCACATCAAATTGTATAAAAATAATAATAGGCATGAAGTCACTTGTAATTAAAAAAACAAAACAAAAAACCCTCAGTCCTCTCTCAAGGTAGGTGTTAAAAAAGCTAAGTAGGATTAAGGTCCAGTTCCTGAAAGATCTTATAAAAAAGTAAGATAGAGTAAGCTTCATTGCAAGATCCATACTTTTTCCTGTGTCAAAATATAAATCTTTCTGTCTTTAGCTGTAAACTGATAAATAATTATATATTAAGGATCTTTCCTTCATTTCCTATTTTTTTTAAAAAACCAGATAAAATTGATGAGAGTTTAACCACTTTCCTTTTCTAGAGAAATGACATTAAAAAGGTAAAACAATAATTATGTATGCTTCCCCCTCCCCCTTTCCTTCTCCCTCTCCCTCTCCCTGTCCCGTCCTCTTTCTCTCCCCCCCTTCTTTTTCTTTTCATTCCCTTTTTTGTATGTGTTTCTGGTGCAGCAGGAGTAAAGCAGTGAAATTCACCACTCAAAAGCCCTGGTAAACATGGTGTACAGACCATAGACAATCACTGTGGTCAAAGCAGAAGAAAGTGTTGAAATCTAGAGACACATGGATAGAAAAGCCCTTTGTCCTTTCTGTATAGGTTGTTATAACAAGATTTAAGCTCCCTGCAACTTGTAGATATTCCCTACTTCATATATCCTATTTTATAGAGGATTATCTTTTATTTGAAGCACCGGCAGGTTTTGAGTCCAGTTTTGAGATAAGGAATTACAGGAAGAGAATGAAAATACATTTGAAACCATTTGTACTGGAGACAGAATGAGCTCAGTCTTTCCTGCTGTTATGTATTAAGGTTAAACTGTTTACTCCAAGGTCCGTTATTCTGAGCGGGAAAATGGAGACCGCTGATTGGTTGAATCAGCCGACAGCCCTGTATAAAAGGCAGAGCTGTCAGGCTGGTTCTTTTGCTGGATCTCACTGTTACACAATAAAGAGCTGTTAGTCACAATACTGCCTCCAGCCTCTTCAGTACCAGGACTTAACACCTGCTATGAAGACAATGGCTCCCTCCACCCCATCTTAACTGGAATGAGTGTTTCTAAATATTTATATAAAAGGTCTGTGCAATGCAGTGCAAGTAAAAAGCTACTGCCCAATTTATCTCTAATATAGATTATTGAGATTATTATCACTTTGGGATAATATGGGAAATGGCCTTCATATGCGAGTATGATAATCCTGTAGCACAGTTCCATATAGAAGATATTTCAGTTAGTGTGGAATACAAAAATGTGTGTTCCATCCACCACCTCTGTATTTGAAGAGGGTTCAGAGTTTTGAAGGGTGTTTTAGTTCAATAACATTTTGAAGAAAGTGTCTTTCTTTCAATCAAACCATTGAATAACAAGCTGGCCCACTTTAAGCAGTAGAACTGAACGGTTGCTTCAGTTTGCTTGTGGTAAATCAGCATGGTATATTTAGAGCAGAGGTGGGGAATTCTGGGAGTTGAAGTCCACAAGACTTAAACTTGCCAAGGTTGGACACCCCTAATTTAGAGAATTATTTTGCTTTAATGTGAGCCAGTAAGTGGAAGCAAATCAGCTTAACTCTGTCAAATATCATGTAATGTTTCATGAGGGCCATGATGCTTTTACTTTGCAAAATGGACTCTCAGGATATAGTCGCAATCTACTCATATTTTTCATGTTGTTAGAAAGACGTGCAGTTTGTTGTTCAAAAAAGGAAATTAGTAGAGTGTTATCCCGAAGTAAAGAAAGAGTCTGCTTATGTCTAAATATAAAAACTCCTTGCATTGTCATGTTGCATTGAAAGAAAAAGGGGCCTGATTAATTAAATCTCTTGATCTGACAAAAAGCATTTTGTTCTTATCAACTTGAAATCATATAACTGAATAGTTTTTAGTATATTTTTTCTCTAATTAGGCAAGTTGTTATTAGAGAAAGCATGGCTATGAATCATGATGAATATTTTATTAAATGGTTGCTCAAAAAGTTAATGAAAGTGTGGTTAATTGTATCTGAAATGAAGTGAAATAAAATATGTATGTAATGTTCATTTTAAGAGCACAATCAGAATATGCTAGGATGTTCAGTCTTTAATCATAATAAAAACTCCATCAGGTGATGATAAATAAATGTGCTTTGAAATAATTTTAATGGGATTCTGGAAACTGACTTGTCTCTTCAATAGCAGTTTATGAATCTATTAAAATATCCCAGTAGCATAAGACATAAAAATATAACATTAAAAAGTTTTACCAAGTGGCTAAAGATATGTTTGGTCCCAGTGAATCAGATATTCCAATCTGATCTTCCTTATTCAAGAAAGTATTAGCATAAGTACAGCATTCTAAAAGAAATCAAGAGGATGCAGTTTATTACACATTAGCATAGTATACTGCAGTATCCCACATTGGTATAGTCATCTGTAATCATGCAAAATGGGGATTTTACAAACTGCAATTCCATACCTCTAAAGCAGGGGTCTCCAATCTTGGCAACTTTACGACTTGTGGACTTCAACTCCCAGAATTCCTCAGCCAGCGCATGCTGGCTGAGGAATTCTGGGAGTTGAAGTCCACAAGTCATAAAGTTGCCAAGGTTGGAGACCCCTGCTCTAAAGGACACCTGGTGGCCAATCTAAGACAAACAGTTGTGACACATTAATGCTCAAAAAATTAAACACAAAACGTGATTTGTGGGACAAGTTATTGCCATTCAACATCTCATCTCTTCCTTATTGAGTATATACTAATAATTTAATTTTGTTTGAAGAGTATTGTCTACTCTTTAAGTTGTGGGACTATGATTAGGGAGAGCCAAGGTTAAATCCATTCCCAGCTATTAAAAAAACTTAATTGGTGACTTTGTGCTGATCATACTCTTTGATTCTAATCTATTTCACAGGAATGTTTCCTGTCAATAAAATTTAGGAAAATAAGTAGAAGACCTACAACAGATTCTCATAGGTTCAACACATCTGCTATAAAATGGACCAGCCTTCTAAACTTCCCCTAAAATACTATTCCTTTTCAGTGATTTCACCTTGTCAAGGCAATAGTCTTACTGCTGTGGCTTTGATTGAATAGTTTGTATTTATCCTATCCATTTTTTCTAGCTAAAAAAAATTCCTTGATAGGCTTTTCCTCCTCTTTCTCCTCCTCCTCCTCCTCCATCACCACCACCACCACCACCATCATGTTTCAAGATTTATTTTCTTAACAACTGTTACATTTTTCATAAGGTAAGATACACTCCTCCTCTCTATATATACCAATGACTGCATCTCAAAGAATCCTTCTGTTAAAGTACTGAAGTTTGCAGATGATACGACAGTGATTGGTTTCATTTGAGACAATAACGAATCAGCATACAGACAGGAGCTATAATTATAGTAAAGCTATCACAACAAAATAATACATGGAAGTTTGTGTTTGGTTTTAGAGTTGGAGGAAAGAATTTGGCACCTTTCTTAGAAGGAGTACTCTCTTTAGGCACAATATACCACATACTGCACTGAACAATTTATTTTAGGATTACACTGAAGTCAGTTGTCTGCAGCATCCTGGAAAGCTTTGTTGTTTTTTCTTTTTTTCCTTCTTCTTTTTTTTGTTCTTACTGGAAATCAGCCAGAGCGATTGCAATTTGTGTATAATTGGAAGGTACAGCGCCATAATTTTAACTTGTACTAGATATCCCTTGCAATTGTTTGTCAAGATGAAGGGGTTATTTTAACATAGTCAGGTTTTCTAATATCTCAATGAAATTTGCACTTGAAACAAAACAGCATGATTTTGTTTGCAAATGAAACACTCAAATTATTTCAAAATTGATATCTCTCTCTCTCTCAAGAAGTTGAACAACTAGCCTTGTGGTGCAGCCGGAACAATCTTGAACTGAACAGACTCAAAATTGTAGAAATGATAGTAGATTTTAGGAGAAGCCCTCCTATACTACTACCTCTTACAATACTAGACAACACAATGTCAGCAATAGAGACCTTCAAGTTTCTATGTTCTATAAGACTGGACACCTAACATAAAAAGCACAACAAAGAATGTTCTTCCTGCACCAACTCAGGAAGCTCAAACTGCCCAAGGAGCTGCTGATACAGTTCTACAGAGGAATTATTGAGTCTGTCATCTGCACGTCTATAACTGTCTGGTTTGGCTCTGCAACCAACAAGACAGACACAGACTTCAACGTCTAGTTAGAACTGCAGAAAAAACAATTGCCACCAACCTACCTTCCGTTGAGGACGTTCCATTGAGCCAGAAAGAGGGTTGTGAAAGTATCTACAGACCCCTCACATCCTGGACATAAACTGTTTCAACTTCTACCCTCAAAACGACACCATAGGGCATTGCATGCCAGAACAACTAGACACAAGGACAGTTTTTCCCCCATGCCATCACTCTGCTAAACAATTAATTCCCACAACATTGTCAAACTATCTAGTAAGGCTTTATTACTATTATTCTCTCATCTTTCCTACTGTATTACCTATCTCCTTATCTTATTATTATTATAACTTTGTTGCTTGTATGTTTCAATTGATATTGCTTTATTTAGTATCCTAATATGATTTATGTTGATTGCTTATTGAGTATCCTATGACTATCACTAAGTGTTGTATCTTATGATTTATGATGAATGTATTTTTATGATGACTATGGTCGTGATTTATCATTTATTGATTTTATGTACACTGAGAGCTTATACACCGGAGACAAATTCCTTGTGTGTCCAATCACACTTGGCCAATAAAGAATTATGTGCTATGCTATGCTATGCTATGCTATGCTATGCTATGCTATGCTATGCTATGCTATGCTATGCTATGCTATGCTATGCTATGCTATGCTATGCTATGCTATTATTCTATTCTGTTCTGTTCTGTTCTGTTCTATTCATTATTTCTATATGTAAACTATAGAGCAGAAAATATCCTTATTATATGCACCTTAATCCATATATTTCTATAACTCTCATTGTCATGAACTTTAACTGAGCAATTTTTGAACCAAGGTACCTCAAATGTGCTAATGTACAGAATGTGACCAAAATGCAGTTGCCATGATACCAAGGAAATAAAATTTGGGCAAGTTGTCACTGCTTCAGTGCTACTGACTGTTTTTGAGCTGCTGGACTACTGTTGCAGTCACATGATCTTCATTTTTAATATTTTGTGACAGGTTCCAAACCAATCTCCCAATCCCTTATTCCTGCCCCCACCTAGCAAAGGTCACTTACCTGCCCACTAGGAAGGATGGGGAAAAGCAGGGCAGGACACAGAAGGGAAGGACACAGAAGGGAGGAAAAGAGGAAAGATGAATAAGGAAGAATGAACCCCAGTGTACCTTTTCTGGGCCATGCCCCCTCCAGCACATGGGGAAGAGAAACCTTGATTTCATCTGCTTTTGGAATCACACTGGCCGGAGTTTCCTCCGCACGTGCTGAACACATACAACAGGCTCGGGCAAGGGCTCCGCACATGTGGCAGGCAAAATTGGACCGGGCAGGGATTGCTTGGAGTGGATGTGGCTAGGAAGCCCCAAGATGGGGGCTCAGCAGTGCTGATCCGCTGGCTAGCAAGCCCTTCCTGCCTCCCTCTCCGGAGATGTCTGTCCTCCTTCAGGAGCAGGCAGCCGAACGGGAGAAGGATGGGCAGCCAAGTGGACGGGGAGAAGGCGGCGGCTGTTGCTGCACCCACTCCCTAACTTGCTCACATCTTGCCAGCCCCACTTTGCCAACAGGCACACGAGCTCGGAATGGAGATGCAGTAGGGGGGCTGCAAGACAGAAGGCTGCCTTCAGTCTAGGGAAAGGGCTCTGTCTTAAGGAGCTGTGGCACTTGGGCAGTACCCTGAAGGGTTGAGGTTGCTTTGGGAGGGTGCAGTTGGGCAGAGTTCCCCCCCTTCCTTGGCACCTTCAGAAGTTTTTCTTTACTGTGCAAGGGGCAGGAGTTGCTCCAAGCCTGCAGGCTCTGAGGCTGCAGGTGCCCGGGGAGGGGGGAAATGCTGCCCCCCCCCACACACATACACAGTCTCTCACACACACAAATGGCAGAGACTGGCACTCGAGCCATGCAGAGACGCTGCTCCAGGGGGAGCAGCTTCTCCCGTCCTTCCCAGAGAGCGCCTCTGCTGATGGCTGCTCCCCCCCACAAAGCCTTTCAGGGCAGCTGAGTGTTTGGCTTTTGAGGCTGGCCTGGTTTCCTTCTCCACCTCAGGGGTGCTTTCCCCCCCTTCCCGACTGCTCCTCCATGTTGCTATCATGAGAAGCTGATCGGAACATGCTGCCCTCCGCCCCAGGTGCTGGAAATGGAGCCCTTGCCATCTCCCCGAGCCAAAACAGTAGTTAAGGGCAGAGACCACTACACTCCCCAGCACGAGTGAGAAAATAAAGCTCCTTTTCTCAGGCGGTGTGTGGTGGAGTTTAAGGCTAACCCAGAAGAGGTGGCGGCCTGGTGCTTGCTGCTGCTTCTTGCTCAGGGAGAGGCAGCTCGGTGGAGCTGCCGGGCTCTCTCTCTCTCTCTCCTTCCTTGGGTGGATCTGGCAGGAGGAGCGGGCTTCCTTAGCAGTCTTCCTTGCCAGGCTTGAGGAGGAGAGGAGGCGGAGCTGTTGCCCGAGGGTGGAGAGCTGCCTTGAGAGTATCCTTCTCCGGGCAGGGATGAAGAAGAAGAGTGCCACCCTCCTCCTCCTGTGGCTCCTGCCCAGCACTCTCTCTTCTCTCTCTCCTTCACCTCCTCACACTTGTTTACCTGTCCCAGAGAGCTCCTTCCCTCAGTGATTTGTTTTCTTACCTCTAGGGGGCTATGCCGACTTTGTCCTTAAAGGCTGCTCCATGCCTTTTTATCTTTCTCAGGTGCGGAGAAAAGCAACCCTGTAAAAGGGACCAAGCCTGCTGCTGAACTTGGAAGCTTAGAGGCTTCTTTTCCACCCAGCCTCTGGCTCAGAGCGCCCAAAACTCGGCTTCTGCGCATGCACAGAAGAAAAAAACCCAGATTTTTTTTAAAAAATAAAAATAAAACAAAATTCATATATATATATATATATATATATATATATATATATATATATATATATATATATATATATATATATATATATATATATATATATATATATATATATATATATATATATATATATATATATATATATATATATAAAATCTCTCTCCATGGACGCTGCCATCTATATAAAAGATGGCAGCGTCCATGGACCAGCACCAACAGAACCGGTTCTGTGACATCATCGTGACATCACCAGTGGCTTGCTACCGGTTCAGGCAAACAGGTCCAAACCGGGAGGAACCCACCTCTGCCTGATCTGCACTCCAGCACACCACCTCATTCCCCTCCCTATTCAGCAGTAGTCACTTACCTTTGCCAATTAAGTGCCAAATGGGGAAGGCAGCAGGAAAAGGGAGGGAGGGACAGAGGGAGGGAGGGAGGAAGGGACGTATGAAGTGATGGAGGAAGGGATGGAGGAAGGAAGGAAGGAAGGAAGGAAGGAAGGAAGGAAGGAAGGAAGGAAGGAAGGAAGGAAGGAAGATAGTTTACTGATGTTTCATGTCAACTTCCCACAAGAAAACTCAATGGGGATGCCAGCAGGAAGTTGAAAGTTGCTCTGGCTCCCATTGTTGCCCCCCCACATCTGTGGTCATTTAGATTTTTATAGGTAAGGAAATATCTTTAAAATGATGATCCAATGGAGCATAGGTTGTCTAGTAATATGCATCTTTAATAACAGTACTCTGACCATTTGTCCCCTTTCCTCTCCTCCAATGTGTTCTGCTCAGGATTGTAAAATATCAAGATAGCCTTGATAAAGAATTCTTCTTTCATTCAGAAATTGGATCCCTCTGGCATTAAATTACCTAAAGCTATTAATAATTTAGTTATGGATCTTTAAAGAGGTCTTGTATATTACGCAGAGGCCAAAATGTAGAGTCAAATTATATATAATAAGGGGTTACTTGATTCACAGTATTGTGATATTCATTTTGTTTGATTAAAGCTTGTTATAGGTGTAGCAATTAAAATATGTTTCTGCGTATGCTGTATGTGTGCCAATCAATCAAAAGATAACACAGTATATATTTACCAACATTTGTAGGTATGTACATAAGTAGATAAGTAAAGATTTAAATAAACAAACAGAATGCAAAACATGAATTTAAATAAATAAAAAAATTTGCAAATAGACAAATAGATATAAGAGGTTTATAGTAGTTTCCAGGCTAAGTTAAATGAGACTGAAAATATTGATGAGACTATTATTGTCAAGTAGTTTTTAGGGTCCTACAAAAAAAAAAATACTGTGAAAATGAGTTGTCCAGGCTGTTTTTTCTCCCTTTAATTGTGTTTTGGGTGTCCTTAGACTTTTTAGATATTGTACTAAAATGTATTTCCTTGTCAAATCACAAGAGGGTTGAATCTGGTGATGAATTTGACATGCGACTCTGCAAGTATTGAACTGGCATGGAAATCTTAGCTACTTGATGTCCTTGAACAGAAAAGTAGCTTAAAAGAAAAATTGCCTGGCGGATATCTTAGTATCAGCCTCATAAAATAGTATTCAATGTAAGATTTAGGAACAGAAGCGTCCATCTAGTCTTCTCCCTGTCTCTGTTATCAACCAGCAGGGAAGGCTTAATACCAAGGCATTAAAATTCCTCCTCAACTTGAAGAATTGATATTCATGGTCTGAAATTCATCTGGCCAATTCCCCATTGACAAGGAAATGCTTGGTCAAGTCCATTTATTGTGGAAAAGAGTCCAGCTAATTCCTCTTCTGTTTTCAAATGGATTTGTGGACAAGAAGAAAATATTGGCAAGGACAGCTGAGCAAATAATTCAGAGTGAAGAATTTATTTGGCCCATTGACCACCTTGTCTTGTTTGTGAAATGCTTACAAATAACTAACAAATTCCCACAAAACACACTTGGCTTTATTTCTGGGCATGTATACATACCCTGTATAATTTTGTTTAAATTAAAGCCATTGCATTGAAAATGGCAAACTAAAAGAGCATGTACATGGCACTATCTGCCAACTCTCACATGCATCCCAGGAAAAAGAACCAGGTTCTAAATCAATTGTGAGTGACAGGTTTTGCCATCATTTGTCACAATGCAGATTTTCCACTGTTTCTGACACAAGAGGCTTAATGTGGCTACACTTTTATTGATGTTAATACACTGGTAGGGCCTGTGGCCTACTCCATTTTAGCTTCTTAGCTATCCATAGGCTACACAGACATGGGGCAAAATTTAATTGGCTTCCAACTCTGCCATTTCTTTGCATCACTATTTGGGGACACAATTAGCTGCCATTAGTCACTTCATCTGTGTCCTCCTTGTGACATTTTAGATGGACATAAATTTGGTGGTCTTTTTCCTGAAATGATCCATCTACCCTCACTCAAACCCACCCTGTACACATTAGGAGCAGCAATTGGTAATAGTTCTTCTATCAACATATATTGCTTGGCAAGTATGGAAATGAAATCACAGGGCACCAGGAATTGGTTTCTTTAATTTTTCTTCCATTAAAATTATAAGATAACAATGAGTCTTCCAACTCATTAATATGGTAGCATAAGAATTTGGGTAAATACAGTAAAATAGCACATTTTGTGTGTGAACTACTGGCATTTTCTGATTTTATAATTCTGAAGGGTGTGTGTGTGTGTGTGTGTGTGTGTGTGTGTGTGTGTGTGTGTGTGTGTGTGAACTGTATTCCAAATAAAAATCTTGCTTAGGGAATAAAAGTTGCCTATAAGGATAACCAGTTTAAGAGAAGGGACTAGCTAAGTAGATTCTGAAGAGCATCTCCATGCATTTCATGAAAAAAGTCTATCGATTCAAAATAGCACTAAAATTTGTATGATAACTCAGAAGAATTGTACCTGCTATATAAATATTCCAAGATCTCAGTAATTTTAATTAATTAAAAATAAAAGTCACAATCACTTTACTTTGATTTTGTCTTGAAATTTGAAACAAAATTAACTTACTGCATAAACAATTATCTTCTGTTTTTTCTGTGAATCAATATTCAATTCTGTTTCTGTGGTTTATTATACCTACTAATGTTGCATTTGATTAATTAAATTGTAAGTTTGCATTACAGTTTAAATTAAACTAAATGATTTGTTCTCCTATGTCAAATTACTTTTTGCAAGGTGTCCTAGCCCCATTTGTCAAGATCAAAAACAAACCAACAACCATTCAATTGGTATTTTCATTATAGTTTAATAGTGAGACTTTTCATTAAAAACATTTCTCTGGCAATATTTGTACTTTTTTTATGATCAGCAGATGTGTTAATTTTGTTGCATGTTACTTGGATTTTTCTTGCATTCCCAGTGCAGATGTTCAAAGTAGCATAAGGTGATTGTTTGTGAGAAAGAGAAAATAAGCTTTTTTAAAATATAAAAAGGCTACACTGAGAAAAGCAGGAATCTCAGATAATCATATCTGGTAGGTTTTCCAACTCAATTTTGAACATTTTCATTCACTAACTGACATAAGGTAAAAGTCAACCCTAATTCTTTTGTTAATGATATTTGCTTAACTGCTGCCTAATTTCTATATATAAGAGATTTATTCAATCCAGGAGTTGATAATGATTAACAGAACATCAAGGAGCACAGTAGAGATTTTCTTCTGCTTTAATCAAAATTTAAACCAGAATTTCTCAACCTTGACAACTTTAAGATGCATGGACTTCAGTTCCCAGAATTTCTTAGCCTGCATGTCTGGCTGGGAAATTCTGGGAGCTGAAGTCCACCCATTTTAAATTGTCAGGATCGAGAAACATTGATTTAGCAATAGCAGTAGCACTTATACTTGGTTACCACTTCATAGTGCTTTACAGCCCTTTCTAAGTGGTTTACAGAGTCAGCATATTGCCCCCAACAATCTGAGTCCTCATTTTACTGATCTTGGAAGGATGGAAGGTATGTCAACCTTGAGTCCATCAGGATCATACTGCTGGCAGTTGGCAGAATTAGCCTGCAATACTGCATCTAACCACCACAGTTCTACATTTAAACTGTAATGTTTAGTGTGTCTCACATACTGTATAATAGAGTTATTATCCTATTATTTAATTATCTACAGTTGCTAGATTTGAAGCATGACAATGCATTGTTCTGTAACCAAAGAAATAGGACTTTTGTGTGAAGGTGTGCTTTATATTCCACTTGGAATCATTTTATGACTGCAATCAGAGTCTAAACAAAAAGCAGCTATCTAAAACCATGTGATCATTTTATAAATTATGTAATTCAAAGAAATTGCAGGTTTGTTCAGAGTTTAGTCTCAGGAAACAACAATAAACAATTACCAAGAGTGGTAAAAAATCTTAAATGTCTGACTTTTCTATTATACTCTGACTGTATTCTTCAAATGATGGTATTGCAAATATGATCTATCTCAAACTTTTCAACAGTTTCCCTTATAAATCATTTTAAAGGAATTTTATTTTTCTCATTATAACCTATTATAATTACATTTCATGAAATGTGCTTACTATATAGAATCAGATATTTTATTTGAAGTTAGGTCTACAATCTATTCATATAAAAATTGTTCAAATCAGCTAGAAACAGTATAATGAAAAGCACTGCATAGAAGCACAGATTTTAATCCAATGTTGTCCATCTGCCAATAGAATACGATGTTTCATTTTTCTTTCTTTCTTTCTTTCTTTCTTTCTTTCTTTCTTTCTTTCTTTCTTTCTTTCTTTCTTTCTTTTTTCTTTTTTTCTTTCTTTCCTTTTCTTTCTTTTTTTTCTTTCTTTCTTTCTTTCTTTCTTTCTTTCTTTCTTTCTTTCTTTCTTTCTTTCTTTCTTTCTTTCTTTCTTTCCTCCTCCTCCTCCTCCTCCTCCTCTTTTTTTAACAGTTTATTTATACATTTTCATTTCATATACATACCGGTAGGTGCTTCGTGAACAGTGTATTGTCTGGGTCAATTTGATTACATACTTTCCCCTCTCCTAATTTCTACCCCTATTATCCAACCATTTATAAAATAAGTCCCATGTTCGAAAATATTCTGTATCTTCTTTTTCTTTTATCTTTAATGTCAGTCTGTCCATTTCTGCACAGTCTAATATTTTTTAAATTATATCTTCTCTCAGAATTCCTTATTTTCAATACTGTGCTAATACAATCCTTGCTGCTGTCAAAACATGTAATATTAAATACAAATTCCCCTTTTCATACTTTTCTGGTATTATGCCTAACAAAAATATTTCTGTCTTATAATATATATGTAGCTTTAACATTTTTTCTAATCATGTGTGTATCTTTGTCCAATATTTCTTTGCTTTCACACATGTCCACCACATGTAATAGCAGATGCCTGGTGTCTGGTTACATTTCCAACATTTGGCTGAAATCTTCTCTTTCTCCTTCTCCTTCCCCTTCTCCTCCCTCCTCCCTCCTCCCTCCTCCATTTTTCCTTCTTCCCACATCTTTCCCACAAGTACAGGGTCCATATTAATTGTGTTCTGCCATCTCTGTTTTCATTTTCCTTGTGGGTTTTTGCTATCAATATTAAAGTGGTAGGTGATACAGACAATAGTTTGGGATATTGATCATAGAACATGCCCATACCACTGTAGACATTTTTCCTCCATTTTCTCTGCTTTTGGTGCAACATCCATCTACTGCCTGACTGCATCATTTCTGAAGGGGTCAAGAAGAGAAATGCTTAATCTCAATAGCACAGTCAGCACTTTTGATGTATGACCCAAACTCAGCATTATACAGTGCTACTAGCTAGACAATTATTTTATATACTTTTGATTTTAGGCGAATTGCAGATCACTCCAGTGATCTATTTCAACTGCAGCCATGTTGAAGTTGCTCTCATGCACACTGTCTCGTTAATACCATCATTTTCCAGATAGGAACCTAAATGATGCAATGTGCTTGTTTTTACTAGATCTTTGCCACTCACTTGGATGGTGGAGTACTTGGGCTAGATTCTAGAAACTCAGTCTTCTTGATATTGACTAAGACAGTTGTTCCATGTCTGGACACAATGTTGCAGTTTTTCTCTGATGGTAACTGTGAGCAGGATATCACCCACAGAGAGCAAGACTCAGGGTGCATTGTGATGTATATCTTACATGATATTGTTATCCATGATGACAGTGAATAGCCATGACAATAATGCTGAGCCTTGGTGCACACCAACTTTCACAGGAAAGATGTCAGAAAGGCCAGTGACACATAATACTCTGCTGCTGCTATTAGCATAAAGCATCCTGGGCCCACTTTGTTTTAATATTTCTGTATCCTTAAATCATGTTATAAATATGTAGTATATATCCTTAAATGCCTGTTCATTTCTCTCTTACACACAAACTAACCTATTTTGTAAATCATATTTATATTCTGCCCTTGAGTTTGGCTTGATATTATGTACATACACCTCAGCTGTAGTGGGGTGCCACTGGAGGAAGTAGAGAAGGTAATCTTAGATAAAGTGTGCAGGGGTGCTACTAAGATGTGGAAAAAGCTGTGCATGAGTTGACAGAGAGGAGTGCTACAGCATATACAGAGAAAGGGCATGGGTGCATGCGAATGCAAGATGATCATGTGATTGCAGCTGATCCGACCAATGTGGTAGCACTGAAATAGCCACAATTTTGCCAAATTTCCATCAGATGGGAACATGGATACTGGATGTTGGATTCATTCTGTTAATTAGCATATTTGAGGTAGTTTGGTTCAAAAAATTGTTGCTCCCAGTTGAAAGTTACAAACAAATAGACACAAGTTTTAGTATTATATAGATTACAAACTTTGTCTTCACCAAGTATTCAATAGCTGAATATTTTCATTTCAGACCAGATGGATTAACATTAAAAAATCAAATACACACACAAAAAAAGTCTGCATTCCCATTCTTCTATGTATGCGATTAAAGATTTAGAACACCTAAAGAGAGCTATTTCTGCAACAATGATTTATATGATTTATAGCATATTCATAGTATCATGCCATCATTTCAATTATATAAACTCTGCCCTTATTATTGTTACCTTATTGCTGTTATTTCGACAAAATAACCTTTGCAGGAGAAATAACCTTTGAATGGGTAGGGTCATGGAGGAGGAGGAGGAGGAGGAGGAGGAGGAGGAGGAGGAGGAGGAGGAGGAGGAGGAGGAGGAGGAGGAGGAGGAGGAGGAGGAGGAGGAGGAGGAGGATTTAACTAGAAAAGAATCATAAAACAAACGTCAAAACCATGAAGTGATAAACAGGATAAAAATAAAATGAACACATATGCTTCCTTTTTCTGCTTCTCTCTGAATTGTGATTTGATATTAGGTTTGGCATAGTAGTAGTAAAATATGAATGCCTTTGCTTGATATACCTAAACTGTAGGACAATTTGCATGTCAATTCATAAATCCTATTATTCTTCATTATAATGACAGAAATTTGACATTTTTAACTTACAGAAAATAATTGCAAATTGCAGTTGGTCTCAGTTGCAATCATACTTTAAACTTACCCTACTATTTAGTACTCCAGTTACTAGACAATTTTCATTGGCAGTCTGTATTTCAGAATAAATGCATCAATATGCAGTGTAAGCATACTATTTGAACAGATCCAAAATAAGAAAATACTCTGCAAATATTTTAGAAATAATATTTTGACTATGTATAATATGTCAGAGTCATTTTTACTAATAGTAGTCCCAAAGTGGGACTATTATAATAAAAATCATTCTACAGTTTTTAACAAATGTTAAAATACCTGCAATATGCTTATATAAAGAACAAATCACCTTTAGATTTAAGCCCTTTTAAATTAATATATTAGAACAATAGATAGCCTTAGAAATAAAAATGGAAGTCACAACTTGAACGTAAGGCTCAAAAAACAGATTTTTAGGTAGAAAGTGGGAAAGATTATGTGCTAGCCATAACTGTATAGGAAGAATGCTTTGTAATCGGGCACTTATATCAAAGAGACCATGTTGGAAAAGGTACCCACTAACTGCTAATGAAGGAAAGAGAGAGCTGAGGGATGAATGGAACATGAGTTTCTAAAATTGATAGGAATGAATGAATGAATGAATGAATGAATGAATGAATGAATGAATGAATGGATGGATGGATGGATGGATGGATGGATGGATGGATGGATGGTATTCCCTTACCTCCAAGATTTTAAACCTGCCAGAAACAACTATCCTGTGTTCTCTTCATGAGAAGCATATGTATGGAGCATATGTAGGCAATATCAAGTCCTCCCCTTATCAAAAAGCCTGCCTACTTGTCGGTTCTTCATTCACTGTGGTAATTAGCTCCACTTTTCGCAGAGCTGTCTTCAGTCTGTCATTTCTTTCTCTGGAAGTCTGAACTCAAATTTTTCTTATCTGCCTTGACTGTGACTCTTCCTCCTAGTTCTCAAGATTATGCCCACAGTTCAGCACAAGAGGTGAGAACACATGCCAGGCACTGCCATCTATTGAGGTAAAGTTGCTGCTAAAATGGAACAAAATTCTGGAGATCATCCATTTTATAGGGTTTAAATTTTGAATCAAAGCTGGGAAACAGAGGTAACAGGTATTTTTTTCAGTGAGTTGGGATAGAATAGAGGACAACATCAACCATTGCCACATGCAGAAGTAGTGAATGGCCCATACTGGCAATGCCAAGCAGAAAATATGGATATACCCTTTGAGACTTTTATTATCTGAGAATGCATCTCCTGTCTGGCATGGGATGAAAATGTATAAATAAATATAATTGTTATACTGGTGATACTCCACCTTTGCCATCAGATGCCTCTCCCCATGGCTTCATGTAGATATTACACAAGAGAAAGTCTGTATACTTGACCATAATTTCATCACCAACAAACTAGAATTGCTTATTCAAGAAGGACAATAATTATTATAAATCAGCGTCCCCCACTGTCAACTTTAGTTTAGTTTGGAGGACACCATGACTGATGCTATTGAAACACCAAAGAGGTTTACAGAAGGCTCAAATGGTTGCATTTTGAGTAACCTACTCTGAGGCACAAGACTTATCAGTGTGGTCTCTGTTCTATGCCCTGCCTTGAAGCCAGACTGAAAACGTTTCAGATAATTCCCAGCATCCAGGGTTTTTTGCACAGAACTGGATTTCTAAGGACCAAACATTTCTCATGGAAGTACTAATACTAAATCATCAAAGGTGGGTTTCAGCAGGTTCTGATCAGTTCTGGAGAACCGGTAGCGGAAATTTTGAGTAGTTCGGAGAACCAGTAAATACCACCTCTGGCTGGCCCCACCCCCATCTATTCTCTGCCTCCCGAGTCCCAGCTGATTGGGAGGAAATTGGGATTTTGCAGTATCCTTCCCCTGCAACACCCACCAAGCCATGCCCACAGAACTGGTAGTAAAAAAAATTGAATCCCACTACTGATATTTCCAGACCAATTTGATTTGGTTCATAATTGGGGATTTGATCAAAGAGATGGATGGGATTACCATAGATGTCCTAAATGATGTGTTTGATTGTAATACATTTTAGTAAGACATGCATACAAGAATTGCTGAAATGAATATTTAAAAGAATTTTAAAAAGCAAATCTATAGAACAGGGGTCCTCATCCACTCAGCTGCAGCCCACTACCGGGCCACAGCCTGTTCAAAGCCAGGCCGTGGGAGAGATGGGCAAGCATGAGTGCATGAAGCTCCACTCGCATGAGCAGACTTGTGCTTATGCATAAAACTACATTTGTGTGAATGGAGCTTCGCACGTGAGTGCCCTCTGCTCACACAAGTGGAGCTTCAAATGAGAGCACAAGAACCCTCTGATCAAACGCCCACCGCTTGCATGAGCGGAGCTTTGCGTGCAAATGCAAGCACCCTCTGCTCACACGTGAATTTCTATTCACATGAGTGGAGGGAGCACACACCTACTGCTTGCACAAATGGAGCTGTGTGCGTACATGCGCCTGCTACTCACATGCCCCCCGCCCATGCTGGAAAGGTTGGTGATCGCTGCTATAGAACTCAGAAAAACTGAAACAATTTAAATGCTATTCAAAAAGCAAAAGAAAATTTTTATCTTTTGTTCCACTCACAGCATCCAACTGCAACACTTTGTAGCTTATATTTCATTTTTTTCATTGTTTACATCCAGTGCTTCTGAGTATAGCTATTGTTATACTCGAAACAGTGTTTTCTAAGAAAACAGATCCTTCTTGACAAAACAACAGTAATTCACTTTCTATTCTTTGCTAAACAATCTCTTAACTCTAATATTGCTTAACTATCCTCTGCAGATGCTGTCAAATTGATTTCAAAATGGCTACATTCTCTTTATAAGATGCATTAGGTTCCATTACTAGTTGGCCACATACAGAATATTGGTGGAGATGTCAAGTTTTCTTCTAAGACTGCCATGTTTAATATTTTCCCCTGTCCTCTGTGTCCAATTATATTTGACATTTCATATAAAATTCACAGCTGGAATGTTATAATCTTTTGTGAGTTAATGTGATATGGTGTTAGGAATATGAATTACAAAATGATTTTAATACTGTTACCTGCAATTTAGGTATCATTTTCTTCTGTCTTTTTATGGTAGCAGCTTCCTGGAGGAAGAATATATAATATATTTGTTTATTGCCTTAAATTTTGTAAAGTTATGTATCAAAGACAATAACGTATTTTGGAAGTTTGTAGCTATAGCATGGGTTATGTGCAATTTTTCCCTTTGGACTACTAGGAAAATCAACAGCAATGGCAACAGAGTCCTTAAAGGAAACCAGCTACTCTTTTTTGTCTTCTCTTCATTATGTGTAGTTTTATAAATGTTGTCAGCATTCCAGTAAATACCCCCAACGAAATAAAACTCCGAGGCGAGAAGTTCCTCAAAGTTACAAGTCATATATCTGTATATCCATGTCTGTACAGTTATGCAACATTATGGTGACATTTATGTTGTATCAATTTTGCAGATTCCAAGTGGCTTAGAAAAACACAGAATAAAATCAAACAAAGTAATAAAAACAGTCACAACTCAAAAATCAACATCAGCTGCACTACTCATCCTGAGTTTCTCATCCAACATATTATAAATTTCATTCCGTTCTTCTATCCCCAAAGTTTCTTCAACATAACTTATCATGATGGAAATGTCCAACTTAGCCTGGGGGTAGAGTGGGACACACTGCTTCACAGGAGACCTGTGCCACATATAAAATTCACCGATTTCCCAACTGGCAGAGGGAGTACTATACATACTAGATTAGATTCTACCTAAAAAGGCAAAAGATACCTAGGCTCAAAGCCATATAGAGCTTTAGATTTTATAACCAACATCTTGACTTGGAAGTGGATCGGCAGTGAATGCAATATTAAAAAGCCAGGTTAGTGTAGTGGTTAAGGTGCTGGGCTAAAAACCAGGAGGCTGTAAGTTCTACTCCTACCTTAGAAAAACCAGCCGGGCCAATCACTTTCTTTCAGTTCTAGGAAGGAGGCGCAACAAACCACTTCTGAAATCTTGGCAAGAAAACTATACACGTACGAGAGAGAGAGAGAGAGAGAGAGAGAGAGAGAGAGAGAGAGAGAGAGAGAGAGAGAGAGAGAGAGAGAGAGAGAGAGAGAGAGAGAGATCCTGAAACAAAGGTATCACCTTTATGTAGCATATAGCTAAACATAACTGGTTTTACCCATTATCAGATAAAAATTTCATTCTCCCCCAGGATGAGTTTATTAATTACGAGTTGAAGAATAGAAATTTCCCTGGTCCCTACTAGCCTTATGTATCTATATTTTTATGTGTTATTAGAGCAGCTCATATACATGCCTCCCCCAAAACAAGTATAAAAAGACTTGTAGATTCATGCATAGCTCCAACTCAATAGAGAGTACCCCCCCCTCCTATTCAGTCATTTATGAATACCAAAGACATACCCAAGTTACAGAATAAAGAAAAATATTCCAGCAAAAGATAAATTAAGCCCCTTGGGCATTTAATTGGAGGAACTCAGGTTCTGCAAATTGTAAATAATAGAAGTGCACAGGACTTAAAAAGCATCCTTTGGTGTGGCAGATATTCAGGTGAAGCTCTAACGCCTTCAAAGCATTCTGCAGTTTTTTAAAAAGCCAATTTTTCCAATTGATTATTCTTTTAAAAATATATTACTTGACTGATGCTTATAGGAATAAGTAACTTAACATTGTTATCACTTGTTCCTATGACCTTTTTCATATTTCAAATAATCTAACTCCTATAAACTAGGCTACAGCTATTTTTCATCATAAAGCAAAGGGGCCACACAATGATTGGATTAATCTCCTTATAGGCTTTGTTTATATGTGTCATTCTTGCTGGTTCTAAGTCTATCTCCCACAGAGCTCTAAAAAAATAGTTGAGTTGCTGTGTGGCTGTAATATTTAACTAGCACAGGTGGGAAGTCTTAAGTTATCTCAGCAATGTACACAGCATTCGGCTAAATCACATGGTTAAATCAAGTGGACATTCTTTATATACCAACAGCAACTGTACAGTAATACAATCCCCCCCCACAAAAAAAAACATTTTCCAAAGTTTTCTTTTCTCCAATGAAGAGTTTGGTTTGGTTTGGTTTGGTTTTGATCTTAGAATTTTCAACAAGCTCTATATATTTTTTTCAATTTCTTTTTCTGGTTGGTTTCGAAACAAATTGTATTGTAAGATGGCAGATGATAGTGGGTTGTAGGTTCTCTTCCATACATACTATATCTTTCCATGCTTTATAGCCTTCCAGGCTTCCCTGTTTTCTGAACTGAATAAAAATCCCATGGGCAGGGTTATTTTCATAGCATCTTCCTTTCAGAGTGAACTGAAATCGGTGAAACAAGAAGACTATGAATCACAAGAATGATTATACAGTGAAAACAAATCCCTAACCCCTTGGTCACTCTGGAATGAAGGCAAATGGAAAATCCCTGTATGAGAATGTTGACATTAAAAAAATCCTGGAAAAAATTCTATTGAAATAACTGGGACTTATTTCTTAGTAAACATGTACAAAATTGCTCTGTTAATATTTTTTTTCTTAGTGTCGTCTGGAAATTGTTGGTGGATTTGTGTTGTATCTTAATTATTGTTTCTTTCGGTTCCTTCTGTGACATCTATGATGGCAGAACGTGACCTTTTCATTATGAATTTTCAAACAATGTTTTCACAAGAATGCAAGCAACATTTGAAGCAATTCTGTTAGATATAGGCGAATAGAAATCTTGTACTAATTGACATTTCAAGTTAAATGTATAATGTGTCTAAACTGATCGTATGTATCTATTTATGATGTGATAAAGTTTTCCTGAAATGTATCTTGAATGACTGGTGTCAAACATTCTAGAATTTAGGGCTATTTCTGAATATACTTAATTATCAGGTGAGGCACACAATCCTAGGATTTGCTTACTCCAGTTACAATTATTATAAAATAACTTGAACTTTGTTTTACATACATATGCACACACAGAGGCACACAAAGAGAAAGAGAGAGACAAGAGAGATGAAGGAGAAAAAAAGTCCTTCTCTTCCACTCCCTGTAGCACTGATGTTAACTAGTATGACAAAGGTGCATAGTGACTGAAAAAAGTGCATTATCAAGAAGAAAATAATATCAGATCACTTCAACCTTCCAGGACATCCATTACATATCTAAAAGTAGCTATCTTGGAAAAAAAGAAATTATGCCAACACAATTGAGTGAAGGTTTGCTGAATTCATATGCATAAAAAGGGTAGTATATCTCTGAAGACCTTAACAAACAAAATGGAATGTTTACGTTTTGATTGATTATGTGCCATGAAGTTAATATAAACTCTTAGTGTCCACATAAAATATCTAACCCCCATCTAGTTCTTCAAGTATTACATTCATCTTGCTTCTGGCTATTGTCCTCTTTCCTTTCCTTCCATCTTTCTCAGATTTATTGACTTCTCCAGAGAGCTAGGTTTTCTCTCTGTCCAGAGTATGGTGATTAGAGCCTGTGCTTGAGTGAGGACTCTGGATTAATTTCATCAATGATCAATTTGTTTATTTTCTTGGTTATTCATGTTATTTTCATGAGATTTCTCAACATCAACTTTGTAAAACATCAATATGCTTTCCATCCTTCATTTGATGTCATGGAGTATCACAAAGATATCTAAGTTACTTTCTTGTGTTTCTTTGCCTTTGGAAATATATTTTCACATTCACATTCATCTTTACTAACTTACTTGATTTCATTCTATTGGGTTCAGTACTTCAAAGTGATTCCTTATGTTCTTGGTGGCTTTATGATTAAGATTATATTGCAGAAGCTTGTTGATTTTCTTCTCCAACTTTAACTTGATTTGTACTTGTGCATGAACAGTCATGATCCGTCTACAGTCAGAACCAGTTCATGTTTTTTATTTTATTTTATTTTATTTTTATAAATGATCTCTTTCATATTCCTTTTACCAATAATATAATCACTTTTGTTTTTGTGCAAACCATTTGCTGATGTCTTAGGGCATGTCAAATTTTTCAACTTTCAATTTCCAAACATTAGGGGTGCTCAAAAGTTGCCTTAGGTATTATAAAGATATTTGGATTACTTTAATATAATGTAGATGTGCTTGGTAAGTAACTACATAAATATCTGTGATGACCCAGGGTACAGCACAGAGATAACACACACAGCTGGGAGTTCAAACTGCCCTTTTATTGCTCCAAATTACCCCAAACGCTCCCACCTTTCTGGCAAGTCCTAGAGCAGAGTGATAACAAACCCCCACACAAACCTCAAGCAGCCTCTGGCTGCAATTAGTCCAGGCCAACGCTGTCTGCACCAAGGCTGCACGGCAATAAATCCTAAATGTATTTGGCAGAACAAGAGCAAATCAAGCAGTTCATGAAGCAAAAGATCCAGGTAATTAGTCCAGAATGGCAAAAGGAATGCAAGGACTCTTGGCAAGTTCAAACATCAGCACGCAACACTTCAGGAACTTAGCGTTTGTTCCCGACAAATGCCCCTCCCCATAGCATTTTTTTGCAGTGGTTCTCCTCCTACCTCGCCGATAGGTCACAGTCGGTATTGACAGGAGGGCAGAGGTTCGTCTCCTAGACCCCTGACTTGTGGGGTTCCTCAGGGTTCGGTCCTCTCGCCCATCCTGTTTAACATTTACATGAAACCATTGGGGGAGATCATTCGTCGACACGGGGTGAGATTTCAACAGTATGCTGATGACACCCAGCTGTACATCTCCACCCCGTCACAATTCAGGGAGGCAGTGGATGTGATGTGCCGTTGCCTGGACGATGTTAGGATCTGGATGGGAACGAACAGGCTCAAGCTCAACCCTGACAAGACTGAGTGGCTATGCATGCTGCCTCCTAAGGATTATACCGACTGTCCCTCCTTGGTCTTTGGGGAGACAAATTATCTCCCTTGGACCGGGTTCGCAATTTGGGGGTGCTCCTAGATCCACAGCTAAAATTAGACTAACATCTTACGGCTGTGGCTAGGGGCACCTTTGCACAGGTTCGCCTGGTGCACCAATTGTGACCATATTTGGAGAAGGAGGCTTTACTCACGGTCACTCATGCCCTTGTCACCTCTCGATTGGACTACTGTAACGCGCTCTTCATGGGGATACCCTTGAAAAGTATTCGGAGACTGCAACTGGTGCAAAATGCAGCTGCGCGAGCTGTGGTGGGTGTCTCTAGATACACCCACGTAACACCCATACTCCGCCAGCTGCATTGGTTGCCCATTGGTCTCCGGGTGCAATTCAAGGTGTTGATTATCATCTTTAAAGCCCTACATAGCATAGGACCAGGTTATCTTCGGGACCGCATCCTACCTCATACATCCCTACGACCAGTTAGGTTTCACAGAGTCGGTCTCCTCCAGGTCCCTTCAACCAAACAATGTTGGTTGGCGGGCCCGCGGGGGAGAGCCTTCTCTGTGGGGGCTCCGGCTCTCTGGAACCAACTCCCCCCAGAGATCCAGACTATTCCCACCCTGCTGGCCTTCCGTAAAGCCATTAAAATATGGCTCTTCCGGCAAGTGGGGTGATATTGAGATCAATCCCCCATGTATGAATGTTGATGTGTTTTTTAACTTTTTTAACTTTTTAATTTTATTGCTCTTTTATATTGTTCTTGGACTATACTGTATGCCGTCCTGAGTCCTACGGGAGTTGGGCGGCCTATAAGAACCATTAATAAAATAAAAAGTCTCCTTAAGTCTCATTTCCTAGGTGTGCCTGGTGAAGATGGGTGGGGCACTCTCCTTGCGAGTAGCCTGCTCCGTCTCCATGCTGATCACGCCTTCTCTGCACTCTCCGAGCCCTTGCATCAGGAGGGATGGTCCTTGCTCCTCATTTGAACTTTGTTTCTCCTGTTCATCTTGCCTCTGTTCCCCCCTGCCTGCAAGCCTTACTAATTCAGAAAAGCCTTGCCTGGACTGACTTCCCCAGTTTTCCCCAAAGCCAATGGAGCTGCGTCTTAATCGCTGTCAGTTCTTGCTCCAGCTCATCTTCGCCCGCAGATTCAAACTCCGATGGGGACATGACAATACCATAACTTTTTAACATTTTGTTTGTTTCATTTCACAAATTCAGCTGTCTTTCTCTTTGTTAAATGTTAATTTTTCTGAGAATGTTAATACTGCTGGCCTCATTGTTATCATGTGAGTGTGATAACTGATCTGTAATGGCTTCTAAAAATCAGAACAAGCCTGGGAACATTCGCTCATATAAGCAACCCAATTGGGACTGGCAGAGACTTGTTGTCATCTAAACTCCCAACACTGCAAGACATTCTCAGATATGGCCTACTGTTAAGAGAACAAAGTAGTGATGATGCTAGAAACTAGCAGCCAGTCTTGCAAGAGACATATATCCAAAAGTGCTTGAAAAGTGGGAATGAGCGAACAGTTCTTTTGTGACTCCTGTTGTAAATTCACAAGTTATAATCTTGAACAAGATCCAAGAGAGCTGGGATCAATCCAAAAACATATCTCTCGGTAGAGGAAAGCTAGATGTCAAAGAAACTTTCACTATGAAACTTGACAAACTATTTCATATCCTCAACTCTAAGTGTCAAATTATTCTGTGTGCCGAATTCAGCTGCCCTGCTGGCTGCAAAAAAGAAGCTCACATTAACTGTACCTGCCCTAAGGAGACAAAGATACCATTGAAGGAACTTGCTTTCGTTAAAGGTCAGAGAGAGAATATTGTTTCTTTTGGATCACACCAGATTGGTTTGCCAGATGTGCCCAAGCAGAAATGACTAGTCAAAAGACAAAAGCAGCAAGATCATGAGAGACAAAGACTCACTAACTATAAGCAGAGAAGTATTCCAGACATTTCGATATAGATAAATGAAGTAATGATCTCTTATGACTGATGATGAAGAGGAATGTGATGGAAGTTATGAAGGGGCCTTAGACCAAACACACATGCCCTCTACTTCAAAAGAAAAGACAGAGTACAATAGATTAGAAATAACAAATATCTCTATGCAGAGCATAAGATACGGTGTTGGTCTATGTGCCGCTGCTGCCAATACCACAGCCGCCTTCATAGATGCTGGCTTGATCATCGAAAAAGACAAGAGACTTGTTGTAGTCGACAACAATAAAGTCAAGACAGCCCAGGAAAAAATTATGAAGTTCCTAGACAAGAATTTGATGAGCTCTGAAAGAAGGGTGAAATAGAATGCATCTCCTTCAATGGCCGTATCAATACAACTAAAGTTATACTGAAAGCGAACAACTCAGACCAGAGATTCCCTAGTACCATCAAAGAAGAACATTATTCTGTGTGCAGTGAGCCAGATGGAAGATATCTTTATCATTTCACTCCAGAGAAAGGCTCAAAAACAGGAAAACCTGCTCAAGTGATTGCAGATAGTCTGGTGTATTTCATGAAGAAGAAAGGCATTGACCAAAGGCCATTGGAGGAGATTTTACAAATGTTAATACTGGCTGTGAAGGGGGTGCCATGCACTGGGTCAGGGGTGGGTTCTAACTTACCTCGCCACCAGTTCGCTTCCTCCCGCACCATGTGTGCGGACACTTCACGCGCTTTGCACACTTCATGCATGTGCATGCGTAGTTCTGGAAAACAAGCTTCTGCGCATGCGCAGAAGCAAAAAACAGCTTCTGTGCATGCACAGAAGCCAAAAACAAGTTGGCAGCACCATTAGAGCCGGTTTGGGGGCGATCAACCAGTGATCATTCCCAGTTTGGCAAGCGAGGAAAATTCCCACTACCGGTTCTAAAGAACCGGTCCGAACTGGGAGCAACCAACCTCTGCACTGGGTAGAGGTCAAGTTTGACCAGAAGTTTATCTTGTTGGTGTGTGCACTCCACACAAATGAGTTATCTGTATGACATTTAATCACAAACTTGGATGGGAAGATGTTGTATAACAATGAACAGGCAGATAAAATTGGCAAAATGCTAGACACTGCAACAGAACTTGACATCAATTCTTCATTCACCAGAGTTTGGAGAGCCTCTTATTTTACTGAGCAACCGTATTGTAAAGGATCTCTCTATTGATCAAGGGTATGGATATAGGATCATACAGGCAATAAGGACAGGATAACTTCCCACAAATCTGGCTCTTCTGGAAATTGACTCCGTAAGCCATTCATGCTGGTTGACATCTACTAATAGGCTTTGTCGAATATGGGTTTCAAAACATGGCTTTAAAGGCAAAACTCTTCAAAACTTAAGAATGATATTGGAATACATCATTGGTGTCTATTACCCTTGCTGGTTCAACCTCAAAGTAAAATATTCCTGGATTGAAGGCCTGCGTCATGTGTTGTTCCAGATGCAGTAAGTCAGACTGCAAAAGAAGGAGATGCTGTTTTGCCGACTATTCAGCACTCAGCATGGTATGCTTTCAGTGAAATGATAATCCAGACACTCTTGTGTTCAGATGATATTCAAGAGAGGAAAGCTGGTGTGCAAAAGATTATTGACTTGAGGGGTGCAGACAATGATGACCTGGGAGATTTTTCTGTACGTGCAAGAAAAACGCCTTTAATCAACGCCAGAGCATCCACTCTGCTGAGCTGACTGACCTGTCTGAAGGTGTAGATGAGCCACATTTGATGTGCAAACTGACTACAGCAGAAATTGGTTCATTGACGAACCAATGCAAGTACCACAGTGGCCCTGTCATGCACAATCTATAGAAAGATGTGGGAAACAGGTCACAGAGACAGCAAGCAGATTGTATACACATGAGAAATGTGAGGGTTATATCAGAGGCCAAGAAGCAAGTCAGTGGCTGATGTCGAAGAACGAATCAAAACAAGACTTGATGAAATTCACTTAAACATTTTTGTAACTCAGATAATTGCTTTCTAATGCTAGTTATGATTGCATGGATTATTTTTGCTTAGCTAGATAAGATTCAGAAAAAACTTTAATTTTTGTAACAACAAGGTGTAATTTTGAGAAGATAAAGTTAACGGTATTTGGATTACAACAGACTTTTGTGGGGAATATGATCAGACATGGAATTACCAAGCTAAATGTTGTAGAATTGTGAAAATAACAGCAGATTTGAATTCTTGATATAAAAGCTCATATTTTTAGAACCCCTCACTGAAAAAAAATTGCAAACATTAATTTTCACCCCATTAAGTGACATGCCAGTTTAATTTGTACCAATAAAGGAGAATATTTAGAGCTCAGGGTTGAAATGAGGGGTCTTTGATGGTCTCTGAGTTGTTGGTTGTTTTCTTGCAGATGTTTCATTACCCAAACTAGGCAACTTCATCAAAGCCAAGCAAAGAAAACCCCACATTATCAAGTAGCCAAACCAGTTTTGGATCATTAAACTATCATCTGTCTGTCTGTCTGTCTGTCTGTCTGTCTGTCTGTCTGTCTGTCTGTCTGTCTGTCTGTCTGTCTGTCTGTCTGTCTGTCTGTCTACCTATCTACCTACCTACCTACCTACCTACCTACCTATCTATCTATCTATCTATCTATCTATCTATCTATCTATCTATCTATCTATCTATCTATCTATCTATCTATCTATCTATCTATCCATCTATCCATCCATCCATCCATCCATCCATCCATCCATCCATCCATCTATCTATCTAAAATTGATCTCTACATTTCCTTGTTAAAACGAGTTGTAAAAAACTAACAAAAATCCAAAGCAACCCTAAAAATTTTGAATGTACCATATTTTTTGGAGTATAAGACGCACCTTTTTACCCTCAAAAAGAGGGTGAAAACCTGGGTGCGTCTTATACACCGAATGCAGCCCTGCCCAGCCACCCCCAACCTTTGGCCTCTGCCTGCCAGCAATTTACCTTTTTGCAGCAAACAGGGCAAAGCACAAGAAGAGCACAAGAAGAGATAAACTGCCTCCCGATCTACAGCTGACAGGCTTGCAAGCCAGTGGTAAAATGAAACTAACTACGGTGGCTGTAATGTGACAAATTGCTGGGAGATAAACTGCTGGCAATATTAGACTGCTAAAATGGAAAGGAGACAAGCTATAGTTGCTATGGCTCAGAGCTAGAGCTCTTGCCTCAGAACCAGGAGGTTGTGAGTTCTATCCTAGGTAGAGGCAGATTCTGTTAATATGTTATTTTGTTAAATGTTTGTAGAGTGTTCAAATTATTAGACTTATTTTTTTAAAGACTGCTTTATTATTGTTCTAGACAACTTAACAAAATGAAGAAGCTTTTTAAAATAAATGCTTGCTCTTAAGAGGCCCAGTGCTATTGTATCTTCTTTTAAATAGCAGAGAATACTTCCAGAAAGCCACATCAATTTTAAAGATCTGTAAAAGTATAATCTGAAATGTCCTGTTTTAGTATTAAGTATTAGTATTAAGTATTAGTATTAAAAGAAGGCAGCTGAGAAACCCTGATTTAGTCATGTTCGGGCGATTTCACTTCCACACATGCTTAGGACGACATTACAAGCCGAAACACAGCTGAGGAGCTTCTCAGCTGTGCTTTGGAGGAAGAATAAAGGTCAGTATTCACACAAGGGCGGGTGGGAGGGCTTTTTCCTGACAGCTCAGGACATGGAGAAGCGCCAGAAAATGACGTCATCGTCGTGCTCCTAATGGAGCTGCGCTCCACACCGCACTGGTAGGAACCCACCACTGCAAGGAAATAAGAAAACACAAGCAAGTCAGAGTACTCCATGCTGTTATAGCAAATTTCTGCAGAAAATCAGTTGAGGCATGGCAAACATTTGCTTCCACATCAAAATTACAACTACATAACCATGATTTGATTGTTAAGCCTAATTGGAATATTAAGTTATCTCCTCCCCCTTCTCCAAGATTTCTACTGCAAGATTTCACATACTAACACTACATTGATAAATAAAACTCTATATGGGGTTGAGTTGTCTAGTATATTTCCTTTCTACCTTTGTCTTCACAATAGTTAGATAAGTTGTCATCAGCTTCTACTTTGCCCTTGTGAAATGTTTTTGATGAGAGGAGTTGGTTCTATTCAAAAACATGAGCAGTACAAGCTATCAATTTTCTACTGATATTGAGCAAACTGACAGTAAATTGTTCTTTTAATAACTTCTTGAGGGAGAATGCTTTGGCCTTTCAGTCAAGGATATTTCTAATTCTGTTGGATTTACTTGACATTTTCCTAGGATTTTGGGAAATATGAGAAAACTAACTTTGACAATAAAGTAAAGTTTTTGACATTCACATGGTCTCTGATGAAACAAAGTAATGTTATTCAAGAACAATTTTGTTGAGATTCACATCCACATGCTTCTGCATGAGTGGGAAAAATGAAGAGCTGAAATTCATAGTCCATTGTTATCTAGTCTCCATATCATGCAAAATAGCAGTTTTCCTAGAAGCCTAGGGCTACCATATCTAGATTGTTACAGTCAGTCAACCATTAAATGATAACCAAGAGATTCAGAAAACTGTAACTCATTGAAGACCTCTTGCGCTAATTCAGAAGAGTGGAATTAATAGGAACTACCCTAACTATGGGAGTATAGGAATTCTGTTTTCTTTCATTACTTTTCCAAACCTTGAATGCATTTTTGTGTAAGTATAATATTATATACATGTTTAGTTGATGTTGTTCTTTTGCATCATGCATATCTTCCTGTTTTGCTAGATAATTATGAGTGTGGTCCAAGTTACTTGCCTTAAATTTGTTATCAGGTGGGTCTTAGGAACAGTGGTGGGTTCCTACCAGTGCGGTCCACTCTATAGCACCGGTAGCGGCCTGCTGGTGATGTCACAGTACCGGTGTGGTCGGTTGCCGGTGCCTGGGCACCACCATTTTTTAAAATTATTTTTTTTTAAAAAAAAATTCTTCTGCGCATGCCCAGAAGCCGAGCTTCCGGCACTGCTCATGCGCTGCCTTCCTACCCCACAGTGAGTCCAAGCAGGGGAGGATGGCTGAGGGAGCGTGTGAGATGCTGAAAGAACGGGTGGCAGGAGCTATTTCAGTTCCTCTCCCTTCAGCAGTCTGAGAAGCCACGAACACGCGGTGATTATCCTAGGCATTTTCGCACATTTGAGGCTTCTCGAGCTGCTGAGGGGAGGGGGAATGGGCGGTAGGACCTATCTCAGTTCCCCTCCCTTCAGCAGTCCGAGAAGCCATGCCCACCCAGTCACATGGCTGGCAAGCCACACCCACAAAAAAGCCACGCCCACAGAGTGGTAGTAAAAAAATTAGGAACCCGCCCCTGCTTAGGAAGTGCTCTTCCCCATAATTTCCCAAGCTCTGTGGAAAACCAGCAAGTCCCACTCTACAATTGGAGAGTTTATCAACTGGCTTCTTGCAGATTTTGACACTAAGTGGGGTCCAAGGTCACTTAGCTAGCTCCCCTGCCTAACAAGGAACTAGAAACTAAGTCTCATTCTACTCCAGCACCTTAATGTAAACAAAAAAGTACTATGAGCAAATCCTATAAAAACTTTGTATTTGACTTTCAAACAAAACTTACAACAAAAAACATATGTATAGCAATGTGCAATTGCTCCTATATTAGTAAATATATTGTCCCCTTAATTCACACTTACTTTTGTGTAGTGCTTTAAAACTTCCCTTAGGAAATTATAAGGTAACTATTCTGAAATTTATTTCTGGATTATTACCCATTATATTGCATAGATATGTTGCTAGAAGTTCTCACATTTAAATTTCCTACAGGACTGTATATCCTACAGTTAAATTTTATAGTCAATATCTACAAACCAGCAGAGTAACAAACATATTTCTCCCATTCATGTAATTTTGTATGTCTTTGACATGGTAAGTATAAGAAGCATAAGATGCATCCAAACAATTTTCACTTTTAATTCAAAGATGGAATTAAAGCCAGATGTGGTTGCTATTGATTCAATTATCTCCTAAACTATTGACAAAACAATTTTCATTTGAACTAGACTATTGTTTATTCAGCAGAATATAAAACCTTCCTTTATCTCTTCAATTCATTGCCTCCTTCTTGAAAACAACAAAAATATTTATAGCTAAAAATCTACTTATTACCCCAAAGTGAAAGAAAAATAAAGTGTCACCTCTCACATGGAACTCATCAATAACTTTATTTATAGGAGGAAAACAATCTTCAGGTTACACCCTTAAAGTGCTTAGTCTGGAATACAATGTTGACACAGTTCTTGTGATATTACATTATCTTTTTTTCTTAGCATAGGTAATTTTTGTTTCCATAATCCCTATCTTAAAGGGCACATTTTCCTCTTTCTTTTCTGCTCCTTCAGATATGATGAGTTGATTGTAAAAGGGAACTTTATGGCACATTTATGATTATTTTCAAGCTGATCTTGAATTACCTGAGAAGTCCTTACTCCTCAGAAAGAACAGTATTGTTTTCATAAAGTGTGGCAAAAGCAGCCCTTCATTACACTTCAGTCAGAGCTGAAGAAGCTTTTTTTGACAGGTTAACAGAGTTGGAAGGGACCTTGCAGGTCATCTAATCCAACCCCCTGCCCAAGCAGAAGACCCTACATCTGCCTCTACCTAGGATTGAACTCACAACCTCCTGATTATGAGCAAGAGCTCCACCTCTAGGCCACAGCAGCTGGGTAATCCACTTCTTAGTTGAGAAGTGAAAGGTCTTCAAAGAAAAACCAGAAAGTCTAGTTGCCTCTTGACGAAGCACCTTTGGAGCTCTGGCTCTAGATTTGCCTAGAGGAGATAGACTGCACCTTGGCCTATTGACTGTTAAAACCATCAAGCAGATTCCTAGAGAGGAACAGATAGACTGTGTTCCACTTGAAAGTATTTTTCAAGCTAAGTTGAAAAAAAAAACCTAATGTAAAAAAAATAGTGTCTATTCTAAATGTCCAGATGATACTGTATATATAAAACCAAAAAGTCAACCATTCTCAAAATTTATTTACAGCCCAAGGACAAATACATGTTAAAAGTAAGAAAGTTTCAATACTATGACAATTACTTGGATAAAGGCAATTTTATTATTTTAAGCACTTTTCCCAACTGAATCATTCTAGAAATCTTATATAACAAGATTTCTATTACCCTTAGGCAACATGGCCAATAAATGGTCATCCCAGGTTCTGAAGAAGTCCTCAAGAGGCTGGTACTTCTGAAAGCAAATTGAAATAGATGATGGATGGATGGATGGGTATTTAAAGAGTAAATATGATAAAACTACTATATCACCTTGTAATATTGTTTTTTTTTAAAATGCAACTGCATTTGCTCAATTCCCCTCAGTGCTAGATAAATTCTTTAGTTGTTTTCCAAATATAATAATATATTTTCAAATTTCAATGCATTAGCACAATGTCTTTTTATCAACTTGATCATATCATTGAAATTATTTAAGTTTACCCATTGAAATTTTTGAATTTGAATTGTACCTGTATATCTTTTTACTGTAGATAAATACTTGACTAAAATATGCAAACTTTTAAAAATATGAACTCCTTTAATTGTGAAAAAAATTAGCACAAGCTCCTTATAAGAGTATAACCTCTATGATCATGGTTTAGATAGCTATATTATTCCCCTCCCCCACTCTTTTTCCTTAACTTATATTTTTATTACTTGAAGAGATATTGGAAATTCTTGAAAGTTTACATCTGTTTAGTTCATTTTATAAACTACTATCTGATGAGTGCTATTTCTTTCTATCATAAAATAACTATTAGTTTCAATTACAATCATTGAACTATTTCTCTGGACTTCGTTGCAGGCATCCCATCAATGTAGCAATGTAGGAGTATACTATAGTTTCAAGCTGTCCCATATGGAAAGAGAACTGGTTGAGACTGACTTTCAAAGGAGTACTCAGCCTACAGAGCAGCAGTTAGTATCAGTATGTGTGTATGATTGCTCTATTGACTTAGAAGTTAAACCAACAACAATAAAAGAGTTCTTGTTAGCCTCAGGCTCTCTGTTTTATCAATACAAGAATGCCACATGTTACTTGCAGTAGGTTACCATAGGAAAAGGGAAGGGGAAAACCCAAGATAAAGCAATAAATAAAACAGGAGATGGAATATCTAAAGATTCCTAAAGAGCTGCAATTCTCAGGTAACACTGCGGAATCCAGATAAAGTTTAAGCAGAGTTTTGATATTTATATTCTGTCCATGTGTTATACAGCCAAAGAGAGTAAACAGAAAATAGCAATTTTCTTCAAAGTAGCTGAGCAGGCAGCAGTTGGTGCTTTTAATGGCATTCGACTTACTTAAAAAGAAAAGAGGAATGGTGAAACTGTCCTGCAAAACTTTACAGTGTACTGCATACCAAAACAAGTGAGAGATTTGGAGATTTCAGTTTCAGTTGAGAGTTCAAAAGGAGAATGAATCTCTAGAAGAATTTGTCACTGACTTAAAACTACTAAGCCTGGAATGCATTCTGGCCAATTCACTGAATCTCTAATAATAATAAAAAAAGAAGTTGTACAAAACAAAACAGACACAAAATGGAAAAAAATGGCTTTGGGGGATTTTAACTTGAGTTTGGACAAAGCAATGCAGGTCTTTAAAGAAGACTTGTGTTATTGAAAACAAAAACGGAAACATCCTCTGTAGAATAGATATACAATACGCAATCCAACCATTAACCAGTCATTAATAAGAAAGCTGTAGATGGAAATTTTTCAAATTGTCTACCTCTAGTGGATATGCAATCCAAGAGTGATAAACTTCACAGAACATGGCCTACTCAACAGCATAGACAATCTTCTGTTCTTGTATTGCACACAATACAATCATTTTGCACAAAAGCAGCTTTCAGTTTGAAAAAAACCAAATAAAGGGACAAAGCACTTTAAAGATGATGATAATGCAGATGAGTTCTACATAAACATGTGGATGCTGGAGGCATATTGGACTATTTTATTAGAAATTAATCTCTCTCACACACACATACACATGTGTGTGTGTGTGTGTGTGTATGTGTATACAGTATGTCACAGAAGTGAGTACAGCCCCTCACATTTTGTAAATAATTAAGTATATCTTTTAATGTAACAACACTGGAGAAATGACATTCTCCAGTGTTGTCACATGAAAAGATATACTTAAATATTTACAAAATGTGAGTGGGTGTACTCATTTCTGTGACATACTCTTTGTGTGTCACACACACACACACACACACACACACACACACATATATATATATATATATATTGTTGTGTGTGCATAGATAGATAGAGATAGAGAGATAGAGAGATAGAGAGATAGAGATAGAGATAGATAGATAGATAGATAGATAGATAGATAGATAGATAGATAGATAGATAGATAGATAGATAGATAGATAGATGTAGATGTAGATAGATAGATAGATAGATAGATAGATAGATAGATAGATAGATAGATAGATAGATAGATAGATAGATAGATAGATAGATAGATAAATAGATGTAGATGTAGATGTAGATGTAGATGTATATATATATATATATATATATAGAGAGAGAGAGAGAGAGAGAGAGAGAGAGAGAGAGAGAGGGAGGGAGGGAGGGAGGGAGGGAGGGAGGGAGGGAGGGAGAGATGATAGATAGATAGATAGATAGATAGATAGATAGATAGATAGATAGATAGATAGATAGATAGATAGATAGATAGATAGATAGATAGATAGATAGATATTAGAGCTCAAGAGAATTTATGGTTGAGCAGTTACATCAGCCATCACAATAGCCTTTTGAACAAGTATTTAGACTGTAAGCTTGTAATAGCTAAATGATTCTCACTAAAGGAGTTTTCCACCTGAAGTACCAGTGATTATCCAGTGATAATCACTTTTGGTCTAACCCTGGGAATTTTGTTTTTCCTTATTTGGGTTCAAAAGTTGTCAGCAGTTAGGTTTTATGTAAAGGACTATCTGGGTCAATGAGGAATTGCAAAGCCACCTCAGGTCTAGAAAAGAACATCAGCAAAATGTCTCACCTAATGATACAGAGTGACTAGAAATATTCCTATGTAGCTCCATGGAAACCGAAGTCACTGAACAATAAAGATGACATGTGTGTAGGATGGAGATAGGCAGAGGCATTTGTATATGTTTCTTTGTTAAATGCTTTTTGTTTTGTAAAAAAAAAAGATGTCAGAATAATACTATCACATTAAGAATTCTTTTGTAGTCATAAGAAAACTGGATATATCTTGTTTGCAATGCAATAATTAGCTTGCAAAGCAGCATTTAGTCCCAATATATGTGAATGCTCCATCATCTTAGAAGTTAAATCAACCACAATAAAAGAGATGCTGTTAGTTTCAGGCTGTCTCTTTTGTCAATGCAAGAAAAGAAAGACCTGATTTGTTTTTGTTTTGGAGCTCAGTAAACAGCATTTGAATAAAAAAGAAAAAGAAAGAAAATAATAAAAGATGAATTGCTTTTCTAGACAAGACCAAGAATATCCTTATGGTTCCATCAACTAACTAAGGCAATATGTAAGCCTCTGCATGATGTTTTATTCTTAGAATCTGGTGCTAAAGGAATATGAAGATTTTGTTTATTTGCAGTGACTCATATCCTCTCATGGGCCTATCTTTGATAAATTTGTTTTAGTCTTTAAAAAAAAGTCCTCGCAAAGGTTGGCAATTTGCCTGATTTTGAAAAATTCAGCCATCTTTGGTCTAGTTAATATTTGGAGGGAAGATATTAGGACTATTGAGATCTGTCGGCTGGGAAAAAGCAATGGCAAATAACTTCCATGTTTCATCAAGAAAAATTACTGTATGTCCTGAAGTTACCAGGAGTTGAGATTTTCTTGAATGAAATTTCAGTTTTGAAGCTTTTATTCAACATCTCATCTTAGGCTATGGTAAGTGGATTGTACACTATAGAGCTTTGATGATCAACTTCTGGAACGCTCCCTGGGATGGAATATGTCTATGAAATATGCTGGAGTAGAATTATTGTTTTCTCCACCAATTAGAGATCCCTTTCAGTGATAGGGATCAGGGTGAAGGAATTTATGGCTATAATGCTTGTAGGTACTATAAAGAGCATTGCAATAATCAACCCACAAAATGACCATGGCATGAGTGACTGTCTGAAGGATCTCCTGATTTAGAAATGGCACAACTGGTATACCAGATGGATTTGTGAAAATTGATTTTTCTACATTTCTGTACTGTAATATTTTATTTAAGAAACTCAAGTACTTTTAATAATAATTTGCCTTTGTATAAAAGTTTTAATCACATTACATTATATGCCTTTTTTGTATTTACTTGGATGCTACTGAATATATGTTGGAACATGTTTAACATTTACCCAATAATGAAAATTGTCTTGACAATTCATAAAGCTAATGTTTAAAAACATTTTTAAAAATACCAGAAAAGATAGAACAAAAGCTTTAAGTTGTTTTTATCCACAAGGTGAAATCCACAAGCTAGGTCAGTCACTCCCAAATCATCATCAGACTCTGTAGCTAGCCAGCTAATACAAAATCACTCATGAATTAATTGTTTTGCTCTGAGAACTATGTTCTAAAAATAAGCAGGCCTATCAACAAGGAGGAGGAGGAGGATACAGTATAAAATTTCTGAATAACTACAATTAAAATTAAGCCAGATATGAACATTTAGTAAACATAGTCTTTGCTTCTTATGCTACAAAAATAACATTGGCTGGTTCAAGATTTTAAACGGAATCAGGTGACTCAAACTACTCGTTTTGAGTGTTTTAGAAATTTAGTTTCTCTTCTGACTTCCTGTGAAAAGATGGCCAACTGATTATATGCTCAGGGAAGACCCTGAGGGTTTTTCCCCTGGAATGTAGCTTCTTCAACTATCAACAGAAGTAACCAGCATTCCTTTAGTTTATATGACTCTCCTGGGTTAGGAAAAGTCCCACAAGATCCTCCAATACAGCAAAAATTCTGCAAGTAGCTTCAGGAGCTACGCTTCAAAGCAGCTTGTGTGCTGAAAGCTGCTGGGCTGGGCTGGGCTGGGCTGGGCTGGGCTGGGCTGCAATCAGTTCATGGTTGAAGAAGCAGCCATTCTTGAATTTATTTTTCAAACAAACAGTAAATTGTGCCTTTCATTTCTTAATCATTTTGAAGGACTATTAATCTTTCTCAAGCTAAAAGAGGGCTCAGTGGCTAAGATGCTCAGCTTGTTGATCAGAAAGGTCAGCAGTTCGGTGGTTCGAATCCCTAGCGCCGCGTAATGGAATGAGCTTCTGCCAACTTAGCAGTTCGAAAGCACATAAAAATGCAAGTAGAAAAATAGGGACCACCTTTGATGGGAAGGTAACAATGTCCCGTGCACTTTCGGCGTTTAGTTATGCTGGCCTCATGATCACGGAAACATCTTCGGACAGCGCTGGCTCTTCGGCTTCGAAACAGAGATGAGCACCACCCCCTAGAATCGTGAACGACTACAGTGGTGGCCAACCTTAAGCATACCATGCACCAATTTTTTCACAGACGAGTTCAGATGCGCCATACAACTCAAGCACATTTTTTACCTTCTTACTTTCATGTTTGGGGTTGTAAAATAGGGATGGGGTAGAATCTGCTTTGCTTAAGGGAGGAAACGGAATAACTCAATCATGCAATTCAATTAATTAATTTACGCCATTTCAAAATCAACAAACATAATATATATTTAATCTTGAATCTGTCTTTCAATCACTCTCAATACAAAAGCCACGCTCAATAAAACACTGCTTCAAACTCCACACCAAGATGTCTCACTCAGAACTGACTGACCATATCGAACGCTCGCTGCTCATTCGCACGTGACTTCAAACACATGATGTGTTGCTAGTGGGCAGTGTTTGCGATCGTTTGAGCAGGAACGCGCAATGGCAACACCGATAAAAATATTCGTACTTTTGTAAACCCGCCTAAAGTAACATCTCACAAGTTCCATTCTATGTTTCAGACACCGAGAAGTTGAACATTACCGAAGGCTGTACGAATTGAACTGAGATCAGTTTGGTGTTGAAAATATTAAGATGGATTCAGTTATGACACCTATTTAAAAAAAATAAGTAGGCGCAAGGATGCAATGCCACCCCTGGACTAGCACATATGTGTGAGGGAAACCTTTACCTTTACCTTTACCTTTACCTTTACCTTTACCTTTAGCTCCAGCCTGGTATTCCTTTTTGAAGCTCTGCATCATTTTGGAGATTTCTTCTTGTTACACAACAAGGAAGAAGATTGCTAAGGCAAGCTAAAATTAAAAAAAAGATGAAGCAATATGAGGGCAGAAAGTTATGGTTCTAGTTTATTATTTTTAGTCATTTGTAGCTTGGTCGGCTTTGCTGTGGGTGGCTAAAACCAAAACTTTCTAAAACCAGAACTGATTGGTCAGCAATTCTTAGGTGTCTTACAAAAAAGCTACTCTTTGACAAAAGAGGAAGTTAAGAAGTTAAGAAGAAGGAGGAGCAAATTATTAGAGATTTATTTGAAAAATCTTTAAATAAAATCCATCAGTTCATAGAACAGCTATGCTAAAATGTTAAAAAGACTACTCAAACTACTTCAAAGATGCAAATATGTGTCGACATTTACCCTACCACTGAGGCAATTTCACAAGTAGCTGACAATGCAGAGGAGTCAACTGTAATTTTGGAATATAAACCTGACATCATTTTTTATTTTTTTATTTTTTAAAGGACATCTTTGGGATTTTTTTCATCATAGATATTAAAATGGTTGAGAAATCCTTGAGAAAAAGAGAAGCATTCCAGAGAAGAAAAAAATTTTATTCCATGAAAACAAGCTGGAAGGAGTGACTTAAATTAAATGGGTCAATTGGAATTAGGATTGATTTTCATTGGTTTGATATTTTTATCTGAAAAACGTTTTAATCTAAAGTTTGAAAAGGTATTTTTCCTTTATATATAATGCTTACTTTAAAGTGTGTATGCTAGTGTTTTAAAATAGATGAAAAAATATTTTTCCCTTTAAGGTTAACAAATCTGAAACAATTGTGAATTTTGTTAATATAAATGGTGATAATTTATAAAGATTATTAAGTGCAAATAGAAGTATTATTTCATGATAATACATATTATTTCAACAGCAAAGAAGATAAAGCAGTGGTGGTTAAATTGATTGTTCTAGTCAAACAGGAGAATATATGGGGTTTTTTGGATATCACTTCTGACTGGTTTTGCTGATTAGATAGATTTGTTGTTATAGAAATGGCTAGTTATATACTAATGTGTAAAAGTAAAAAGTTGAAGTTGTAATGTTATCTTGTACTATGCTAAAAAGAGTCAGAAATCAAGATGCCTTTTTCTTTCTTCCCTTCTTCCTATTTTCTTTCCTCCTTTCTTTTTCCTTCCCTTAATTTCCTATTTTTATTTTTCTTTGTATTTTATATATTGACAAAACAATAAAAGTTTATATATAAAAATTTAGTTGCTCTTCTGATGCTTTCAGGCTTTATGGAATCTCAAAACATTAGTGTTCCTCTGTACATGGACCAAACTGACAGCTGATTGAATGATGCATTCCCTTAAGTAGTTGGCCAATGGATTTTATTACTTCTTCAAACCCTCCTTATTATAAAGTGTTTGGAGAAATTAAGTTATGTACTATATTTTTAATACTGATTTTCCGCTAAGATTCTTGTTTTTCTTTCACTTTTGTCCAATTTTGTTTTCTCAATTTCTCTGAGAGAAAATAAAAATAGAAACTCGAGTTTATTGTGCTGTTCATTTTTTAAAGGTTTACTCTTTCTTGAGGGATTCTCTATCATTTTCTAAGCCTTTACCCTGCCACATTCAGTTTTTGAATGCAGTTAGACTTTTTTTGAATTGGACATCTTAATAATCCCTCTCTGTACTGGATCTTTTTGTGGATATCATTTTTCTACATCCTTTGGATCCTGCTGCTCTTTCCAATAAATTCTTTCTGAGATGAAGTTACCAGAATGGTAGACAGTATTCTTAATTAGCATGCTATATACTTATAAGCATTTTTAAATTGTTTTTTCTTTCTGTTTAGTGAAGCAAAGTGTAGGAATACTTGAAATGAGCTTAAATTGTGTGGTTCATTCCTGCTGTGTTCACTGAAATAGAAAAAATATTGGGGGACAGAAATTGGTTCTGCTCACTCTGTTATGAAATATGATTGACATCAGGGGTGGGTTCTAATTTTTTTTTACTACCGGTTCTGTGGGTGTGGTTTATTTTGTGGGTGTGGCTTCATGGTCATGTGATAGTAGGCATGGCTTCATGGTCATGTGACTGGGCAGGCATGGCTTCATGGCCATGTGACTGGGTGGGCGTGGCCAATTTAGCAGTCCATTTTGCCAATTTAGCAGTCCATAGAACCAGTCCCAACCAGGACGAACCCACCTCTGATTGACATATTCTGAAAGATGTGGCATTACTGCAGACATAGTTAATGTTTAAACTATTTTTTCTCAGTTAAATATTAACTTCTCAGCATTTACATGGTAAATTGTTTATTTATTAATTCAGTATTTGAGTCCTGTCCCACTCACAAACACACACACCTCAAGTCTTTACTGAGGCTTCGTCAACCTCAAATAGTATTCCCCAGGATTAACCCCACACAGGAACCAGCACAAACCTAATGAGTCTAATTCTCAGGTTTGGGAACACCGAACAAGTTCATAAAGTTTGCCAACAAATCAAAGGTCCACGGTCCAAGCCCAATTCACCAAATCCAAAATCTGAGTCCAAGGTTCCAGAATCAAAATCCTAAATCCGAGAAGCAGAATCCAAATGTGGCAGCAGAATCAAGGTTTAAATCCATGGGAAGAATCATGATGGCTGAACAAATGCATGACAAGAAGCACATGAGTTGTTCCCAGTGTTGCTTTACTCCACATGCTAGCCTAAATAGACAATGACTAGTGTAACTCCTCAGGAGGGGTGAGTCTGCCTCTGAACTCCATTGTGCCTATCTTCTCTCAGTCCTGTTTGTTCACAGATCAGGTAGAGGAGGAAATTCCTCATCATCATCATCAGTGGCCAGCAGCACCCATCCACCTTTCCCCTATGGGTTCTCTGAGCTGTCCAACTGCAGCTTTACCTCTCCTTTTCCTTGCTTAGCAAGCTGTTTATCCGGTTACCCATCCTGTGACCTCTCCATTGTACCTGGCCTCTCCACTCTTAGCTCGGAGCCTTAAATAACCTCTTGGCACTCCTCTACATCCCCCTCTAACAGCCCCGGAGTTGACTCGTCCTCCTCATCTGAGCTGGCATCCAGGGAAGCCATCACAACTTTCTAAGTTTATATACTTCCTCCTGGAGCTCAGGGCAACCATTGGTAATTGGTAATCATCCAGGGGTGAAATTCAGCAGGTTCGGACAGGTTCTATAGAACAGGTGGCGGCGATTATGCGCAGTTTGGAGAATCGGTAAATTGCACCACTGACTGGCCCCGCCCTGCCCCACCCCTCCCACTCACTCCTTCTTTCCTCCTTCTCGGGCTCATACACACAGAGCAAACATGAGAAGGAGGTGAGAAGCAGCCAGGTTGAACGCTAGAAGTCTTGGCCAAACTTTTCTGTTGGTTCTGTGGGCGTGGCTTGGTGGGCGTGGCTTGGCTTGGCTGTGCCCACAAAGCCACACCCACAGAACAGGTAGGGGGGAAATTTGAATGTCACCCCTGTAATCATTCCTCATTTTCATCCACATAATAGGGACCCTAGTGGAGTGATTAAGTTACCGTGATAAAACTGCATAGTACTAGGTTCGGGTTTACCCTTGGCATTGAAGCTTACTGTATGTCTTTGGATTAGTCATTTGTAACCAGTACTTCACACTAATTTTTTCAGTATACAATGTATTTGAATGGGATAAAACTGATTTATAAATGTTGAACTGGTAGCATTCTTGTGGTGTTCTGAAATTAAAAAGCTAGATATTATGTATTCAGATCCTTCCTTCAAAAACAAAGTACAACTGCAAACATGAGGAATCTGGTGAGCTAGAGTGAGAGCAATTTCAGCTGGCTGCCACTTGTAACAGTCATTTTACACAGGAACAAGTTGTTCTATAAAAAATTATTTGAAAAGAGCATCCACACATTTTAAAAACTACTAACATTTCTGTCTCAGAGAAATTGCGGAAACAAAATTTGACAAAAGTGAAAGAAAAACAGAAGAATCCTAGGAAAATCAGTAGTAAAAATATAGTAAATTCATTTCTCCAAGTGCTTTATAATAAGTCGGGTTTGAAGAAGTAATAAAATCCATTTGCCAACTACTTAAGGCAATGCATCATTCAATTTTTCAAACTAAAAATATCACTTTCCTGGAGATTCTTCCCTCATTCTCTGAAGCTCCAGAGGTAAGATACCCTTAAGTTTAGCTTGACTCCTAATCACTAATGGGACCCTATCAGGGGCGGGTTCCTCTTACCTGCCTACCAGTGCGCTGCGCGCGCATCATCACATTTTGCGCACATGCACACTCACTACATGCGTGCGTCCCCTCGCGTGATTTTGCTTCCACGCATGTGCAGGAAACAAAAATCACCAAAATCTCATGAGGGGATGTGCGCGAGCATGCGATTTCAGCAAATTTTTGCTTCCGTGCATGCGCGAAAGCAAAAAATTGCCAAAATCTCATGTGCATGTCCCCTCACAAGATTTTGCTTCCGTGCATGTGCAGGAAGCAAAATAGCCAAAAATTTGAAAAAACGATGGCACCGCGCGACAGACTGATGAAGACGGTACCGGAGCCATCGCGCACAAATTGCGCAATCAGCGGGCCGCTACCGGAACGACAGAGTGGACCGCACCGGTAGGAACCCATCCCTGGACCCTATCATATGGTTTTCTTGGTAATAATGAAAACATGATTTGTCATCTTTTGGGAGTTTTTTTTTTAATCCTCTAATTTGGATTACAGTGTTAGTCTGTCCTTAGGATGTCCTATTCAAATGTTTAAGAGATTTGACTCTCTGAACACACAGAAAGTCAGTAAAATGTTACCAGATGCTAAATGCCATCTATAATCCCTCGAAACCTTTCTTCCCAACCTGGTTCAAGATTGCACAATTTCTTATTTTCAGCTTCTCTCTGGGATGTACTGTTAGATTTTTATAGAGCCACATGAAACCTTTAGTGCTGCTGTTAAGACTCTCCCATTCTTCTCCAGGTGCACATTTCATGCTCTGCTAGATGTCAGACATATCACCAATACATTCTAAAATACCTTAGAAGAAGCCTGTCCAGCCGAAAAGCTTTGAGGAGGTTGGAGGCTGGGTTTCAGCCTTCTAATTCAATCTTCTGATTCTTACCAAGAAGAAGAGCTGCCTCAAAAGAATGCTTACTTTCTTTTTAATGTATAAAAGCTGATAATGCAGCTGAGCTGAGATTGTGCTCCTGTGAATAAGGGGCCTTGAAACTGCAGCTCATGTCCTGCTGCATTGCATCTTCTATAAAGACTCACAGACTCAATTTATAACACCTCACTTAATAAAATATCTGGGAAATACTGATTTCCTTTATGTACAACAATGGCTATCCGATCAGTACAAAATACTTTCTCCGAAAATTTTGCTCTATGCAAAATTAGGCAGACTCTGACTGCCTCTGAATCCATCATCAATTGTAATATATTATTTTGTCTGCCTTTTATTTATTTTTATTATTGTTGTTGTTTTTTATTTTTTTATTTCAATGCCGGTTTGTGACCATAATTTTTTAAAAAATGAATTTGAGAGTACATCATCAGAAATGGCTCTCAGATCGAATGGTGCTTTCGTGGAATTCATTATTTTTATTTTATTTAATGGAGTCATTGCTTGTTTGAATGTCAAGGGTGTAACTTGTTGGACAAAACTAGTAACAATCTATCCCAGGGGTGTCAAAACTCGATTATCATGGAGTTGTCACGTGATGTACTGTATCACTTTTTTCCCCTTCACTAAACTGGGCGTGGGTGTTGCCAGTGCATGCCGCAAGTTTGATATCCCTGATCTATCACAATCAAAGGCCAAAATAAAGATATGGTATTTGCAAAAACACATACAGCATGCTATAGGCCTGAATATTTGGTAACTAGTGCAAACTCCATATATAGTGTACCATATATATAGTAATGGCTATCATGCATATTGCTTGATGTTTGACAGAGTAAAGACAAAAATAAAGAGATGGCTGTTCTACATGTTCTAAGCATACCAGAAATGCCTACCTGTGTTAATTAAAATTATGGGAATTGCAAAGTGGTGTTAAGTATTACCCAACAGGAGGTTGCTCAAGTTTCCTCAATCAGTTTTAAATTTTATTTTAATTAAACTCCAGAACTTTGCATAAGAGCTAGAACTTAGAGTGGAAACTGCGACTTAAATGAGGACTTTATTTTATAAGTGATTATTTGCATGAGGAGCATGAATTGCATTTTCTCCGCCAAGCTTGTCTTGGATTCCTTTTGCTATAGAATAGTAAAAATATACATCGCCTACAAAATCAAGCTGAAACTTCTTTTTTATATTACTTATGAAGAAGGACATAGATAAATGCTTTGTTTTGTTTTATATTTTACTTTGAGCATGATTCTCTTCGAATTTAAGATTTTAGACCTAGAAAAAGAAATACTTTTGTATACAGTATATAGCAGTGATGGTGAACCTTTTTTTCCTCGGGTGCCGAAAGTGCATGCATGCGCGCTATCGCGCATGCGCGAGTGCCCACACCCATAATTTAATTTCTGGGGAGGGCAAAAACGGCCTCCCCCGCCCCCTGGAGGCCCTCTGGAGGCCGGAAATGGCCCATTTCCCAACTTCTGGTGGGCCTGGTAGGCCCGTTTTTCACCCTCCCCAGGCTCCAGAGGCTTCCCTGGAGCCTGGGGAGGGTGAAAACGCCCCCCCTGCCCCTCCCCGAGGCCCTCCAGAAGCCAAAAACACCCTCCCAGAGCCTCCATGTGAGCCGAAAATCAGCTGGCCGGTGTGCACATGCACGCTGGAGCTGAGCTAGGGCAACAGCTCGCGTGCCGGCAGATATGGCTCCGCGTGCCACCTGTGGCACGCGTGCCATAGGTTCGCCATCACTGGTATATAGGTAAACTAGAAATAAGTGTGTGTATTATACAGCTTTTATCTTGACTATACACTGAACATTCCTGTACTAAGAATATCAACTCCCACTAACATTCTGTTTTAGAACAGGAGAAGTGGTCATGCTCTGTCCTGCCAAAACACAGGCACTGTTCTCATTGCATCAGACCTAACTCATTTCCTCAAAATCTTCAACCAGAGGAAAGACATACGATATTATCAGGATGAGAAGCCTAAATATCAGTTGCTTCTGAATTTCCAAGAAGCACTGAATTGATGAAAGTAACAGGAAATGTTACATTTCCTGGCCTTTGAGCTAATCCTGTAGGATCTCTTTTATATAAGGCAGCTTCTTGATGTCTGGAGTGTTTTATAATTGTTATATCCTAATATTCTTTCACAGTACCTCGTCCTTCAAATATTGCTATATACCTATTTTGTTGTTTATGCAATCCTTCAAATATTGCTATTTACTTCTCCATTTTTTTTTAAAACCTGCCTTCTCCCTGTCGACTTCATATTAAATAGCAAAAAAAGAGATACTTAAAATTAGTGTGACCTTCTCATGGCATGACATGCTCTTTTTAAAAGGGCAGTTCAGAATTGTTGCCAGAGTCATTTATAGCTACAGAGCTGCCTTGGCTTTGACATCAGATACTGTGCACAGCCTGAGAAAATGTTTCAGCGTCTGCTATGTAGAAACATTCCATGCAACTGATTTTTAATATGACTGTTTTTCCTCAGAAGAGCCTTTTCATTTTTAAAATATTAAATAGACTCAGTGATAGGTTTCAGACCTTACCCTGTTTATTTTCTTAAAATAATTTTATTAAGGATTACAATTATGCAGATTGAAATATATAAATGAAATTGGAAAATTCAGAAAAAAGAAACATATAAAAGGAAGAATAAGGGAAAAAATATAACAAAGAAAATAGAAATAAACAACTTTCCCTTTATAACAAATAAAAAGCAATTTTAATAAGATGTCACTATTTAACAAGCAACAAATATTTATTTATTTATTTGTCAAACATGTATAGGATAGTAGTAGTTTGCATAAACATAAGTAAAAAGTAACGGTAAAAGAGGACAATAGGACAGTAGGACAGGGATGGTAGGCACAGTGGTGCGCTTATGCACGCCCCTTATAGACCTCTTAGAAACGGTGAGAGGTTGACTGTAGACAGTCTAAGGTTAAAGTTTTGGGGGTTTGGGGTAGAAACCACAGAGTCAGGTAGTGCATTCCAGGCATTGATCACTCTGTTGCTGAAGTTGTATTTTCTGCAGTCAAGTTTGGAGCGGTTTACACTTAGTTTGAATCTACTACGTGCTCATGTATTGCTGCGGTTGAAGCTGAAGTAGTCATTAACAGGAAGGACATTTTGGTATATGATTTTATGAACTACATTTAGATCAGATCGGAGGTGACGTAGTTGTAAATTGTCTAATCCCAGTATTTCAAGTCTGGTGGAATAAGGTATTTTGTTGTGAGCGGAGGAGTGAAGGACTCTTCTTGTGAAATATTTCTGGACTCTCTCGATTGTATTTATGTCTGAGATGCAGTGCGGGTTCCAGACAGGTGAGCTGTATTCCAGAATTGGTCTAGCAAATGTTTTGTATGCTCTGGTTAGCAGTATAATGTTGCCAGAGAAGAAGCTACGCAAGATTAGATTAACAACTTTTAGTGCGTTTTTGGCAATGTTGTTACAGTGGGCTCTAGCACTTAGGTCATTGAATTTGAGTACTCCAAGGTCTTTGACAGAGTGAGGGTCATCTATAAGTTCGTTTCCTCCAAGTTTGTATTTTGTATTCTGATTTTTTTTGCCAATGTGTAAGACAGAGCATTTGTTGGTTGAGATTTGAAGTTGCCAGTTGTTTGACCATTCTGCTACATGATCAAGGTCTTTTTGAAGGGTAGCAACATTGTTGGTGGTGTTAAATAGTTTAACATCATCAGCAAAGAGAACGCAGTTGCTTATAATATGATCACAAATATCGTATATGTAGAGTATGAAGAGTATTGGTCCTAGAACACTGCCTTGAGGGACACCACTGTTGACAGGAGCGGGATTTGATATGGCACTTCCTATTTTGACCACTTGTTGTCTGTTAGACAGGAACACAGTTATCCAATCATGTAGGGGTCCAGAAATGCCATAGGATTTTAGTTTCAGAAATAGTTTGTCGTGTACTACTGAATCAAAGGCTTTACAAAAACCTATGTAAATTGCATCTATTGTTTTACCAACTCGTATCACATCTCTTATCTATAGACAAATCCTTAAAAACTCATCCCATTAAAATATTAACATATTTTAATCTATATCTATTTTAAATTGTTTGATCAGATAAACTAACTTTATTCATTTTAGTTTTAACAATTTAGAATTCTGGGAGTTGAATTTCACCATTCCTAAAGTTGCCAAGGTTGAGAAATGCTGATCTAGTTCTTTAAATATGTCCTAGATTCATTTTCTTTCTTTCTTTTTTCTTTCTCCCTTTTCACTATGCCTTTCAAAACTTTAAATTCAATACAGGAAAATTATCCAAGTCACTCTTCTGGTTTGCTATTTATGTATGTCTTTTAATTATTAAAACTTCAACCTGTTTTGTCTGTATATTCAGAACTTCATCTTTTTCCATATCATTTTTGTAGACAGTTTTAAATCCATGTCTAAATTTATTTCTATCTTATCCTATAAAATTTGTTCCTTTTTCATGACAATTGTATACATATACAATTTATCTGTGATAACAGCCATTCTCAACATTAACATTTGACTCCATTATTCACAAATATCTTTCATTACATCCAATAATAAAAAAAATTCTCTGTTCTGTATTAACATATCTAATAGGTGTTCTTCTCTTTTAATTATAATATTCTGGCATATTCTCATATCCAACCTTCAACATTCCATCCTATCATATTATTTCTTTTCTGGAATTCAAAATATCAGCTGTTTCCCATGGAAAGGATTCTTTCCTTTCCTTTCAAGTCCATCTAAACCAGTGGCTCCCAACTTTTGGACACCAGGGACCACTTCCATGGAGGGCAGTTTGTCGTGAATCGGCAGGCAGGGTTTCACACACTGCCTGGATCTTGTGTGTGTGTGTGTGTGAATGGGGCTTTGCTCAATTGTGTGGCCCAGTTCCTGGAGGGCCACAGATTGGTGCCAATCTGTGGCCCAGGAGTTGGGGACCCCTGATCTACACTATTCATCTGTTTATAACTTTCCAAAAATGAACACTCTAATCACCCTTTTGCCAAACTGTTGTATCTGCTCCTTCCAGAATGTCTAGTTCGTCATATCTTCATCAGACGTCTTTGTTCTGCTTTATCAAAAGCATGCTTGGTTATTCTTCCAAGGTGAGTTCTCAGTAAAGTTCTGTTTCTATTTTATGATACTATCACTTTTTCTAAGTGTCAGACCTAAACTGACCAACAGGTTTATTGTGCAAGTTCCTCAGAGAGAAACCCTATATTTATGTATGCCTGCGATTTTTAAGTATATAAATTGGTATATCGATAACTACTAAGGAGTTCCCATTTAGGCTTTGGGGAGTTTTTAAAATACTCTTTAACCCCTTCACAGCATTTGTAGCATGGCTGAAAGTACAAGTGCTTAAAAGACCTGTGAAGACTATTTGCCTTAAGGGAGAACTTCACAAAAGTAGGCACCATGATTCTTTTTATCAAGTCATAAAGTCAGCTTGATTTGCCTTGAAGATCCTTTGTATCACCTCAGGGTTTCCCCGCTGTCTTTTTTACCCTGCTTACTTCCAAAATCCAGAGGAGGCTTCTTTTCTTTGTTCTCACACTTTTATAGCGCTTGCAAGAACTGAACATCTTTGGCTTTTATAAGAACTAAAAAATGCTGAAAAAAAGCATTCCTTTGTAGGTCTTTGCAGAGTCTCCAGCATCTGAAAATTGGATATTTCAGCACTCTCAAAAGCCAGACAATGTAAAGGCTTATCCAGAAGCCTTTTCCAGGTTTACAAAGTGCTAAAGGATACTGAAGTGTGCGATGTCGTGTTTCAAAAAGTGGTTTCAAAGATGTGCATCACTCAAATCTTGAAGTCCTTGTACAGCTTCTGCATTTGGTGTTTCAGCAAGAGGCACCACCAAACCATCTATCTAGGCTTAGAAGCTTAGCAGAGCTGGTATAGTCAGTACTACAATGGAATACAGGGCTGCAGACTGGACAGGGAAATAAAGAAATGTCTCAGGAAAGACAATGTAAACCACTTCCATATTGTTGCCAGGAAAATTTGCACAGATCACAAAGCCACCAAGAACTGAAGTCAACTAGGAGATTTTGTCATTAATGTTGAAGCATATTTTTCTGCCTCTTTGTCCCCATTGTCACCTACTTCTTTTTATTTATATGTGCCTACAATTTAAGATATTTTTAATTTGTCTGGAATGTACTTCTGGAACCATGGGATGCAGCAGATATTGCTGTCCAAAGAAAATTCTGATTTCATTTAAAATATTTCTGAATTCATTTGAAGCTCCATATTTTAGAAAAGTGCTAAATTTATCCACAATATCTACAGGAACACAAGCCTACTGAATAGTCCAAATCAGGTTTTTTTAGTAACCTATGCCAATTTTGGAATGGATTAAGATGAATTTCCTTCCAGTAATTTTGAAAATATGTTGAATCTGTTCAAAGACAATAAAAATGAAATAAAATGAAGAGGACAAATAAGCAGAAATAGTATTCTTCTCATTGTTTATGGAGATTCTCAGTCATCCAGATCCTGGTTGTCCCAAAGGTGCTATTATAAAAGCAACTGGACTGACGGATAGGAAATTATTCCTATCAAAGAGGTGATATAGGATCTTGTTTCCTTGAAGTCATTCTTACTTAGAAAATAAAACCGAGATTTAATTCTAATTAACAAAATATTTATTTCAGTATAAAAGTAACAAAATATAAACCTTAATAAGCTACATTTTCTCAGCTAAGAATTCACGTCTGCCTTGGGCGAGGCTCACAGGAGAAGAAGGAAGAAGGAGACTCCTGGAATGCACACACGTGCAGTAAAACATATCACATGTATGCTTGATTAGAAAATACAGTAAACCTAGAAATAGTAGAGATGCTCAACTGGCAATATTCACATCGTGACATGGACTCTCTGGTTTTTCTTTGATGACCTTTCACTTCTCATCCAAGAAGCTTCTTCAGTTCTAACTGGATGGTGGGGAATGGAAGGATAGTAGACAGCTGGTCATTTGCATTCTTTTAGCGAGTTGTTAAAGTCATCTGGAGGTTTATCTGTGTCATCAGGTTCACCTGAGTGGTGCAAATGGATGTGGAGCCTTCTTGGAACTGTTGAAAGGACTGTGCTGTAGATTGGAGATAGATGATATCAGATCCTTCCCTCCTCTGTTCAATTATGACATACCTTTTTGACCCCTCTTTCAAACTAGCGATCATCTCTGTCCAAAATGTGGACTTTGCTGTCTTCAAAAGAGTGGCCTGTGTCTTTTAAATGCAGATGGACTGCTGAATCTAGTCCTGATATGTTTGTTTTCCTATGCACTCATTCTTTGACTTGCTTTTTTCCTGGCAGAATATTTATCTTGGAATTCTTCACAATGCAATTTAGGGTTGTCATCCTCCCCCAATAAAAAATTGAGTCTGCTATTGCTTTCTTTTATGGAATTAGTTTCTTTATTATTTATTATCTTTGTTGTTAACATTTAACTTACTGTAATAATGACCATGATTGTTATATTTTGCAAGTTGCTTTGTATATTTTTAAAAGAAGAATATTTATTAAACCAAGCACTAAATTTGCCCTAAAATATTTATTATTATCAATTAACAATATAAAGAAAGAGAATTCCATAAGGAATCATTTTCTGAGGAAAAATACAAAAATATCTATTATAAATACAACAAAAATCAGGAAATAAATGTTTGTGTAGGACACTTATGTGATCCATTGGAAGTACTGTAAATTTAAAAGAATAAAAATGGGGAAAAAGTATAGAAATTAACTGAAAGTCAGACTTTACACATAGATTTTGAATTTCCGGTATATCATATTCAGGCTTTTCTAGTAGACTCTAATAAAATGAATGATTAGGTAAGCACTTAGCAAAGCAAACATCTCAGCATCATGATCTCTAGTCCAAAGAAGCATCTTGGTTTATTTTTAAAGGTGAATTTTTGAAGGTGTTTTCCTTTTCTGAGCGGTATTTACTCTCTTCTGTTTTGTTGCATTGCCAATAAATTTTAAAGTTCAAGAGCTATTTGGATTTTTGTAAAAAAGCAGAATAAAACTCTGCTTCATGTAGATGCTCTGATGTAGATGAATAAATTGTAAAATTGTAAAATAAATCATGTAGGTGAAAAAAGTAAGGTTCTACATTTAGGCAAGTAAAACAAAATGCACAGATACAGTATATGTGGTACCTTGCTCAACAGTAGTAATTGTGAGAGGTACCTTGGAGTCCTAGTGGACAACCATTTAAATATGAACGAGCAGTGTGCAGCAGCTGCCAAAAAAGCCAACACAGTTCTAGGCTGCATAAACAGAGGGATAGAATCAAGATCACGTGAAGTGTTAATACCACTTTATAATGCCTTGGTAAGGCCACACTTGGAATACTGCATTCAGTTTTGGTCGCCACAATGCAAAAAGGATGTTGAGACTCTAGAAAGAGTGCAGAGAAGAGCAACAAAGATGATTAGGGGACTGGAGGCTAAAACATATGAAGAACGTTTGCAGGAACTGGGTATGTCTAGTTTAATGAAAAGAAGGACTAGGGGAGACATGATAGCAGTGTTCCAATATCTCAGGGGTTGCCACAAAGAAGAGGGAGTCAAACTATTCTCCAAAGCACCTGAGGGTAGAACAAGAAGCAATGGGTGGAAACTAATCAAGGAGAGAAGCAACTTAGAAATAAGGAGAAATTTCCTGACAGTTAGAACAATTAATCAGTGAAACAACTTGCCTCCAGAAGTTGTGAAAGCTCCAACACTAAAAATTTTTAAGAAGATGTTGGATAACCATTTGTCTGAAGTGATGTAGGGTTTCCTGCCTAAGAAGGGGGTTGGACTAGAAGACCTCCAAGGTCCCTTCCAACTCTGGTATTCTAGTCTATTCCATTCTATTCTAAATGGTCAAGCTGTATGACAACACATCCCAGTCTTGATGTTCCTGGCTTACATTATTAAATTAATCTCTATTTACTCTTCAACCTGATTTGGATTCATCTCCAGGACTGGGGCCATAGCATTGTCACACAGGTTGCCAGATTATTAATGTTTTACCACTATTTTCATGCATGTATGACATTTATTGGCACACTATTGAAGTACAGGTAATCCTTGACTTATGACCATAATTGAGCCCAAACATTCTATTGCTAATAAGACAGTTAAGTGAGTTTTCCTCACTTTACGACCTTTCTTGCCACAGTTGTTAAGTGAAATCATTGAAGTTGATAAGTTAATAACACAGCTATTAAGAGAATCTGGCTTCCTCATTGACTTTGCCTGTCAGAAAGCTGCAAAAGGGCCTGGAACACTGCAACCATCATAAATATGAGTCAGTTGCCAAGCATCCAAATTTTGATCATGAAACCATGGGGATGCTGAAACAGTTTAAATGTGATACAGTCAAGTGTCTGTTTTCAGTGCTGTTTTAATTTTGAACGGTCTCTAAATGAGCAGTTGTAAATTAGTAATAGTAATAGTAACAGAGTTGGAAGGAACCTTGGAGGTCTTCTAGTCCAACCCCCTTCTTAGACAGGAAACCCTACACTACCCCAGACAAATGGTTATTCAACATCTTCTTAAAAACTTCCAGTGTTGGAGCATTCACAACTTCTGGAGGCAAGCTGTTCTACTGATTAATTGTTCTCATTGGCAACCTTCAGTCTCGAAAGACTATGGTATCGTGCTCTGGAAAGAGTTTCTAGAAAGAGTTCCTAGAACAGCATCTAGTGTGGCTAAAAAGGCCAATCCGACAGTGGCAATCCCTTCCACACTGAGGGCAGATCCATTCCGTCCCCTGCCTGGCCCCCAGATTTCTCTGGTTCCGGGACTGCCTCACTGCTTCGGTCTGCCAAACAAATTGTTAATTGTTCTAACTGTCAGGAAATTTCTCCTTAGTTCTAAGTTGCTTCTCTCCTTGATTAGTTTCCACCCATTGCTTCTTGTTCTACCCTCAGGTGCTTTGGAGAATAGTTTGACTCCCTCTTCTTTGTGGCAACCCCTGAGATATTGGAACACTGCTATCATGTCTCTCCCAGTCCTTCTTTTCATTAAACTAGACATACCTAGTTCCTGCAACCGTTCTTCATATGTTTTAGCCTCCAGTCCCCATATCATCTTTGTTGCTCTTCTCTGCACTTTTTCTAGAGGCTCAATATCCTTTTTGCATCATGGCGACCAAAACTGAATGTAGTATTCCAAGTGTGGCCTTACCAAGGCATTATAAAGTGGTATTAACACTTCACGTGATCTTGATTCTATCCCTCTGTTAATGCAGCCTAGAACTGTGTTGGCTTTTTTGGCAGCTGCTGCACACTGCTGGCTCATATTTAAATGGTTGTCCACTAGGACTCCAAGATCCCTCTCACAGTTACTACTGTTGAGCAAGGTACCACATATACTGTACCTGTGCATTTTGTTTTTCTTGCCTAAATGTAGAACCTTACTTTTTTTGCCATTGAATTTCATTTTGTTAGATAGAGCCCAATGTTCAAGTCTGTCAAGATCCTTCTGTATCTTGAGCCTATCTTCTGGAGAGTTGGCTATAATTGAGGACTGCCTGTATTGATTTTTATCCCTTGGATAGCTCTCCTCATTTGTTCAGGAGTGTTGATTATGATTGAGCTTGGAATCAGTTAAATGTTATCCCTGTTTCTTTAAACCACACTTACTCATTCAGAAAATCAAATGTTGATAGTCTGACTGCAAGAAGATAGAAGAAGAAAAAAACCCTCTTCTATTCCTGCTTTTTAGTGTGTTCATAACATATAAGAGGATTGACCCATGGGAAATATAGTTGCTGTTGAAGGCAGCAGAAGTATATTCTGCCTTTGGCTTGTCTTAGAAATTAGCTATTTCTGGCTTTGAAACTAGATTGCATTATTCTTGAAGGTGAGCCTAGGAAAAACTATGAAAACAGTTCATTTGAACTTATATTTTTCTAGTAAATCTTGCACTTTTTAAACTGTACCAAAACAGATTATGTTGTTATATATTTTTTGATATTGTATCAGTTCATTTTGACTGTTTTCCCTATTTCCTCCAAGACTACAGAAATATTGATTGAATCAAAGAGCTTCTTCATTGCCCACCATATTATTAAACTTAGAAATGTCAGACAAGTATACCTGTCAAGTTGTTTTGAATAATTTCTTATTTGAAGGATTACAGAATTTATGATGTCAACCAGTAAAAAGATGATTATTTCTATATTTGATTGTTTCTTTATATAACTATGTCTTTACTATATCTCATTATTAAATAAAGAAATAAACAAATGAACAAAAACACTGTTTGGGGATTCTCTAATTGTACTTTTGATATTCACTTGTCAACTTACAACATACATGTCCCAATAATTCATAAACCACAGTAAATCCTGGTTCAAATCTCCCTTCTCTAACAAATACAATGGAGATTACCTTAGGCAAACTGTCACATGATTCTGTAGGAAATACTGTGGTTGTTTTATTATAAATTCAGTCCAAAATTCATGAAGATTGATGTATGCCATTTGAGCACTTAAATGCTTCTTAGTTGTCCAAGATTACAATTCTATAAACATTTACTTGAAGTTAATCTGATAAAACTGAATAGGGATTTTGTGCTATTCAAAAGAGGATTATACTGCTAACAAGCTAACTTTTTAATATTTTCAATAAATATGCCAAAACAAGTTTAACAAAAGCAGGATGTGGCCCAAGGTTGTGAATATATCCTTTTACACAAGCCGAAATCTGTTATGGTGACAGAACATAACATATGCATACTATATCTACGATTCAAGGCCAAGACTGTTGTGCTATCCATTTCTTTAAAGGAAAATGTCCCAATGAAATGGACACAACATTCATCTTAAAAATGGATATGATAGTGGCCCAGGGAGTGTTTCAGCAAGAGTTGTAATAACAACTGCCTATTCACATGAAATCAACTGAATCAGTTGGATAGTTAGCCTAAGAGGGGATATGCCATTCCTTCATATCCTCAGTAAAAACCATCACTTATTCTGAGCTAAGATATTTATATGACCCATTGAGTGTATAAAATGTATTTGCATTTGCTATAAATAACTCATAGACAATGTTTAAACACATCTGAGTTTGTTTGAAGTACTCTTTCATTGGCACTAATCTTCTAGCAGCTATTGATTTCTATAGGATTTTGGAGAATGTGTAAAATTATATTGTTACTCTGAAAAAAAATACACTACATTATTTTAGATATTTTCTCAGAAGCAAGTCCTGAGAAAACCAAAATAAACATCTGGCTCAATATGGCAAGAAGTTCTGTTCACCCTCAGCAAATACCAGGGCACCAATTCCCTATTTTCTTTCAATATAAACATTTCAGCAACATTCCCCTATATATGGTAGGAAGGCTGCTACTACAGAAATAAACAAATTCCCCAATTTATTTTTTATGGAATAGAAGAATGAAGACAGGTACCGGTATGCAGAGCATGTAGTATGCTTGGAAGTACAGAAATGAAAGCAGTTTGTGTATTTCAATATCAACAAAAACTGAAAAAAGAGAAGAGCAATCTGATTCAAAATGACCTCTAATACAGTTTATACAGGCAACAGTTTATTTTGTCAGCAATACTGCTCATATTGTTTCCCAGTTATTAATTTTTGTTTGATGAAGGAAGAATGTGAAGAAGTAAAGTACACACAGTACACCCAAATATACATATACAGACATTTCTGTTTAACCATATACTTGACAAAGAATTTGGTCTTAAGGCTCATTCCTGAAACTGACTTTGTATAAAAGCTGAGTCTGACACCTGAAAAGAATAAGGTTACTTTGTAACTACATCCCTTGCAAAAAGGTAAAGTACTTCTAGCCCTTTTTCCAAACTGCCACAGATATAATGGAAAGAAGCAGGATTTATTTTCCACAATGTGGCCCCAACTGAGAGAGATATAAAATTTGTTCCAGCTAGGCCTATGTGATCCAATTTGGGTTATACCCGTAACATATTTTCTAAGAAATAAGCATTGTTGAATACTGTGGCATATTGGATTCACTTTGAAGGAATATATTTGTAGTTTAGCAGTCCTCCTGAATACAATAGCTCTAAAGATGTGCCCAGCAGTTTCAGTGATAAAAAACGCCTGCATCTACAGTCTCTTCAGCTGGTCTTTCAAGTACTGTTTCTATATTGGAATAGCCAATATATTGGAATGTACTGTAGGTAATAACCCAATAACTTCACAACTTCACAAGTAGATTCCTCCAATGTAGTGTACATGGTTTTTTTTCCTGATCGTGAAACAGCTGACACTGAATGAAACTGCAAGGTTTTAAATGATGTTTGTCCATCGTATTCGAAGAGGACCTTGACATCTATCAATTGGGGGGGATGTCAAGACTTGCGCGTGAATTGAATTAAAGTGAGGGAGAGGTGCGCATAGTCAGCCTCACTCTCTCTTCCCAGATTCCATCTTGCTCCAAATAGCAGGACAAGGTTTTAAATAAGACACCAAATGAGATCACCCATCATTGATGTTGAAAGCATTGTACTGGAAAGTTACTGGACTCAATTCAAGGAGTTGATTCTTGTGACCAAAGCACTCAATAACTTGAGAATGAAGTATCTATAACAGGGGTGTCAAACTCGTGTCATCACAGCGGCATTACGTGATGTATCGGGACTTTCCCCCCCTTCACTAAACCGGGTGGGGGTGGGGCCAGCACGTGATGCATCTGGCCTGCAGGCTGCGAGTTTGACACTCTTGATCTATAAGGACCCCAGTGTCAAAGGACCTAGAAATTGAAATTAACTACCAATGGTTTCCTTATTTTCCTGGCCTTTGATTGAAATTGAATTTTTTTCTTGAAAACCAATATAGTAGGACATTCATTAAAGTGCTGTCCAGGAACAGCAACAAATCCATTGTTGATTATGGAAACATAAACCAGTTATTCTCTCTCAGTTCAATGCATCTCACTTTACTGCATTTGTGATAATAAAATGAAAGGATATCCCACCTAACAGGGATGGGTTCCACTTACCTTCCCTACCGGTTCGCATCGCGATGGAAGTGCGTTTACCTTTTTTTTTGACTTTATTATCTACATACTATAGATGTAGTTTCATGGACCACTGAAAGGAGGAAATGGCTCACATGCTTTGCCCAAGAGTGTGATAGGCAACAGGCTTTTAAGGGGCTGCCACAAAGAAGGGGTGGGCAATGTATTTTCCAAAGAAGCAGAAGGCAAAACAAGAAGCAATGGATGGAAACTGAACAAAGAGAGAAGCAACCTAAAACTAAGGAGAAACTTCCTGACAGTAAAAACAATTAACCAGTGGAACTGCTTGTCTCCAGAAGTTCTGGGTGCTTGATCACTGGGGTTTTTTAAGAAAAGACTGGACAGCCATTTCTCTGAAATGGTATAAGGTCCCCTCCAAAGTCCCTTCTAAGTGTTATTCTGTTATTCTGACACCTTTCCCAGGCCCTCCATTCAGATCCAAAATGTGGCTGTGATAGTTGATCAGAGCTTCTCTGTGTTTTATGTTCAACAGTTTAGGATCAGAGCTAAGTTAGTTGCTTTTCTATTAATACATAATCCTTAAAAGGCTCTCCTGTAGGGACCCTGCATGGTCTAATTCAGAGGTCCCCAACCTTTCTGGCACCAGGGACTGGTTTCATGGAAGACAATTCTACCGTGTGTGTGTGTGTGTGTGTGTGTGTGTGTGTGTGTGTGTGTGTGTGTGTGAGAGAGAGAGAGAGAGAGAGAGAGAGAGAGAGAGAGAGAGAGAGAGAGAGAGAGAGAGAGAGAGAGAGAGAGAGAGAGAGAGAGAGAGAGAGAGAGAGACAGACAGACAGACAGACAGGCAGGCAGGCAGGCAGGCAGGCAGGCAGGCAGGCAGGCAGGCAGGCAGACAGAGACAGAGACAGAGACAGAGGGAGGGAGGGGGGAGGGAGGGAGGGGAGAGACAAGTATACAGTTTGGGGAAGAGGCACAGACAGAAGTGGTAAATTAAATAGTGGGTGGGTGACGCATGGAGTAAAATAAGTGTGGAATTGTTACTTAAGGCCTGCCACCAGATGATTTTGCTCCAGTCCAGATGAAAATCAGAATAAACACACAGGAAAGACTTCACTAGAAGGGGCTTTCTTTTGCTCCAGGAGAAAATCAGAATAAAGAACTGGAAAAGCCTTCACAGGAAGAGGCTTTTTTGTTCTGCTGCGGAAGAAAAATAGAAAACACAGAGAAATCTTCACTGGAAAAGGCTCTCTGCTTTTGCTCCAGAGGAAGCAAAAGGCAGTTTCTTTCTGAGGCACTTTCTCAATGGGTAGGTTCCTTTAGGCAAGGTGATTTGCAACTTGCAACATTTTAACTAGGTGATAATTGCTCTTGGCTGAATGTCCAGACATTTCATTAAAGCTAGTATTCCTTTCCCTGCTTGGGGGTGGGGGGAGGAAAAAAGCAGCAAAAAGTGTAAGTTTATTATTCTATCTCATTTGCTGTTTCTCAGCTCAGCTGAGGCAATCGCTCTGCTGCGTGAAACAGCTGAGCTAATAAACAACAGAATATAGGAGATATGAGAGGAGGGGGAGGGCAGGTGGGTGGGGCCAATCAAAATTTTCCCTACCAGTTCTCTGAACCATCAAAATTTTCCCTACCTGGACGCCAGAACCGGTCCGAACCAGTAGCATTTCATCCCTGGTATTTCTGCTAGGTGCACAAAAGACTGCCATGCATGCTATTCCTGAAATTTCTAACAGTAAGCACCATTGAATCCATTAGAAAATATCTCTGATCAGAGATGCAACAAGATTTATTTATTTATTTATTATTTATTTATTTATTTATTTATCTATCTATCTATATATTTGTTTATTTGTTTGTTTATTTTAGTGTTCTTATATGCCGCCCTACTCCCTGGGGACTCAGGGCGGCGTACAACATGTGAAGAACAACTATAAAAACAGTATTAATAAATTAATAACAGTGTAAAGCAGAATTTAAAAACATACAAAACCATACATACATGGGGGAGACCTAAGGTATTCAATAGTCTCAAATCACCGCGCCTGCAGGAAGAGCCATGTCTTAATGACTTTTCGGAAGGGCAGCAAGGTGGTATCTCATATTGGAATTCAATATAATACAAACTCGAGCAATAGAATATAATCCAACCAGTGTCTCAAACTTTAAAAGAGCTGATTTTAACAAACTCAAGCAAAATGTCATGGATAAAAATCCTAAAGGGAAAACAACTCAAGAAGAATGGGAAACACTGAAAAATATGATTATAAATGCTCAGTCCAACACAATACCACTGAAAAAGAAAAACAAGAAATCCAAGAAGAAATGTTGAACAAAGATCTCTCTGATAAACTAAAAGAAAATAAGGTTAAGTTAAAAAAATGGAAAGAAGGACACATAACTAAGGCAGAATATCAGCAGATAGCCCAAATCTGCAAAGATGAAGTCAGGAAAGCAAAGGCTCAGAATGAACAAAGACTTGCAACAAAAGTCAAAGATAATTTTTAAAAGTTTATTTCAACATATAAATAACAAGAAAAAAGTCAAGTTGCTACACTAAAGAGAGAAGATGGCAAGAAAATAACAGGCAGTAGAGAGAAAGAAGAGCTGCTTAACTCATTCTTTGCATCCGTCTTCACGCCAAAAGAAACTATAGTCCAACCTACCAAAAACATAACTGTAAAAGACTGGCTAGAAATAAAAATTACAATAAGCAAGAAAATAGTAAGAGAACATCTGTCTGACTTGATGAATATAAATCACTGAGATCTGATGGATTATATCCCAGAGTTCTAAGTGAGCTGGCAGATGTTATCTCAGAACCATTGTACCATATCTTTAAAAAAATTATGGAGCACCAAGGAACTACCAGAGCATTGGAAAAGAGCTGATGTGGTTCCCATCTTCAAAATAGGGGGGAAAATCAGACCCATGGAAACTACAGACCAATCAGCCTGACATCAATGCATGGGAAGATACTGGAAAAAATAATCAAAAAACAGATCTGTGAACATCTAGAAACAAATAAAGTCATAACTAGCATGGGTTTGTTAAAAGCAGATCATGCCAAAACAATCTTATTTCATTATTTGACAAAGTGACTAAATTAGAAGACCAGCAAAATGCTGTGGACATAGTATACTTAGACTTCAGCAAGGCATTCAACAAAGTAGACCACAACCTACTGGTACTTCTTGGTATACTAAAAAAAAAGGTGGGATAGATAGCATCACCAACAGATGGATTTATAACTGATTGACAAACCATGTTCAACGAGTAGTCCTTAATAGTACTACATCTACATGGAGGGAAGTAAGCAGTAGAGTACCACAAGGTTCTATCTTAGGCCTAGTACTCTTCAATATCTATAAATGACTTAGATGAGGGAATAGAAGGGGAACTCATCAAATTTGCAGATGACACTAAGCAGGCAGGAATAGCCAACATCCCAGAAGACAAGCTCAGAATCCAAAAAGATCTTGACAGTCTTGAAAAATGGGCCCTATCCAACAACATGAAATGTAATGTGGAGAAAACCAAGGTTTTACACCTAGACAGGAAAAACCAAATGCACAGGTACAGAGTAGGTAAACCCTGGCTCAAAGACAGTAACTGTGACAGAGATCTTGAACTCATAGTGGACAATCACCTAAACATGAGCTAGTAGCATGTGGCAGCAGCCAAAAAAGCTAATACAATCCTTGGTTGTATAAACAGGCATAGAATCAAAGTGTTAGTACCATTTTATAAAGCTTTATTAAGGCCACATCTGGAATACTGCATCAAGTTTTGGTCGCCACATTACAAAAAAGATGTTGAGACTTTGGAAAAAGTGCAAAGAAGAGCAGCTAAGATGATTAAAGGTCTGGAGACGAAAACATATGAAGAATGGTTGCAGAAATTGGGTATGGCCAGTCTAGATAAAAGAAGGACTAGGGGTGAAATGATAGCAGTATTCCAGTATTTGAGGGGGTGCCACAAAGAAGAGGGGATCAAGTTATTTTTCGAAGCATCAGAAGGCAAGACAAGAAACAATGGACGGAAACTAATCAAGGAGAGAAACAACCTGGAATTAAGGAGAAACTTCCTAACAATGAGGACAATTAACCAGTGAAACAGTTTGCCTTCAGAAGTTGTAGGGGCTTCATCACTGGAGGTTTTGAAGAAAAGACTGGACAGCCACCTATCTGAAATGGTGTAGGGTCTCCTGCTTTAGCAGGGTGTTAAACTAGAAGACATCTAAGATCCCTTCCAGCTCTCTATTCTGACTGATAAATGAGTAGAGTTACTATGAACTGCATGTTTCTTCAGTAAGAAGCAGTCATATGTCCTGGAGTATCATAAGCACATGGGTTTCCTCTGAATTGGTCTGTGTTTGTCCCTTTGGCAATTAGGGACTTAGCTCCACCAGAGGACAGGGATGTCCTTAGAGATGTAACAAATGCTGAATCATGACCTTCAATTCATTTCCAGTCCTATCACTTTACCAATGTCTTATTGTCAGGGTTCCAAATAGCATCCAAAACTAAATCAGAGTCCGAGGCAAAGTCTTCCTCAACGTTCCAATTTATTGATAGAGCCATGTTGGCACGTCTGTGAGAAACCTGAATCTAAAGCCACAAGGGTTTCTCCACCCAGTTCAAAGCTCATTCCCTTTGCCCCACACCCACAAGTTCATCATGTTGACCAGTCACCTTTTGCCAACGTGTCCGTTATTCCCATCAGCTTCCGGGCAGGTGTTGAACAAAGGATGACCTTGAGAATCTAGAAGGAATTTGTTATGGCTACATCTCTACATCCCTCATGCAACAGCCCCTCCCAAGTTCCCACAGCAAGAATACATTCTAAAGCATAAAGTGTGGCAGGCCAAAGTATCCAATCAAAGATGGCTTCGGACTGACACTTATATTATGTCAGAAACCCAGTATTGTAGTTGAACACCTAGAAGGAACATATATAAGAAACCTTTGCTCTTTTATAGCCAGCCATGTCTTTCATTCACAACAGAAAATAGACTGATTTTGTGGAGGCAGTTTCCAACTGATGCATTGTTATCAAAAGTATAAAGATATAGTGTGTTATATCAGGGGCTCATTACATAGCTCACTTGGAGTGCTCTAACTGGATAAAATGCTAAAGCGGCTGTTCTTACGCAGACTGTCCTCTGGCTTTATCCTTGTAAATTGCCATTCAACAGTACTCAGCTATCTAGTTGCAGCATTGTGCAGGGTCTTGTGGTTCACTTTAATTAAAGCTAATCTCAGCCAGCAAAGCCATTTTGGCAGTGCAGATGATAGCTCTTTTATACAAAAGATCCCTACAAGCACATGAGCAGTCTCTGCACCATAATGGCAGAAACAGAACTAAAGTGCAATGATGCAGAACACACTTTTGAAGTCAATGCCAATTGACTAAGCTTTGGCGTATAGTCTGCATAGCTTTCCAGAAATGGGTAAACGTTACAATGGTTTGCTGTGCACAATGAACTAAAATGTCAGTTGTTCTGCCTGATTGTACATGAGTGAAGAAGGAAAGGATTTAGACATATAATTAAGCAGGAGCTATGCAACTTAAGTGTCTCTTCATTAAGAAATCCACTTCCTCAATAAGCTACTTAAAATACAGAATAATAGAATTGGAAGGGACCTTCTAGTCAAATCCCCTGCTCAAGAAGGAAACCCTATACCAGTGATGACTAACCTTTTTCTTGTCGTGTGCCGAAAGTGCGCAAGCGCGCGCACGACAGCACACGTGTGTGCTAGCACCCATAATGCAATGCATCCCCTGCACATGCATGCATGACCCCCACATGACCCCCCGTGTTTCCCCCGCCCCCCATGCATGTGTGACCCCCTGCCCCCCGTTTTGGGCCAGTAGGCCTCCCTAAAGCCTCCTGGGACCAAAAATGAGCTGGGGGGCACCCCACACACCCCATTCCCCCTTTTGGGCCTAGCAGACCTCCCTGAAGCCTCCTGGGACCAAAAATGGGCCAGGGGGCGCACCACACCCCTCTGCGCTCCCCACCCCTCGCGCATGTACATGCAACCCCCATGAATGCATGCACATCTCCCACATGCGCCCTGCCCCCGTGCATCCCAAAAATCAGCTGGCCGGCACACACACACATGCACGGTGGAGCTGAGCTGGGTGACGGCTTGCGTGCCCGCAGAGAGGACTCTGCATGCCAGATGTGGCACACATGCCATAGGTTCGCCATCACGGCTCTATACCATTTCAGACAAGTGGTTGTCCAGTCTCTTCTTAAAAGCTCCAGTGATGAAACACCCACAATTTCTGAAAGCAAGCCATTCCACTGGTTAATTGTTCCCACTGTTAGGGAATTCTGGTGAAGATGCCAACTGAATACACACCCAGGGAGGGATCCCTGAAGGAACAGGCATTCCTTCAGTTTATATGACTCTCCTGGGCTAGGGAAAGTCTTAGAATTATCCCTCAAGATCCTCTGATACAGTTGATGTGTGCAAGTAAGTTCAGGAGCTGCTCTTTGAAGCAACTGTGTGCTGGAAGCTGGGCAGAGAGGCAGCAATCTGTTCATCTTTGAAGAAGCAGCCATTTTGAAATCTACTTTTCAAATGGACAGTAAGTTGTGCCTTTCATTTCTTAATCATCTTTAAGGACTAGTAATCTTTACTAAGTTAAAAGAGGCTCTGTTTAGTCACAACTTGTTACTCATTTTTGAAACCCTGCACTATTTTGGTGTTAAGCAACATCTTCAATGTTAAGCAACATCAATGTTAAGCAACATCTTCAATGTTAAGCAACAAGGAAGCAACAAGGAAGAACGCTGCTAAGGCAAGCCAAAATAAAGAAGTATGGAGCAAAAAAAAAAAAGCTGATGGAGAAACATAAAGTTAGAAAGTTGTGGTTTTAGTTTATTATTTGTAATAATTTGCAGCTTAGTCTGCTTTGCTAAGGAGGAGCCGAGGTGGCGTAGTGGTTAAAAGCAGCACTGCAACCTACTTCAGTGACTGCTAGTTCAGCAGTTCATCTGTTCAAATCTCACCAGGCTCAAGGTTGATTCAGCCTTCCATCCTTCTGAGGTCGGTAAAATGAGGACCCAGATTGTTGGGGGCAATATGCTGAACTCTGTAAACCGCTTAGAGAGGGCTGTAAAGCACTATGAAGCAGTATATAAGTCTAAGTGCTATTGCTATTGCTGTGGGTGCCTAAAACTTTCTGATTTTTATGATTTCTGAATTGCTAGCAATTTCTAAAAAGCTACTTTCACCAAAGAGGGAATCAAGATGAAGGAGCAAATTGTTAGAGATGTATTTTCCTTGTAAGGTCAATGAATCTGAAAGAATACAGTGAACTTTGTCAATATAAATGGTGATAGTTTACAAAGATTATTAGGTGCAAATAGAAATATATATTATTTTCACAGCAAGGAAGATAAAGCAGAATTGGTTAAATTGATTGTTTTATTCAAAGAGGAGGATATATTTAAATACGTTTTTCATTTGGATATCATTTCTGGATTTTGTGCTTGTGATGAAAAAAATGAAACTTTGACTTTGTTTTTGTTGATTAGATAGATTTGTCATTATTGAAATGGCTAGTTATATACTAATGTGTAAAAGCAAAAAGCTGAGGCTGGAGTGGTTTTATCTTGTATTGTGCTAAAAATAATCGGAAGTCAACACTTTTTATTTTTCCTTGTATCTTACATTTTCTTTTTCCCTCTCTTTTTCTTTCCCCTAATTTCCCATTTCTATTTCTCTTTGTATTTTATATATAGATAAAACAATAAAAGCCACAGGATTTAGAAAAAAAAATTCTCACTGTTAGGAAATTTCTCCATAGCTCTAGGTTGCTTCTCTCTTTGATTAGTTTCCATCCATTGTTTCTTGTCCTGCCTTCCACTGCTTTGGAGAATAGCTTGACTCCCTCTTCTTTGTGGCAACCTCTCAAATATTGGAACACTACTATCATGTCACTCCCAATCCTTCTTTTCTCTAGACTAGCCATACCCAATTCCTGCAACTGTTTCTCAAATGTTTTTAATCTCCAGGCACTTAATCTTCTTTGTTGCTCTTTTCTGCACTCTTTCCAAAGTCTCAACGTCTTTTTTATAATGTGGTAACCAAAACTGAATGCAGTACTCCAAATGTGGTTTTATAATATTCCCTCCAACTTACATCTTATAGGTATTTTGCTTGTCCTATCTCCATAGAAAGTATAATTCTACTTTGTTCTTCTTTTAAAACACATATTACAGCTTTTCCCCCAATGGCTGTTTATCTTGTGGATTTTAGATACCATCATGTTCCAGTTGTCAGTTATTATTATTTAAAAAAAACCAAAGGTCTTCTTCCCAACAATATTAATTCTTTAGACAAAAATTGAGATTTTGGGATCAAACATACAGAGCTATGTTCTTTCTTATTTGCTGCAGAGCTTTGTAATCTACTCTGAGTAGCCTCTGTTTCTAAGAAGATGACATATGTATGTAGCATTTTGTCTCCTGATGCAGCATGAAGAGACATCTATTGAAGAGGTAGAAGAGCTAAAAAGAGTCTCATCTGTGATACTGGTTAGAACGCTAGATATCATAGCTTTAATCAGTAGTTTCTCAACAAAGTAAATCTCCAGATTCATGAAAACTTTTTCTCAAAGAAGGTGAAACTGACAGGCATTCATTCTTTTTCCCTAGGTAGAGGGTGACTTCAGCCTCTAAATTATGTGCTTGGTACTTATTTCAAAAAGCCGATGGAATCAGGACAAAAAGATAAATTTTTCATACACAGATAGTGCAGTAATCTTCTAGGGATTTAGTATTCTTTTCTATTCTGTTACTTAATAAATTGCATTTTGGCTGACAGTCTTTGAAGAGGCTTCAGTAAGCTGCATGTGGCCCTGGACTTTTGGTTTTCCATCTTTACCTTTCAATAAAGGCAGAAAGAAGTAACCAAAATTGATAGTACTATCGCCACAAAAAGCACATTGCTCTAATATCAGATAGAAACTCTGCTTTTTTTAAAGAAAGTGCTGACAATATATTGCTTTTGTTTTGTAACTTAAAAGAAGGATAAATGTAACATCTACTAATTGAATGCTCTGAACTAAATATGAAGATGGATGAAAATCTGTATATAGATAATAAAAGAAATCCATATTTTTGTCAGTTAATAGTAGCTAAGATTAATTATACACATGTATATTTCTTCATAGCAATATGTTAATCTCTAGGGGCTATGCATGTTTCCAATTTTCTTAGCCTAATATTCAAAAAAGAGATAAGTATTTTATGTTGCCTTTCAAAATTACTGCTGCCTGTTGAAAACTAATATCAAGTTAATAAGATGAAAGGAATTGGAACTGTTATTATTCTCAGTGGGGATACTGAAAAGAATGAATAGGATTAGATTCTTTCTGCCTGCTTTCATTATTTACATTGTGCATTGGCTAGTGATGATCAGCTGCTATGTCTTTTTTATTATATTACCTAACATAAATAGTAGAGATTCTGTGTTTACAGTAATAAAATAGATTAGTTGATGCTAAGAGAAAAAATGCCAAACATTTGTAACAGAAAGCATATCAGAATATTTGAAGAATTTGTCTACTGTATCTCCCCTTTTTTCCCACCCAACAAGATCAGATAGCACTGGCAAGCTAGGGGTCATGTGACTGTCCATTTTATAATGCCACCTTGTTACTTCTCTACTGTTACCCCTACTCTGTGGAATAGTCATCCCTTCTGTCCCCAAGATCTAGAGAGCTGAGAGCCTGCCAGCCTTGAGAATGGACCTGAAGACTTCTGTGGAGATTGTCAGTCATCCAGGTCATAGTTGTCTCAAATGTGCTTTTTTAAAAGGCAACTGGACTGTGGTGATTCTTTGCTTTTAGAATTAAGGTGACCATATTCATACACTTGATGCATCACATAATTGATGCTCTGCACAGATCTTATCTAAACCAGGATGCTTCAGTTTAGGGGAGCAGATTACAAAACCTCTGTGGATGCTAACAATCAAGTGAAACATGTATAGGAAATGGAAGATAGCTCTTATCATCAAGGAACCATACTAGCAAGTACTGGAAGATGGCTCTTATCATCAAGGAACCATACTAGCAAGTACTGTATATCCATTTCAGATTTTAGTATGTGTGATTATTGTCTCTGTTTTCATGTTTTAAGCACATGTGATTTGTATGGTTTCTCTTTTTAAAAAATCTTGGAAACATTTTAGTTCAGAATGCTTCTAAACAAGAGTAAGCTGGTAAACCATGACATTGGCTGCTCTTCTTTGTATCATTCTGTGGGAAATGACTTTTTAAATTCTCTTTGGTGTTAGCAGTTCTAAAGAAATATTTTCTGTGACAATTATAGTTTTCACATGGTGGTGCTCAGAATGGAAGGGAAAAATTTACATCTTCTTCTTAATTAAAATGAAGCCCTGTTATTTTGTTTTGACTCTCAAGGGCGGGGAACAGATTTTCCCCTGGCACACACTTCAAGTTCATGAACAGTTAATGGCGATGGGAGTATAGTATTTATTTCATTCTTGCATTTTTTGTGTGATCTATCCGACATGCCAGCATTAGATAAGAGAATATGCCATACACATGTAATGTGGTAGCAATTTGAATATACAAAGTAGATGCACCAAGGCAGAAAACTGGGCCACAGTGAATAAAACCCAGACGATTCCTGGGAGAGGAGAACCGAGATCTTTCACTTTTCTCCTGCATGTTTGACTTTTGACATTAAAACTTCAGAAAAGCATTTAATAAGCCCGCCATGAATCCTAGTACAGAAGATATGAAATAGTGGGCTGGTCATTGCTGCCACTAGATGAATACAGAGTGGGGGAGGTTGAACAATTGTATCCAATTAGTGTAAGTCAATGGATCTGCATCAAACTGAAAGGAGATAAAAAGTGATCTACCTCAGGAGTCTGTTCTAAGTTAGTTTGTTTGTTATTTTGTTAAATGTACAGTACATGCCACCCATCTCACTCAGCAAAGAGACTCTTAGTTAGGTGATGTTCAACATCTTTATAAATTTACAATTCTACTACCCTACAAAATGACCTAGATTATGCATCTGAATGGTCAAGCAATTGGCAACTCCAAATCTCTCCAACTGTTTTGGAGGGAAACTTAGAACATTCATATTTGGGCGGGCTTTTTCAAGTATTATAATTGGTTAAGGCCCTGTGGGCCCAGAGTATAAATTACAGGGATTTGCCTGCAGTTCCTCAGTTCCAGTTTTCAGTCAATAAAGGTTGTTGTGTCTATTATGGTATGTTTCTTGCCTGCTGAAGCCCACTACACAATAGTTCCAACAGATAAAATAACAGAATTTGACATTAAGATTAATATATAATAGCATTCACATAATGTTAGTACATATTCTCATGGCACTTACTCACTGAGTTGAGAAGGGCCACATGAATGCTATGAATTCCAAATCCTGCTCTTTTGGAATTCAAATTGAATTATCCCTATTGAATAGATGGCTGTCCAGACTTCACTTGAACACATCCAGGTAAAGAAAACTATTGTAATTAGTTACACTTTTGAATGTCTCTCAGGGTTATAAACATTTCTTTAACATTAAAGTATGTCTAGTTCCAACTTAAATCCATTATTCCATGTACTTCAGTTTCGAATGGAGGTAATGTTCTCAAGTTCTTCCACATGTCATCCTTCCAGGAATTTGTTTATGCATGATGTATGGAACTGAATACAAGGGCTTGGGCAAATAAGGAAGTTTGACACTGTGATGTGACATTGCTTTCAGTATTTGCTCATGTATTTATTAAATTCGTACAACATTCCATCTCAATTATATGATTCTGGGTGGATAACAATGATGGAAAACAAAATAAAACTTTATAACAAACAAATAACATACAGTAAATGGAAGCCAAGAAGAAAAAAATAAAAAATAAACATCCAAGACAACAATTAGGATAACCATAATGCTAGCTCAACCATATACTCAGGGCCCTATTTTCCATAACAAACCCATGTTTTTAGCTTATAGAAGGACAACGGAATTGGGGTAAGTCTAATATCTGTAGGGATGATGTTATAGAGGGCAGGCACCATGACAGAAATTGCAGTTTGCTATTGAGTTGGGAAGCCTGACTGAGATTGTTGTATAGCAGTACAAACCAAACTTTACCTATCAAGGTACACAGTACACAAAAAGGCATTTTGATTTCTAGATTCTGTGATTCCACATATTCCTTAATGTCATCATTCCATCATCATTTCATTGAACAGGGTGGTTTGTTTTTCACCCAGTTTAGTTTCTCATATAAGCACTTTTCATCTGCCTCAGTATTATCATTTTTTAATGTTTGGTTGATAGAACTTTTGTTATTACTTACCAAGAAACCATGATAGAAAAAAAATTGAGCATAAATTTAAAATAAATGTCACTTATAAGATAGGTTTTTATACATGACAAGCCGCAATAAAAAGACTTCGTTTCACAGTTTGAAAAAAAGTGTGTTTTAGAATCCATTCAGTCAAAACCAAAATTAGTAGAAGTGCTGGAGAGTTGAAAATTGCATCTCAATATATCTATCCAACTGTATAAACCATTAAAATAATCAGAGTCTCATCGGTATGAGAAAATCTAAAAATAAGAGCAGGAACATAAAAATGAATTACTAACTATATTTCTGTTTCTTACTGATACCAAGGAAGATGAAAAAGGATAATTAATAAAACAGGTCAATCTGCACTATTTTCTGCCAAAATGCTATAATTATAACATAGAATTATAGCATTTTTGTCCAAAATGTTTATTGGTCCCTACCCCAGGGCCGTCTTAACAGCATTATGGGCCCCAAGCAAAGCAGTGTACTGGGCCCCCTATGACAACTACTCACAAGAATAAAAATGTAAATGGTCGATAAAATTAAACATATATTTGCATGTTAGTATTAATAAAAAATGCAGTAAAATGTAATAAATATGTTGCTGTATTTATATGATACAAGGTGCATTGAAGGGTCCCTACGCTCATGGGGCCCATGGGCAAGTGCCCATCAGGCCTATGCGTTAAGACAGCCCTGCCCTATCCTCTCCTCTGTCACCTTATGAATAATTTCATATCTCAAAAATTAAGATAAATTGGATCTCTCTTCAATAGCTTCCAACTACCTCAGGAAATGCCAGTCTCAAGTTCAAAGTAGGCTAGATACATCCTAATGCTGACAAGGAAAAATCTCTGTATGTAACAAGCATTTTTAATAAAAGAGCAGCATGGCAGTGACAGGAAACACAATGATTTCTCTGACATTTTGGTTTCAGGTGTTATCTGTCAAATGAAATGAAGAAATGGAATGGGGAGAAATGATTATTTCTTCTTGAATAACCAGAGAAGGTTGTGTTGTTAAGTCACAGCCACAACTTTCAAGATTCTATAGAATAAAAACCAACTTCCCAGCTTCCCCTTGCCCTTCTCTTTTCCAGCGGCATCTTTTTTATACCTCACAGTGACACAAGAGTGCCTCTTCAGTCCCTAAGGAAATCATTCAGCTGTTATCTTGACAGTTTCTGAGGGTAGGGAAAAGAAGAACAATTACCGAGCTTTTTATCATATACATTTCAAAATAGATCTGTACAAAATTCAATCATGCAAGTCTCTGATAAACACAAGGTGGCTTAGGACCTTCTGACTGTATCAAACAACCTATTTTGGAATTTGCCATATATATATATATGTGTGTGTGTGTGTGTGTGTGTGTGTGTGTGTGTGTGTGTGTGTGTGTAACACATTTTTGCTGGTAATGAAAATAAAGGGAGACTAGTATAGATCTATTTCAAGCTATTTAGCTCTTATCAGCTAATGATTCAACGGAAATTTATTTATTTTATTTATTTATTTGTGAGATTTATATACCGCCTAACAGTGCAAGCACTCTCTAAGCGGTTTACACCATTAAGCAATGTATATTTATATTGCCCCCAACAATCTGGGTCCTCATTTTACCCACCTCGGAAGGATGGAAGGCTGAGTCAACCTTGAGCTGGTGAGATTTGAACCGCTGACCTGCGGATCACAGTCAGCTGAAGTGGCCTGCAGTACCCCACTCTAACCGCTGCGTCACCTCGGCTCTAATATATATGCGTATACATACATACATACATACATATACATACATACATACATACATACATACATACATACATATATATATATATATATATATATATACACACACACACATGCATGTACATGTACATGTACATGTACTGTATATATGTATATATGTATATACATATATATTTATATACTTATATACTTATATATTTATATATATCCCCTAAATTTCCCAATTAGAATTTAAGTTTGGTTCTTACATTCATATCCTTCTTTATCTCAAAATATCTAATCATCCAGTAGTAATTATTTAACCTCTTTTAGAAATTTCAAAAATTAAGCTTTCAAATTATTATAAAATTAAATATTAATATAAATTTAGACCAAAACAATTATTTTATATTAATGGAATACAACCTATTTACATAAAAATACAGCATGTTATTTGTAAAACATGTATAAACTACCTTTTTAAAAAAAGAAAAAAAAAAGAAATATTCTGCAAGGTAAACCAGAGGCTGACTATTCAAATTTATTTACTTCAATGCTAGTACAAATTGTCTTCTATTTTAAGAACACACATTAGAGCTGTGATGGCAAACGTAGCATGCAGAGCCCTCTCTGTGGGCATGTGTGCCGTTGCCAGCTGCTCTTCTGGTTTCCAGTGCACATGCTGGTCTTCGTGCGGGCCAGAGCGCCAGAAAAGAACCCAAAAAACTGCCTGAAAACAGGCCTGAAAATGGCCCAAAAAACAGCCATGCGCATGCCGGCCAGCTGGCCTTCGGATTTCTGGCGCTCCGGCCCACGCACATGGCACTCCAGTTCGCCATCACTGCATTAGAGGGATATTTAAAGCCTTAGTTGTGGAAACATTGTCTTTTGTAGATGATAAGAACTTAAAGTTTCATAATATATGCTAAATGTTTCCTGGATCATCTTTAGTTCCAACAAACTTTCATAACTGCTAGAACAACATTAGGCTAAAGTCTTATCAATAAAGATAACAGTTAGAAACCAAACCTATCATCCAGGGGTGGGTTCCACTTACCTTCCCTACCAGTTCGCATCGCAACGGAAGTGCACGTTTTGCACTTCAGGAGCATGGACCACTGGCCATTTGCTGCCGGTTTGGCGAGTGGCAGCAAATTTTCGCTACCGGTTCTAAAAAACCGATCTGAACCGACAGCAACCCACCACTGCTATCATCCCTTTGAATCAGTTTGGAATATAAGCTAATAGATTTTGCAATTTTAAATCTTTAGGAGGCAAATAAAATTATGCCATTTCTTATAAAAAGGTATTGGTCCATTCTGTTGGTTTAGCATCAGGGTTTTTAAACTATTTTTTAGGCAGAGCAATTTATCGGAAACAACTGGTGCTATGTTTGACCAAATATCAATGTTGACCTCGTTAAGGAGTGTTAAATTAACTAATAATGAAGAATTCCATGAAACAAACTCTAGCCTTTTTGAAGAGAAAAACTAGTAAATTATTTTTAAAAGGTTGATTTTGCATGTAATACTTTATTGTAGTGTAATAATAGTGTAATGTTTTATTATTGCAACTTGCAATTTTAGAAGCTACCTTGAGATTTTTTTCCCTTTCTCAAAGAAGCATGAATGACTTTAATTAATCAAGTGTGTTCAGTAGAATAATAGTGCAACCAATTCACTCTCATAATGTGGCACCTTAAGTGCAAATGAAATGAGATAATGTCCTCATGGTAACATTAGTAAGTCTTAATAAGTCACCCCTAGTCTTTCTTTAGCTGAAAATTGTACTTTAGAAGAAAAAGAATATTCCAGTGGAAAGGAATGAAATGGTTCAATGAACCAGCATGCCATTATCTTCAACGAAAGGAAAACATTTCATTTATAAACTTTCCCCCCCATTTCCTTTGTAAAGTCATATTTGTGCCTATGTGAGCCTCAACCACCAACATTTTCTGGAAGACAGGAAGGATAAAGTCATCTACTCACCTTGAGATCATTTTCCTTGAACTGTTTAATTTTTTGAGACTTTTTCTCCATCCCTTAATTCTTAACTGGTGCCATAAGTTTATATATAAATCAGGGGTGGGTTCTAACTTACCTCACCACTGGTTCACTTCCTCCAGTGCTGCGTGGCTGCACCTCGTGGGTGCGTGGGCGCTTCGTGCGCATGGGTATGCGCAGTGCCGAAAATTCTAAAAAAATTCCCCAAGCAAAAAAGCCAAAAACAAGATGGTGATGCATGTGCAGTGCTGGAAACTTGGCTTCCGAGCATGTACAGAAGAAAAAAAATCAGAAAAAAATGTCCCAAAAAATGTCCCCCAAAATTTTTTTCCAAAAAAGATGGCAGCGTCCATGGACTGGCACCAACCGAACTGGCTCCATGACATCACCAGCAGTTTGTTACCAGTTCACGTGAACCAGGAGGAACCCATCTCTGATATAAATATACAACATTTATTGACTTAGCAAAACCCTGCCTTATCCCATTCCTTTTAATTGCTGCTTTTCTTCACTATGTTTTTTACAATTCCAGATGGATTAGATTTTAATGTTACCTATGGCAGCTAATTGGAAATTGGAAAACAAAGGGAAAAGTTGACAGGATGGGTGCATATATAAGATGATATGGAGCCACATGGAGGATACAGATTACCCAGAATTGTTTGTAATTTGAGAGGTCCTTGGTGCTCTTTGACATTGGTAATTTTAATATAGGCGTTTCATTATCTAAACTAGGTAACATCATCAGTGCTAGTAAGTTTGCTCTCAGTTTATATTCTAGAGCCGTGATGGCAAACCTATGGCACGTGTGCCACAGGTGGCACGTGGAGCCATATTTGCCGGCACGGAAGCCATTGCCATAGATCAGCTCCAGCATGCAGGTGCGCCATAGCCAGCTGATTTTCAGCTGGCCACGCCCCCTCCCCTCCCAGGAGTCTCCACGGCCCATTTTGAGTAAGTAAAGGGCTTGTGCGGAGGCTCAGGGAGGTGTTTCTGGCCTCTGGAGGGCCTCTGGGGGGTGGGGAGGCCATTTTTGACTTCCCCAGCCTCCAGGAAAGCCTCTAGAGACTGGGGAGGGTGAAAAGCGGGACTTCCGGTGGGACCGGAAGTCGGGAAATGTGCTGTTTCCAGCCTCCAGAGGGTCTTGGGGGGTGGGGAAGGCCATTTTTGCCCTCCCCAAGGTCCAAGAAAGCCTCTGGAGAGTGAAAAATGGGACTTCCTGTCACACCGGAAGTTGTGAAATGGGTCATTTCTGCCCCCCGGAGGGTCTCCAAGGGGGTGGGGAAGGCCCTTTACACCCTCCCCAGGCTCCTAGAAAGCCTCTGGAGGGTGAAAAATGGGACTTCCTGTCCCACCGGAAGTCAGGAAACTGGCCATTTCTGCCCTCCAAAGGGTCTCCAGATGGGTGGGGAAGGCTGTTTTCACCCTCCCCAGGCTCCTAGAAAGCCTGTGGAGGGTGAAAAATGGGACTTCCAGTCACAGTCAGGAAACGGTCCATTTCCAACTTCCAGAGGGCCTCCTGGGATGTGTGGAAGGCCTTTTTCGCTCTCCCCAGGCTCCTATAAAGCCTCTGGAGCATGGGGAGGGCAAAAAACCCACCATGCCATCGCGTGCCAAAAGCGGGGGAGCACAGGGTTCATGTGTGCATGCGCAGGGGGTGGGGCACATTGAATTATGGGTGTGGGCACGCATGTGCGTGGCTCCCCTGTGCTCCCCCCACTTTTGGCATGCAATGACAAAAAGGTTAGCCATCACTGTTCTAGAGTCTTGCTGTGTCAGTGTTAGTGGGTGCTATTATTTGTTATTTGAAATTAGATAGCACCAATTTCTTTATCTGAACTTGAATAATTATGCTCAAGCTGTTTTATAATATAGTAGCATTCTTCAGTAATGCTGTTTGTTATAAATCAGTTATTTCTATATGGTTAATATATATGCTGCTTATGTTTATTAGTATTGCTTCTGAATTTTTAAACTGGGATATCTTTTTATTTTTCCCCCTTTCTATTTCTGCATTCTGGAATGACCAAGAAAATAATTATTTTCTGGTACTTGAAAAATATTCATTCATTTTCCCTCTAGTCATTCTTCATCAAGAATAAACCTATTAGTAGCTTTATTTTTTTTTCTTATAATTTTCCTTGACATTTCTCTCTGTCCTTTTTGCACTTGTTCATTTTTTCTCAATCTTTCTTAAAGCGTAATATTCCTGACAGGGCCTATAGGATTTAACCAGTGAAGCCCAGAGCAGAATTATTATTTCCTGTGATTTCAAAAATATGATTTATTTATGCATCCCAAATTTTATTACTTTTTAAAATTGCTACATTATATTATTTCACCATCATTTTAGCCATTGTCTATCCACTGCAGGATGAAGGTCTCTTCCACATGTTCCCAGCTTATATGGTCCTGAGCTTTCTTTTGCCAATTGGGCCCACAATAGTTGCTGGTGTCATTGATCCATCTTGTTTGATCCATCTTTCATGGATGCTTTTTATCAAGTGGAATCCATTCTATGACTGCCTTGGTCCACCTGCCATCAGTTCTTCTTGTTATGTGACCATTCCAATTCTTTTACTTTCTTGATGATATAATATATTTTCATTTGTTCTCTAATCCATGTGCATGTCCTTCTATTTTGTCTTGTAATTCCGAGCATGTATATTTCCATGGCTCTTTGCACCACTCTTAGCTTTTGTATCGATTGTGAGGTTAGTGTCCATGTTTCACCAGCATATGTTAGAGCAGGTAGCACACACTGATCGAAAACTTTTCTCTTCAGGCATGGGGGTAGATTGTTTTTGAAACTTATGCTTAGCTTGCCGAATGCCTGCCAATCACATTTAACACACCATCCAATTTCCTTTATTGTATCAACTTCCATTGAAATCCATTGGCCAAGATATATGTAGTGGTCTACTATGTCTAGTTCTTTCTCCAGGTATAATATTTTTTCTTTCTTTGGTGAATATGTTAAACATAACCTGACTCTTTTTTGGTGGGTTTATTTTTAAGCCAAATAGTTCTGCTTTTTGCAGCTCTTGTTTGTGTCTTTGTAACTCTTCTGAGTCTTGTGAGAAGAGAACATCATTAATCTCTATTAATCCCTTTGTTTTCTTCAACTGCCTTTTTCACAAGGTTCATGTTTCTTATTGGATATGTTTTCTTATCATCTTGAAACGTTCAACATGCTCCAATTTATTAGTGAAACTTCTCGTATTCCTCATTGTCTGTCGTTTTTCATTAAATCAATAGTTTCATAAAAATCAATAGAGATTTTTGACTGTACCAAGTGTTTTTCCAGTGGTGCTATACTGTAGATGTAGCAGATTCAAGGATGTTTTTGTTCATTTTGGTCCGTAATGTTCATCTCTTCCAAATCTTGCAATAGAGCAAAGCAATTTGACAGATTACCGTATTTTTCGGAGTATAAGATGCACTGAAGTATAAGACGCACCTTAGTTTTGGGGGAGGAAAACAAGGGAAAAAGGCCTCTGCCTCCAAGCAATTTGCCCAACAGCAAACAGCACAGATGATATACACTGTTTGCTGTGTATTTCTGTGCATGTGTGCCTGACCCATAGAAATAGCAAAGAATTGGAGAAATGTACATTATGCCAGAAAGTTTTCTTAAATGTAGTCACACTAACTCTTCCCAATTATTTAAATAGATCTACTCCAAGGTAACTAAACTCTAATACTAAACAGGACACTGTTACATTTCATACTATACTTGTACAGAGCTGTTAAAATTAATTAAAATTTCTGGAAGTATACATTATTCTCTATTATTTAAAAGAAGATACAATAGCACTGGGCCTCTTCAGAGCAAGCATTTATTTTAAAAAGCTTCTTTATTTTGTTAAGTTGTCTAGATTTACAGGGATCTCCAACCTTGGCAACTTTAAGACTTGTGGACTTCAACTCCCAGAATTCCACAGCCAGCAAAGCTAACAAAGCTGGCTGTTGAATTCTGGAAGTTGAAGTCCACAAGTCTTAAAATTGCCAAGGTTGGAGACCCCTGGCTCTAGAACAATAATAAAGCAGTCTTTAAAAAATAAGTCTAATAATTTGAACATTCTACAGACATTTATAGTTATTCACTAACCCCCTTCCATCCAGTTCAGCAAAAAATAAAAATCTGCATGTCTCTCCCAGCTATTTGCCTCTTTGTAGTTAGTTTCACTTTCATTTTCCCACGTGGCAAACCTAATCAGCTGTAGATCAGGAAACTGCTACTGACTTGCTCTTCCCTCTTTCCTGCAAGCTCTTTACAGAGCTCTTCCCTCTTTCCTGCAAGCAGGTAAATTGCTGGAAGACAGAGGCCAAAGGGTGGGGGTGGGTGGGTGGGTGGGGCTGCATTCGGTGTATAAGATGCACCCAAGTTTTCACCCTCTTTTGGGGGGTAAAAAAGTGCATCTTATACTCCGAAAAATATGGTAATCTCAAAATCGCTGTTTTCCTTCAACAGCTTATCTCTATTTTTGTTTTTTGTGACGTCTTTATCATTTTCATATAATCTTTTTGGCAGTCTATCTGCACTTTAACTCGTACCATTCTATAGTCACTTTCAACATTAAAACAATTTATGACCGTACAATTGCAGAATATGGTTTTATCACTTGACATGATATAGTCAATTTCGCTTGTGTACCCAGATGGACTCTTCCATGTCCATTTTCTACTAGCTTTTTTCTTGTAAAATGAGTTTCATGATATAAAATTCCTGCTCTTCAAGAAAATCTACTAGTCTGTGATCTCTATGATGTTGTTTACCACTTCCATATGGGCCAGTCACTTTTTCTCCAGGTATTGTTTTTCCTATACTTGCATTAAAGTCACCATTAGTATTTTATCTTGAAGGAGGGCCACATCACTGTAAAACTCTTTGATCTCATCCTCAGTATAGCTTATTGATGGTGTGCAAGCTTGGATGATTTGAAGCTTGTATTGTTTGTTCAGTTGAATGATGCATTAGGCTACTTTCAAATTTTATATACTTTCAAATTTTACTACAGAGTCTTTCAGCATTTGGTTGATGAGAAAACACAACTCTGCCACATCGTCTATCTTTGGTACCTCTAGTATAGAGTAAATGCACAGTCCTATCAAGTTCAACTAAATTTTCAAGTCGAGCGTTCATTTTCATAGTTCAAATATTGACTGTTCCTATGTCCAAAGTCCAAAGGCAGCCTGATTTAACCCACTGATTCTTAGCACCCTCTGCCTTTGGGAAGGTCTTCACATTGACATGGGTAGTTGCCCTAGGGCCATTTTTGTGGTTGTATTAGCATGTGGAAGGAATAGATCATAATCTGCAATGCTGGTCCAATGTGGGTTGGTAGATGTGATTGGTGTTATTCTGGGCTGTTCGCCTTGGGAAACCCTTCTGGACATATACATGTCCGACGACTTAGCTCACGATTTCATTTACTCACACAAGCCTCTTCGCCTCATCAAGGCCCCTATCATATTATTTTCTTATATTCAACTTTTGATCAGTAGAATGGCAAGAATATTTCATTGGCATTAAGAATATAGAAAATGGTCATTCTGGAACCAGTCCTTAAAAAATATTTTCAAAAGTAAGTAACAGTTATCATTCATATCACAACTTTTAAATAAACTAACAAATATATACCTGGATATTGAAACTGTAGACATCAGTCTGCTCAAGCTTTCTTGTTTGCTTATATATTATAATATATAATATTAGTGTAAAACCAGTCTGTTTTACTGCCCAATACATGGCAAGAAAGCTTGAGCAGACTGATATCTAGAGTATACATTTATATCTTCTTGTTATTTGTACATGTCCAAAAATTAGAAAACAATCATATTGAGAAGATTCAGAAGAATGTATTATGATCCAGCCATTACACAAGCTAATTTCAGAGAGAACAGATAAACTTGCTTATAGATTCACTTCTGTTTACCTTTATGCTCAGCCAAGTATGTATGCCAATTTTTGGATGACTTTCTAAGTGGGACCATGAGTATATAAGGTTGTCATAGTATGGCAATGAATTTCCACTTCTGGAATTCAGAAATGATTGCACTTGGATATTAGTTCTTGATATATGCTGTTTTTATGAGTTTCAGAGTGATAAATATTCTGCAGAAAAACACAACTAGGCCATTAATTAATGAATACTTAAAATGTTAGAACTTCTGTTGGCAGAGATAAAAAGGAGAGTAGATAAAAATAGTTATATGGCAAACAGAATATTAGAAGGCAGAATTAATCAGAAGAGTACAAAATGTATTTTGGGAAACTATGCAATTTCGAAACAAAGAAACACTTAAAAACCTTATGCATTATCATTTTCCTAGTTTCATACAATTTAAAGAACATGAAAAAGGAAATTCTTTTTTATTCATAAGAAAAGAAAAGGAAAGAAAACATACACCCTTGTTAGATTACATGATCTTGGAGGTGGCAATGTGTGTGTGTGTGTATGTGTGTGTATTTGTAAAAGAGAGTGATAAAGAGAAGAGGGGAGGGAGAGAGAGCATGTGTGTGTGCAGATAGATAAACAGTGACAAAGATAGAGATAAAAAAATCTCATATATCTTTTTCATTGTAAAGGTATAAACTTTGACAAAGATAATTAATAAAACATCATTTAATTAAACATCATTTTAAATATTATTTTCCTAGAAAGAAAAAAATGCAAATGCAAAAAATAGAGCTTTTTCCATAACCAATTATTAAAACTATAAAAAATTAGTTTCTGTATTTTTTTTTGGTTTTACTTCTGTATTCAAAGACAACTACTTCCATTGTTCACATAAAAACAAAGCAGTCAGCTTTTCTCAGAAATGCTGTTAATTGAACTTTTTTTGTTTTCCCAATACAGCGGTGAATATGCGTAAAGGAGCAAAACAACCCAAAAACAAGCAACTTGCTCAATGCTAATTAAAACTGTGGAATATTGCAAAGCCTTCAGGGAGTGTAATATGTCATTATGAGGTGTTTTGTTTTGTTTTATGCACACTGCATATACTTTCTCTAAGAAGTATAGAGCTAAGAGGAATAAAAGCTAAAAGGTATCATTGGTATATGTTATGCCCCCAAATTCTTGCACGGATAATTCATATAAATTCACTAATGGTGGAAATAGTATTACAATGGTGCAAAACTGAGAGACTGTACCCCTCATTAATCACCAACTTCAAAATTTATCACCCTCTCTATCATAATCTGAAACTTTGATCCTCATCCTCCTGCTTCCTTGCCCATAGCTTATGGTAACATATTACCATTGGATTTTCAAATTTTGGCTATTGCTGTAACAAAGACTGTGGGGAAAGAATTTAATAAGTTGAACTTTCCTGCAGAAGTAGGAATTCATTATGTTATATTCTTGCTGTTTCTGCTGATGCCAAGCATCTCGGCTTACCTGTTCATAAATAACATATGCAAAGCATTCTGTCTATTGGCTATCCACTTCTGTTGGGATCTATCACTCTTTTTTCTATTACTTTTTTATTAGGTCTTTTCACAATCTCTTCAAAAGAAATCATCCTCTCTATATAGTCTGAATTTTATCATTTATATTGTTCCTTCTAATCTCTCGTTTAAATTGTGTCATAGTCTTTTGACTGACATTGTAATTTGTATTCTTCAGTATACATTGGATCTTGACCTTTTCCTAAGGCTTGTTTTGTTCCACTTCTACTTTCATGGGTAGTTCTTCAAATATTTCATTTATTCAGATCAGAAAACTCATAATGTCAAAAGCTTCTCTTGGGAATGATAGAACGCTGATTCTCTGAATTTCATTCCATTTCGAAGCTTCAACTGGAAATTATTTTTGGTGTCTACCGTATGTTTTTCACTATTGAACTATCTTTAAACTAACTATTTATTCTTATTGTGTAATTTCTGTTGTATGATTCTATGGGCAGCAAGAAACATTTTTGACATGGAATTTTCCAAAAAATAGTAGTGAAAAAGAAAATATTTAAAATGCTTTAAAAATCACCATATGACTTACCTTGTGATCTCAACACATTTCTATCATAAAATAAAAGTAACAAAAGTTTTATGGAGATCAAGTGCAGCATAAGAATATGAAGAAATATTCATCCCAAAGCATTCTCTGGCAGGATGATGGTATTTTAATTGAATCTTATGGGACATAATCTACCATGCTGATGCAGGTTGCTAAATAAAAGCTTTTTGACTTACCAATCTAGAGCTAACAGGAAGTGTTTCTGTGACTAAGTAAACTAGAATCTTGGTCTTCTTTGTCTTAGTCCAGTATTCCAGCATCTTAACCAATGCATCATACTCACTTTCTCTCATTATTTTATTTTTCCTCTTTGGTTGCAATTAAGTTGTTTCTTACATTCTATGGGAATCAGCCTAATTAGTTAATATGAGATTTATCATTCAAACAGCGAAGAACAGCATTCCATAGCTCCATGCCAAACTTTTAAAGTTTATTCAAAATATAGCTAAAATATGTCTATAAATTACAATAAGAAAGAATAAAAATATATTTAGCCACTTCATCTTTTGGGAAGCACTTTTAAGAGTTAGCAGGAGTGAGGACAAGTCAGCAAAGCAGCCTCAAATTGTCTATAGACAATTCAAAATTAAGTCTGGACCAGAGAATACATGCTAGACTGTTCAGCGTTGATCCTATTTTGAGTGTGCTAAGAACTATATTGGGTTCTCAAAGGCATTGGAAAACCAAAACATCAAGGTTATGTTGCATTGGCACAAGACACAGCATAAATAAGGCTTTTTGTTGATCACCTTAAACAAACTGAGAGATGAACATGGTTGAAGCCAAAGCAATATTGGTCCTGCATCACTATTGAGCTATTAGAAACAAAGATTTTAATGAAATGAAAAAGTTAAAAGTCAGTTACTTTTGTCAAAGTCAAAGAAATCATCATACCACTCAATTCCCATTTCACTTTGTATATAGAAGAGAAGTTGCATCATTTTGTATTGTCTTTAGCAACTCCAGAACAGCAGAAAAGTCATTGACTCTGTTGTGTTTTTCAAGACTGCAAAGCACTTTACAACCATCTGTTTTGGTCTGTGACATCAAGTCAAATCTCTGCTTTTAATTAGAAAGTCTGCTTTTATAGGCTGTTTTGATTGACACTCCAGATTGGTGTACTCTTTCAGAGCTTAACAAATCCCTAATGCATACACTTCTGAATTCCACAGATTTTAAGAAGGGTCCTATTTTGTGCAAGAGTTCTTTGATGCATTTGCAATCAAACTGAGTCTATTAATGATGACATTTTCAATTGGTATGAATATTGAAAATAAAATAAACATTTCTTGTACCTAAAACAGATTTCATTCAAATAAATAACTTCAACACTAAAATTTTATAGCATGATTTTCATCATAAAGAATCATATCATATCATACAACAAAATATTTTGGTTTTTATTGCTGTTTAAAAGCACATGTTTTGAGAAGAGGAGTAACTCAGAATATTTAGTAGAAGGTAGTACTTTCTACAAAATTTCTTTTAAAAAACTATGGTGGAATTTATTGACCTTAACTATAAATGCAAGACACAATTAAATTGTTATTGAATGGACAGTTTCCTCCTAAGGGAAATTCAGCCTCAGTTCTTGAAAAACTCAAAATGTACACCTTATTTAACCTAGCACTTTAAAAATGAAAATGATTAATTTAAACCTTGAAAATTTTCTATCTTGGTTATTGTTCTGTAGGCAGTCACCAAGATCCATCCAAAAGTACTGTTGTTTAAAATCCTCTAAGACATGCATTCAGACAAGTTCAATATTGCAGCTCAGAAAACAAAGGTCTAGTAAGAGGACACTTTGTAGAGGAGTCAGAGAATGACTGCTGTGAAGAGTAAGGAGGATAAGCTTGGCAGAGATATGCAAGTTCCATTACTATAGATTGAGGTCAACCCCACCAAGTAGACCAGACTAGGAAGTCAACCCCACCAAAAAAACCTGGAGATACAGCTAAAATATTGTTCTTCCTGCACCATTCAAAAGACTCCTTCTCCAAGCTATTCACTCTTTCATGATTTATGCATTCAACCACCTTGTCTTTCTGGTCACCTTACAGCTCATGGCCATTACTTTTCAGGCATGATGGGGCCATTAAAATGGTACAATATATATAATTTTTAGATCCATTTGTTTTTCAGAAATAATTTGTGGAATAATTTCCCAGCAATCTGTTGCGCAATTTCATAAGGTGCCCATTGAAACCCTAGAATACAGAGGTGACAAGATGCTTGACAGAATTAGGCAGCCTCTTCTTAATGTCAATCAAGGACTGCTCCTTGCATTCCTGATGAATTTTGGGAAATAAAATTCCTGAAGAGATGACTTAAAAGATGGAGGAAAATACATAATACAGTTGTCTGGTCATTGGTATGACCTCAGGTTCAAGTTTACACTGTGAGGGTAAGGGCAGTGAAGTATCAATATTTCTCCATTTTTAATGCATATGCAGAAAGTTGTCCAGTGCTTAACATAACCTGTTTCTTGGTGGGAATTGCTAGATTACTCTGAGAAGTATTTTGAGAAAAAAATACCCATAAACATTTGAAGTCAGAGATTATATGTGTAGAATGTAATGTAATGTAATATTTTGCAAGATAATCTGGGATTCTTTCAAGTCTGGGACACCAGATGACAACTGAGGACAGAGTTCTTGGTGGAATGAGATCCACAACATATAAATTCTGTCCATGCTCCTCCTGGTTGCTATAAGCTGCCAGAGAAAGGATAAGGACTTGACTTTGGAAGATGATAAAACATCCTTGACAGAGAGTTTCATGTTAAATGTCTTGAAAGACATGGTGTTTATGCTCTTCAAAAAACCCATAACATGACCCATTTGTACAAGATAACTATTTCTCCATCTCCAAATTCTCTTTTTTAAGGGTAAGATGTAGAGAAGATATTTGTGCAATAACTACAGAAGGCTTTGAACAAATAAGATTGTCTGGATGCCTTCCAGTCAGGGTTCAGGCCTAAGCATGGGATAGAAACTGCAATAGATATCTATGCAGAAAAGACTTGGATGAGGGGATGATTGCTTCCTGGCCTATTAGATGATTTGTTGATATTCAATATCATTGACTGGATATCCTGCAGATTTCCAGAGATGGGCTGAGGTTGCAAGACACTGTTCTGCTGTGGTTGTTTAAATTATTGTTTATGGACAAGAGGAGGCTGAGCCCATGGATATTTCAATGTGGCTTCCTCCAGAGCTTATTCTTTTCACTAGCATTTTTTAAATCCACATAAAGCAATTGGAAGAGCTGATTTAAAGTTTTAGGATATGGTGTAATCAACATGTTTAAAAAAGCAGATGTGCAATTAAAACGGGGCGTTGTTCCTACCTGAACGCCCCTTCTCGTAGGGCGGAGCTAGCCTCCAAGATTGGGATGATACAATCCAACAGCCAATCAGGACTGAGTCTGACTTTATAAAAACTGTACTCTTGATGAGCACCCCCTCTTGAGATGAAGGACGAAGTCAGACCCAATGTGTCAAACACCCAACCAAACTTTATTAACAGCAGGTAAACTAAGCAGAAACGTAACTTGACAGCCAGGGTGGGACTTGGAGGCTAGCTCCGCCCTACGAGAAGGGGCGTTCAGGTAGGAACAACGCCCCGTTCTCCATAGTGGGCGGAGCTAGCCTCCAAGATTGGGACATGCCAAAGCAGTAATCCCCTTGGGCGGGAATCAATGCCCCTCGGCCAGCCCCGAGTCAGCCAGCACGGCTTGCAACACCCTGCGACCAAACGCCGCGTCCCTGGCCGCATAAGCGTCTAGCTTATAATGTCTGACAAACGGCAACGGTGAAGCCCACGTCGCCGCCCGACACACTTCCTCGATGGAAGCGTTGGTTGTCCAGGCCGCCGTAGCAGCCGCACTCCGTGTGGAGTGTGCCGTCAGTCTCGGCGGGCGCGGTAGGTTCATCTGGTCGTAGGCGAAAGCAATGACCGCTCTGATCCAGCGGCCGATTACCGCAGATGAAGCCTTCCTGCCCAGAGACGCGGGGTGGAAGCATATGAAGAGCGCTTCGGACCGTCGGAATGACGATGTACGGGAGACGTACACTTCAATTGCCCGCCGCACGTCAAGGGCTACACAGTGTTGATCCGACCCCTGTGAGTTCGCGAACGCAGGGAGGATCAGTTCCTGAGCCCTATGGAAGTATGAATTGACCTTAGGGCAAAATCCCGGGTCGAGGCGAAGTACGACTCTGTCTGGATGAAAGATACAAAGATCTGATCTGACCGACAGGGCCGCCAGCTCCAAGATGCGATGAGCCGACGTGATCGCCACAAGAAATGCGACTTTCATGGTAAGTAGCCGTATCGAGACCGAGGACAAGGGTTCATACGCGTCAGTTGTGAGCGACAAGAGGACTTTGTGTAAATCCCAAGTCGGGTAACGATGCACCACTGGAGGGGAAATGTTTGAGGCCGCCTTGAGAAACCTCCGTACCAGAGGATGGCCCGAGAGCTGCTCCGCCGATGCGCAGGAGAGCACCGTTGACAAAGCGGCCAATTGACGACGCAACGTGTTGGGCGCCAACCCCTTGTCCAAGCCTGCTTGTAGAAATTGTAAGATGTTAATGATAGACAGATCAATGGGAGAGATGTCCGCGTCCGAACACCAAGCGCAGAACGCCTTCCAAGTGGAGGCATATATGCGCGTCGTGGAAGCCCTGCGGGAGAGCAGTAATGTCCTAATTATGTTTTCCGGGACCCCGTGGTGTTGTAGAGTGCGCCGCTCAAGCGCCAGGCGGTCAGTTGGTACCAGTGTGGATCCGGATGGCGAACTGACCCCTGGGAGAGCGACGACTCTGTCGGTGGTATCCGCCACGGGGAATCGATGGCCAATGATTTCAGATCCGCAAACCAAGGCCGCCTCGGCCAGTGGGGTGCCAGGAGGATCATCTCCGCCCTCTCGTCCAGCAGTCTGCGGATGACCCGAGGAATCAGGGGTAGCGGGGGAAAGGCGTAGAGAAGACCTCTGGGCCACGGGCACCGAAGAGCGTCCACGCCTTCCGCTTCGGGAGTCCGGTAGCGGCAGAAGAACCGCGGAAGCTTCGAGTTCCCCGGAGTGGCGAAGAGGTCGACCACCGGACGGCCGAATCTGATGGTGATCTCCCGGAATAAATCCTGGTGGAGACTCCACTCCGCCGGGTCCACCTCGTTGCGGCTGAGCCAGTCCGCAGTGCGATTCGATACCCCTGAGATATATTCTGCCCGAACGGAGAGGAGGTGACGCTCCGCCCAAAGACCTAAGTCCTTGGCTTCCGACATCAGGCGACATGAGACCGTGCCCCCCTGCCGGTTGACATGGGCCTTCGCCGTGATGTTGTCGGTCAGCAGAAGGACGTGCTGACCTGCCAAGATGTCGTGGAACCGCTGGAGTGCCAGGAACATCGCCTTCAGCTCCAGGAGATTGATGGTAAGGGAGGCTTCCGCCGTGGACTATGTCCCTTGCGCTACGCGAGACATCGTGTGAGCCCCCCATCCTAGAAGGCTGGCATCGGTGGTCACCATGATCCGCGTGGGTTCGAGGAAGGGGCCGCCCTTGGAGATCGCCGGGGAGCGCCACCATTGGAGTGACCGGCGGACTGACGTCGGAAGGGTCACCCGGATCGACGAGTTGCTCTGGTGCTTGCGCTGAAAAGGCAACATAAACCATTGTAGGTCTCTGGAGTGTAGTTGGGCCCAGGGTGTGATGTGTATGGCTGACACCATCTTGCCCAGGAGGGAGGACAGCAGGCTCAGAGGGATTCGTCGTTGTCCAAGGACTTGCCGGACGAGGTCCCTCAGGCCGTCCTGGCGCTCCTGCGAAAGATACACCCTACACTCCAGAGAGTCAATGATAGCCCCCAGATGGTTAATCCTGGTGGAGGGCGCTAACAGGCTCTTCTCAAAATTAACAGAGAAACCATGGGCTGCGAGGGCCTGCAGAGCAACCTGAATGTCCCCCTCTGCCTGTGAATGTGAGGACGATTGAATGAGAATATCATCCAAATAACATTGAATTCTAATAGGACGAGACCGCAGGTCGGCAGCGAGGGCCGCCAGGACCTTTGTAAACACCCGTGGGGTGGAAGACAACCCAAACGGGAGGGCGGCATACTGGTAGTGTTCGTTCTGATAGCAAAATCGTAGAAACTGTTGGTGGGCGGGCCAGATAGGGACGTGTAGGTATGCCTCAGTGAGGTCGATGGACGCCATGAAGTCCCCTTCCCGTATCCCACCAAGAATAGACTGCAACGTGTGCATTTTAAATTTTTTATATTGCAGATATTTATTAAGACGCTTAAGGTTTAGGACAGCTCTCCACCCGCCTGAGGACTTTTCCACAAGGAACAATATGGAATAGAAGCCCTGACCCCGCTGGTCCTCCGGCACCCGCTTGATGGCATCAATGTCCAGAAGGTGCTGGATGGCGGCCAACATGCGTGACCGTTTCCGGGGATCGGAGGACTGGGGCCACCTCAGAAAAAATCCCGGGGGGGTGGAGATGAAATCCAGGGCGAGACCAGATGTTACGGTCTCGCGAACCCAAGCATCAGTGGTAGTGTCCTCCCATCGCCTGGCGAAGAAGCGCAGACGACCCCCAATGGGAGGACCAGGTTCGTCTACTTGTAGTGGCGGTAGGGGCGACCACCTGCCCCCCGAAAAGGCCGCTTAGTGTTATCTTTGCGCCTATCCTGCCCCTGGTTCTGCCTTCCGCCGTAGCGGTTTCTGCCCGGGTTGTAGGTGGGCGCCCGATAAGGTCGACGAGGAGCGGGAGGCGCAGCGGGAGCCGATGAAGTGGACGCTTTGTTCTGCGCCTTGTGTGTACAATTGGGTAGAACCTTTTTCTTATCTTTGGATTCCATCAAATATGGCTCCAAAGCATCCCCAAAGAGCGACTGACCCTTTACTGGCGCGATAGCCAGACGCCACTTGTGGCGGGTATCCGCCGGCCAACTCCGCAGCCAGTGCATCCGGCGGGCCACAACCGAGGCTCCCATGGACCGGGCCGCGAAGCGGGCTGCCTGGAGGGTGGCATCTGAGGTAAATTGGGATGCCGCAAGCAACTTATTGATGTCTTGTCTTGCCCGGACATCCGACGAAGGAAGGTGGTCCTGAAGCGTATTGAGCCAACGGATGGATGTCCGGCAAAAGAATGACGCGGTCGCAGAAGCCCGGAGTGCCCAAGCCGCCGCCTGGTGGGCGCGTTGGAGAGCCTGTTCCGTACGACGGTCTTCAGGCCGCAGAAGTTCCTCTGAATCCCCCGGCATTTGGGCGGTGGTGTAGAGTGCCTTAATCGGGGGATCCACCAGAGGGATCGGCAGATGATCAGCCAGGGCTGGAGCGACGTTGAAATACCTCTTATCGAGAGAAGATGGCAACGCGCCACCCTGCGGGGTCAGCCACTGCTTGACCACAGAATCAACGAACAGCCTGGGAGCCGGAATCACTTCGGCCTGGGAGGTGGCCTCCTCGAAGAGAGGGTCAGCCTCCTCATCGACAGGTAGTGGAGTAGCGGCCGGAGCGATCTTGGCCGCCGCTCTCGCTTTGTGGAGCAGGGATTTGAAGTGGTTTGGGTTAAACAGACCCGTGGTGACTGGGGTCTCCGGAGCCAGATCCTCATCCTCCGAGAATTCGAGCTCCTGGCCTTGGTCCTCTGCGTCCTGCAGAGAGCCAGGGGACCCCAATGGGGAATCCAAACCACCCTCGGTAGGTTGGTGAACCGCTACTGGAGTGGCCCGTGGGGTGGTCTCCGAGCGGGACGCTCTGCCGGAGGATGGGGTAGAGGCGGCCGCACGCTTGAGTCCCGCCTCAATTCCTCTCTCAATGGCCGCCTGGATCATTGATTGGACCTCCGGGCAGGCAAACTGGGCCAGGGCTGAGGATGAGGGCGTTGCCGGTGTAGCCACACCTGACGGGCCTGGGTCCTCCCATATATCTACCTCCCCAAGCCTCAAATTGGGGTTGTCCAGGGAAAATGCGCCAGAGGACTGCCGAGACCAGGCCTGAGACCCCCCAGTTTCCTTGGGAGGCCAAACGTCCAACTGGGGCCTGGGTACAGGGGGAGCCTCCCCCGATGTCTTATCAGCCCCCTTGGAACGTTGATGCTCCTCCGGGGCCCTAGCTGAGGAGGAGGAGGAGGAAGCACCCTTGGAAGAGGAGGCCTCTTTGGACCGCTCAGCTGATGGCCGTCTGAGCGGTGAGCGGTCCCTGCGATCCGAGGAAGGGGTAGAGGCCTTTTTGGCCCGCCCCTCAGAGTCCTGGGTGGTCCTGGACTTCGATCGGCTCTTAGCCAACTTAGTAGCGTCCGCCATTGCCGCTTTTACAGGCCTGGCTTATTAGGACGCACGAGCCTCCGCTCCAAGGGCCTGCAACGCGCCTGCGCCGAAGCCAGCTGACGTCAGCGATCGGCTCCGGCAAACTGCGGCGGTCGGCAGAGAAGCAGAGGAACTCGGAAGCAGCGGTGACAAGCGGCGGAGGCACAAACGGTCCCGGGAGGCTAGCAGCCACGAGGGGGACTGAGAGGAGGGGCCAGCCGGACGAGAAGGCCGGTACCGGAGGCGACGAGAGCGGCGCCGCGCCGCTTGGCTACTTCAAAGGCGGGATCCGGCCGACAAACAGCTGAGATGAAGCCTTCCTATTGCGCCTGCGCGGAACCAGCAATTCGGCTCCGCTCTTCGCCGCGATGAGGATGACGTGCGGCTGTTCCACCAGTGAGTGAGAGGGGGCGGGCGTGGGCAGGCGCATGCGCAGATCAGTCAAAGGCCAGGCGTCGAAGGGCGATGAGCTCTGCCTCACGACGACGATCAAGGGGAAACGGCCGTTGGCGCCAAACACTGAAGCCTCCCAAACTAGGCCCAACGCCCCTACAATCGGCGACAGATGGTTCCCTGACAGGTGGACGGTCGCACAAAGCTGGGAAGGCCGAACCGTGCAATAGAGAGAGAGCGCCAAACCGCCCAAGCGCGTGGCTTCTGCGGTCAATGTAGACAACGGGACAGGCGCTCTCTCAAGCGGACGTGGCACAGGCCACCCTGGTAGGGAGTCACGCAAGCACTAGGCTTCTGTGACCGTTCGCTGATCCAAATACCAGGCCGCAAGGGAACTTGTCTGGCTGTTCACCCTCAGAGGTGACTAGGCCCAGGGGAGGGCCAAGGCCCACACTAGATTGTCGCCCAATCCCTTCAGATCAAAGATGGAATATGATTGAAGGTAAACACTCACGCTGAAGATGTAGAGAGAAGTATTCAGTAGAACAAATAGAAGAGTAAGACCTGCAAGGTTGGGAAGACACAATCCTTTAGCTGAGGACTGAGTCGAAAGAGGGGGTGCTCATCAAGAGTACAGTTTTTATAAAGTCAGACTCAGTCCTGATTGGCTGTTGGATTGTATCATCCCAATCTTGGAGGCTAGCTCCACCCACTATGGAGAATCTGGCATTCTCCCTTCTTTTTAAACAAGAATTATATCATAATGGTAATATAAAAATATTTGAAACAATGTCTTACTAATTCACTGTTAAAATATAAGCAGAGAGTCAAAATAAACTTAACTTCAAACTACCTTCTAGTCAGTAGCCCATGATGATCTTTTATTCCAGTCTACATGTATTTAATAAATAGGTAATATTTGTAATTAGAGAAATTACAATACCTTTTAATGAAGTTTTTATTTTATTTCTAAGGGGATTCATTAGTTATTTATAGAAAAAACATTTGAACATGTTGTAAGAACATTGGATAATTAATAATATATCTTTAACAACTCATTACCCAAAAACATTTGATCTAAAAGTCTAATTAAGCAGCATTACATTTGACTTTGGTCACAGGAAAGAAACATGAAATATCAAGAGTCTTAGAAGAAAGGAGATGCTAAAGAAACAATAATGTCATATTTTAATGAACTTAACAAAATAAAACTAATACATTTAAGTAATTAGTCTCAAACCATTACAGTACACTGGTAGCATTTTCATGCTTTAATTTTGCATAGTTCATAGGGTTTTTCTAACTTACATGGTACATATTTCAGACAATTGTAAGGGCTGAGTCTGGTGAGATGGGAACCTGTGATTTTAAGATTAGAGAGACATGTTGTATAAAACATGGATATCAAGAAAGAGACAGTATTGCTCCACCTGAGTATGAGAGTGAGTTTTGATAAGTGGGGTGGGGTTACTAGTAAGTAGAAGAAATACAAATACTTCCTGTCACCCTCAGAGGGTGTAAGTAAGGCTGGTGGGTTATAGACCTGAATTTCCCATCCCAAGCTGGAAAGCACTGTTATATAAACATATTTTACTTTCAAAGGACAGCAAATAATCCACAAAATATTTCTTAGTTTGGATATTCTGGAGGAAGGAGATGTGTGGGGGGGACGGGACAATATTAAATATCTAAAATGTATACATTAACCATGATTGTTGAATACAATCCAACTTTCATTATATTTAAATTAAGTCATAACTAGCTTTTCCACAAGTGGAATACTGTCTCCAAGATGCCACATCAAGATCAAGTGAACCAAGAACCCTTGGACCAAGAAAAATTGCAGTCCACCAGCATCCATTTTGGGGCATCCAGATCCCACTAGAATGGGTGTAGACAAAATATTTGGCCTGTAGATTTTTTTGGAGGGGAGGGGAATGAGGGGGGAATGAGGGAGCAAGTGTAGTTGTCTGTTTAACATTTAGTGTATTTAAAGTGTAGAGCAGTGTTTCTCAATTTTAAGAAGTCTGGAATGGTGTCTAGGCAATTTGGGGAGTTGAAGTTCACATAATCTTAAAATTGCTGGGGTTAAAAACACTGGTATAGGCAAAGGGTTTCTTAGAACTTACATATGTTTAGTGCAATCCTTACTCTATATGACAGATCTTTACTGGACACAGATCACTTAACACTGGTTGAAGAGGGTTACAATACCACTATAAGGGAAATTGGTACCTTTTTCTTTGTTTTTAAAGATCATTGTGTATAGTTTATTGCTTTCACTAGATATTTTGGTTTGCTTACAGACTCAAACTGAAAAGAAAATGGGACTTCAGTTTTCATTAGTTATATTCAAAGATTATTCCAAGAACTACAAAAATGGGATTTGGGTAGGAATACTTTGAGGCCCTGATATGATGTACACATGCTAGGAAATCAAAGGAAAAGATTCAGCATGCAATATCATTGATGCATTCCACCATAATATATAAGCCAATAAACATCTGGGGATAGGAGATATTGTGTCCAAGTTTTAGATTGTTTGGTTTACTCTTGTTAACATTTTATTTGTTAATGCATCAATACCAGCGGTGGGTTGGACCAGTTCTTAGAACCGGTAGCATTGGTGGGAGGCTCCGCCCACCTACCCAGGACGCTTCTGTGCATGCGCGAGCGCTTGTGATGGTGGTGATCTAATTTAGAACCCACCACTGATCAATACATACCTCAACATCTGCAACACAGGGTAAATGACACAAATAAACAAAAGAAGGAAAAGTCACAGCAAATAGTACACGTTCCACTTTTAAAATTCTTCCAGGACTTGCAGAACCAGGGCAAAACAGGTCCACAAAACAATAAGAAATGGAATGAGATGAAAAATCACTAATAGCTACAGAGGTCTGTTTAATGATTGGAAAAAACATAAGGCACAGTGTGCATAGTAAGAGAGGAAGATGCTGTGAATTTCTATGAAGAGTGCCTATGCTTGGATATTAATTGACACACTACTAACTGGAAAATCTTTATAAATATAATCATTTTACTGCCTGAAAGAACTTAAAAGTTTTCTATAGCAAACTTTGAAAACTTAATATTAGAAAGTACCAATGATTCAGTTTTTTGAGACTGATGATTCTTGACATGAAACATACAGGGAAAACCAGATTTATAATAATTAAATAAGCTTATTGTATTATTTATTTGTTTGTTTATTGGATATATATTTATATAGTTTATATTTTATATTAATATTAGTTCAATATTCATTTTATTGACATTGTCAGCTCTATCACTGATTTCTGATTCTGAGTTTCTGTGCTCCAGAATTTTATGGGCGGGGAGTGAGAGGGAGGAAAAGAGGGAGGTAATAAGAAGGAGATTCCTGCTTTTAAAGTCTGCCTTTACGTTTTTCATTTAGTCTTCCACTTCGGCTGTAAAAAGATACTAGCCCAGATGAATCCTAGCTTAATCCCTCAGGATTATACACTGCAATATGCGGTCTTCTAGATAAACATAATATAAGCACCCATGGATGCCACATTAGTGTGGGATAATTGCATCTCACATCCTTCCTTTAAAGTGCATACATTCTTCCTCTTTCAGCAGTTTTAACTTTAGCAAAGGAAATTATAAGGAGGTTTTAACAGTTCCAAATCCTCAGATATCTTCTTTGAATTTGGACATTATTTCTGCCCAGATAATTTAGTTATCCCCAAAGAAATGGATCATATACTATTTTATTTTATTTATGTAAGTCTACAGGAAGTTTGTAGGACCTACATATTTAATTTTAACTAAAAAAAATGGCACTCTCAAAAGACATTCTCTAGATTTGCCTTTTGTATCAACAATATGTTCTTTAAAAAAAGTGATATTTTTTACCAATAAGCTTTTTACCAAAAGCTTTCTTTATACTTAATACTGATTTTGCTATGTAATTTTGCTATATGATTAAAAACCACTATTTAACTGCACAGTTTCTGTATTACAGTGGCAATAACATTGTAAGGTTTAACGAATTTTATCTTGCAACTTATTAAGATTTTTGGCATATAATATTGTCATGTATGTATGCTAAAAAGCACCAGAGCCACAAAATTATTGTTTTGGTTATTGTAGGTACCAATTAAAAAGAAAGAGGGACATTAGCTCATGTAACAGTGGAACATTTGGGTAACAGAACCTACATAAGAATGAATCCATTAATAAGTTGAAATCTAGTTCATATTAATATTATTTACTTTAATTTTCTACAATTTCCATCATTTTCAAAACAATATATACTTCATTATTTTTAAACTAATATGTTTTATCTGATTTGCACCACAACAGCTGAAACACAACTTCTAATATATGCTTAAGAATGAAAGCAATATTTCATATATATGAATGACTAATCTTTCACATATTCTATTTGAAAAAAAAACCTGCAAACAAACCTTGGGTGAATGATGGATAGTAGAAGACTTTTCCTACTGCTATATTTAGACAGAGTGTATATGTTACTTTCTGAGACATCATAGAATTAAAATCTCTTCTGTAATGTATCCTATCTGAAAAATACCACCATTGTGTACTGCAAACAGAGTTCTACTGCTATTACTTAGTCGTATTAGCCCATTCCCTAGATTCCTACATAGAAACTCCTAGTTTGAAAAGGTATATTTATATACACAGTGCATTTCACATTGATATTTCTAAATAATGAAGAATTTCACATATAGGTCATCCCAGCTATGTGGCAAGTCTATGCTTAGATGAATGGGTGCATGATCTTCATCACCCTTTACTGAAGCTTATCACTAGTAACTGGTCTAGTGCTGTAAGACAATGACCAGCCCAAAGTTGGTCATCCAGTTGGTCTTCTCTCCAATGCCTTACACACCAAATATACCAAAGAGTCAACAAATACAGGGCTCTTGCCTCTTGCATATACTGTATTTGTGTGAGTGAGACAGAGAGAGTTATACACAAAAACTCAAGAATGAATTAAAATAATGATTGTTTGGTGAATATTTGGGGGGGATCTCCTTGAAAATGTGGTTTAGGTATTACTCTACTCATGCATGCACAGAAGAAAAATATAAATGTGTAAGGATGATTCTTTGTTTATTGGTTATTTGGAGAAAACTGAAATGAGGAGATGCTGAAAGATGTGCTATAAATAAGGACTATAGTAATATGTTGAAGAATGTATGTGAAAATAATGTTATACCTGTTCATGACCAAGAAAAAGGCAGATATAGAGTAAATACTGTAATAATTATAATGGTAAGAGTGCAGCTACTGTAAAGAATTATATCCAAAACAACTTGAGAAGATGGAGACCATTAAACTTGTGGTTTGATGGAAGTGATGAGATTCACAAAAGAGAAGGGGTTAAAAAAATACAAAGTAATGCTTGAAGCAGTGAACAATTATAATAAACACATGAATGGGTTACAAGGACAGAATAGTATGGAGAATTTTAATGAATGGTGATTGAGTAAATTATATTTAGCATGTCCACTTATCTCTAAATGATGTAAACAAGAAGAGATGGTTTACATACTTGAATCAATCATCTCCTATCTTCTTAAGTACAATATTTTCCAGAACAAATAGATCACATCTGTGAGTCATCAAGTCATCATTGTTATCAAAATGTCATCATCTAATAATATTTTGCAGAATAGCTAACATGTCTATTTCTTTTATAGTCTCCTTTCTCTATGTGTATCTCAACTTTTTCTTTATTGCACTTTTTCTTTTAACAAGCTTGACATTGATAAGTCAAGATAAACTTCATCAGACTAACAGTGTATACAAGGCTAATACAACAGAGTATTCTGCCAATTCTTAATTAATCAATCCAATCGTCATATTGACTAGTGGGATCTATGTCTTGAAGAAAGTTGCAATTGATTTATAAGCTATAAATTGACTCTAAAAGAATTCAGCTTCCATAACAAGTACAAGCTGATCACATGTAAAGGAATAGGTGATTCAGGCAAATTAATTGAAGACTGCAAAAAGAATGCAGGCGTGAATGTAGAGTTGACTTATGGGCACTCATAGTCTTTTACCACAGTTCCTGAGCCAAGTGAGTTCCCACATTACAGGAAGATGGCTCTACTTAAAAGATGGTCACCTAAAATTTGAATGTTAGGTTGGATAACAGTGTGTTTTAATATATAGTAATAGAAGTATTAATATATGTGGGGAAAATTAACCTACATTCTCTGGCATCCATCCACACCTCAATTAAAATTAGGTGTATGTGGACCACACTGTCATTGTTTACCGTAGTATATTTATTAGACAAGAAGCTAAATGCTTTATAAGTCTTTCCAGCATAAATATTTTGCCAGTTGCTACTTCAACTGCTAATATTCATACAACCAGAAAATAAATTACAGGTTGGTCTTGTGTGATTTAAATGCAGCATGAGATCTGCCACAAACAAAAGAAACGTCTCTCTGTTGGATTTCTTTCTGCATCATTTACTCCCTGCAGTTTAGAGCAGATTAATGTGCTTATAGACTGATTGCCATAATTACTCTGCCCTGCTGCTGCACTATATTATGCAAACAAATGCTCAAGATAGGTCAGAAGAGAGAAGACTCCAGACTGGCACTATTTAGCTTGTCTTTGTGAACTCTTATACTAGGGGGGGAAAGCTTCAGGCACCACTTGAGAGAAGTCATAGCATTTTAACATCTCTTTTTTACGGAATTAAAAGTTGGGCTCAGCACTGTAGTATACAAATTGAATACAATTATATTCAGTTTAGGGAGAAGAGAAACAAGACACACACTGTTTCCACGAGAAAATGACTTCCATCAGCCTAATGGGGAAGGAGGAGTAATTCTCCCACTTCTTTGCAGTTTTCCACATGTTCCCAACCTTGACTCTGGAGAGCTGGAGACTCACAGCAATAGATTTGTGAGTGTTCTGGGGGCTATAAAGAAGGGGGATAAATGGAGAGGAAAGTCCTATTGTGGAGGCAGACATCTGCTGGTATGACACTGAATTTTGTTCGTCTATAATAGAACTGTTCCCATATAGTGGAGCAAATTAAACCTGGAGTAAAGGCTTAGAAAGATGAATGACATGATCATAAGAACAGAGGTGTATGCAAATAATTTAATTACTTCAGTAAGAAATAGTTTCCCACCACCTTTATCTAAGCACTGCCATCCAACATCTTTTGTTACTGCATTTAGAGAAATTAACCTTGCCCTGATCCAGTATCTTGCTTTAGTTAGACAGCTGCTTTCTATTTCCATTAGCTACAGTTTAAATAAGTCTGGTTAGGCTAATGATAACAGTGTCTTCTGGGCCTCTTTCAGCAAAATTGAGTATCCAATTAGGAGACATGGACTTTCATGTTCTGTTCTGAACTTTGTGTACATTTTAACATTGAAAAATAATTAAGGAAAACTTAAAATTCAACTGTTCAGTGTTAAAATGTAAACAAAATTAAGAGTAAATTACAAAGTTTGGCTACTTTTTTGTACTCAGTTAACTGACAATCATGTTTTGTTATTTTATCATATTGCAATTGCAATGAGTGGATACAATATTCAGTAAACTACACTACGGTACTGAATATGGAGAGTGTCAGGATTCTGACAGATGCCCTAATTTAAATCCTGAGCCTCAAGCCAAGCTTCAAAAGAAATCCAGTTATTTATTAGGAGCTTCATGCTGGCATGGACCAGGTGGAGCCAACTCTGACCTCAGTTAATTCGCTCTTTGCCTCTGATCCTGTTTTCCCTTCCCCCAATATGTGTCATCAGTCACATTCCCCAACGAAGCAATTTCGTGGGTTGTAAAAGTCACTCCCTCCGGCCACTGTAGGTTTCCTACAAACAACCTTGGTGTTTCGATTGGAATATGCCTTGTTTTGACTGAGATACCAGATCCTTGATGCAACTGTGAAGTTCGCTTTCCCAACCCTCTTGCCTATGGCAACTCGAGAACAGGTCAGGGATGCTTTGTGATTTGACAGAACAGGAAAAGGGCTGTAATGAAGAGACAGCTAGTTAGATAGCTTCTAGTCCATGACACCCTTCATGAAGGAGATCACTAAACATTGAGCCCATTCTCTAGAATATCAGGGTTTTTTATGGGCACTAGTATGTTGGATTATTTTTACTTTATTATGATTAGTGACCAGAATTCAAACAGGTTCATAGCACATGAAATAAAACAGAATAATTTACAAAACCACTAATGCAATCAAAATGTGTCTGGTTCTACAAACAGCATATCAAAATTAGACAATGTTCATAGGAACTGAACCATTGTTTGTAGCTAGTTTCTAGTCAAACCAATGAACTGATGTATACTACAGCTGCTGTAATCCTGGAGATGCTTGGCTACACAATCAAGAAGAACAGCAGTAAATATGCCCATTCCCCCTCCCCCCAAAAAAATAAGTTTAGAGGCTGACATCAAGGCAATTTGGAAAGAGATTAGTCAGTTGGTGATATTGTAGAAAGGTGTGAAGATTGGGAATAAGATTGAGCTACTGAAAAATACAAGGCCTGACTCCACCTGAAGTCCTCAAGACTGCTAAACAAAGGCTCATGGCACTAGCTACTAGGCTAAGGAGATACAATAGAGAAGCAGAGGCCAAGAAAATGAATGCCCTGTTCTCCAAAAAAACCATCCAAAGTATACCCCCAATTGAAGTGCAATAATATTCTGCTGCAGTAACAGCAGAGCCACCAACAGCAGAAACTGAACAATAGTGGAAGGACATATGGGAGAAAGAGAAGACATATAACACCAGTGCAAAGGGGCTACAGGAGGAGAGAAGACAGCAATCTCCCTGAACAAAAACCAGTCACCATCACAGTAGCAAACATCCAGCAGTAGGTTAAGTACATGAAGAGCTGGACCCAGGCATGATTCAAACCTACTGACTAAGGAAATTAACAGTGTGTATGAATGTCTAGAAGCACAGATGAACCAGCTGCCAGAAGCAGACTCCCATACACATTGGGGACCCATGGAAGAACAGTGCTGATAATGAAAGACCCCCAAAGGGAACAGCACCAGTAAATTAATATTTTTATTTATTTATTTATTTATTTATTTATTTATTTATTTATTTATTTATTTATTTATTTATTTATTTATTTATTTATTTATTTATTTATTTATTTATTTATTTATTTATTTATTTATTTATTTATTTATCATTTGCATTTCTATGCTGCCCAACTCCACAGGGACTCTGCTTCCTCACAATATGAAAAGACGCATAAGCCTATGACTCAGGGGTGAAATGCTACTGGTTTGGGCCGGTTCGCCTGAACCGTTAGTAACAAATACTTCCTGTTCTCTGAACCAGTAGTAAAAATGCTTTTAAAAAGTAAAAAAAAAAGTTTTCCACGATTGCCGGGCATAGCTGATTGTCACAGCTGATTAACCTTTTTTTTTTACTTTTTTAAAGCATTTTTTTACAACCTATTTTCAGGAACTGTGATTTTGTGAGGTTCCTGTTTTGTTGTGCTTTTGCATTGTGTGTGAGTCAGTTGTGTAGGAGTCAGTTGTGTAGCTTTTGTGTTATTTTTGTGTAAAGTGTAAAAGTTGGTTTTTGAGCTCTTTGTGGCTCTGTGAGGTTCCTGCTTGTTGTTGCAGGGGCCATTTTGGGTGCTTTTGCATTGTGTGTGAGTCAGTTGTGCGGCTTTTGTGTTTTTTTTGTGCAAAGTGTGATAGTTCATTTTTGACCTCTCTGTGACTCTGTGAGGTTCCTGCTTGTTGCAGGGGCCATTTTGTGTGAAGTCCAGCTGCTTCTGCATTGTGTGTGAGTCAGTTGTGTGGCTTTTGTGTTGTTTGTCTGTGAAGTGTGAAAGTTGGTTTTTGAACTCACTTGGTCACATGACCATGAACACCAAGCCATGCCCATCAAGCCATGCCCACAGAACCGGTAGGTAAAAGTTTTAGATTTTACCACTGCTATTATTCAATGCTACACATGGATCGGTGAATGCCTGGCATTATACAAAATCAATAGGACAGCAAGAATTTTCCTCAATAACTCAATGGTACTATGAAAGACAGCAGTAGAACTCAACTTAAGACAGTTCATACAAGCAGCCATCAAGTGTGGCATATACCAAGGTAATGCACTGTCCTTGCTGCTGTTCTGCATAGGTTTGAACTGCATCAGCCAAATAATCACAAATTTTGGATATGGATACAAGTTCAAGAGTGAAACTACCATCAGCCAGGACCTCTACATCAAAGTGTATACAAAGAAGGAACAAGACATCAACTCACTAATCCACCTGACATGGAACTACAGTGACGACATCAGGATATCATTCAGACTAGAGAAGTGTAGCTGGATGGTAGTCAAGACAGTAAAGAAGTTAAGACTGAAGAGGAGGAATTACTAGTGGGTCACATAGCAGACATATAGACCAGTTACAAGTACCTTGGCATCTGACAGTCACATGGAAACCATGATAGGGAGGCAAGGAAGATAATAACATCCAAGTACCACCAAAGGATCATATGGATCCTGAAAAGCTAGCTCAATGGGAAGATCAATATGCAGTTTTATCAGTCATAAGATACCCTGCCAGTAAAATGAGCTGGCCAAAGAAGCAGAGGTGGGATTCAGCCGGTTCACACCGGTTCGCGCAAACCAGTTTTTAACTTTTTGCGCAGTTCAGAGAACCGGCTAATTCCACCACTGGCTGGTCCCGCCCCACACCTCCCAGGAGTCGCAGCAAATGGACCAGCCCCACTAACCAGCTGGGAGGCAGCAAATGGACTGACTGTGCCGATCAGCCGGGAGGCTGGGGCACCCTTTGCAGCCTGTTTTTGGCCTGGATGACCTCCGGAAAAATCCTGCAGCAACCACAATTCCCTCACTAACCTGCTTTCCAGCTCCATTCTCTGGCATGCAGGGCAACAAAAGAAGACCATGGTTTTTTTTTAAAAAAAGTTCAATCATACCTTCCAACTTCACGAGATTTTTTTTCCTGAGAAGTTGGAAGGTCTGATTGCACGTTTTTAAAAACTGGTAGTCACATGGTCTTCTTTTGTTGCCCTGCATGCAGGAGAATGGAGCTGGAAAGCAGGTTTGTGAGGGGATTGTGGTTGCTGCAGGATTTTGCAGGAGGCTGTCCAGGCAAAAAAATGGGCTGCAAAGGATGCCCCAGCCTCCCAGCTGATCAGCATGGCCGGTCCATTCGCTACCTCCCAGCTGATTGGCTGGGTCTTCTTTTGTTGCCCTGCAGACAGGAGAACGGAGCTGGAAAGAAGGTTAGTGAGGGAATTGTTGTTGCTCATTATGATTACTCTGTGGTGGAGTGGGAATGAGAATTTTGCATTATCATTACTCTGGGGTGGAGAGGGAATGAGGATTTTGCATTATGATTGCTCATAAGTAAGTAAGAACCAGTAAAAGAGGAATGGAAAAATCCCTATCTGTAGATCAGCATTTTTCAATCTTGGCAAGTTTAAGATGGGCAAACTTCATGCTGCCTGGGGAATTCTGGGAATTGAAGTCCATGCCAAAGTTGTGAAGCATGGGTCTACACTAGAGTTTAGGATTTTCCATTTCTGTTTTATTTAGAGTTTGGTGCAATTAAATATCAGTTGTGGTTTCCTTAACAAATGGTGATTAAAGCGATATGAACCATTACTCGACTTTTTGTGAGAAACAAATTAAAATTTGATCTGGGCTTTGATGATTAGATATGGGATTATGGAAATAATGTAGACAAATGTTAATTTTAGAGTAAGAGTTTGATTTTTTTTTACTTGTATCTGTACCAAAGAAAGTTGGAAGTCATTCTTTTTCATTTTTCCTTTTTTTCCTTTCTTACAGTTTCACTCTTTTTCTTTCCTGAGCCTTTTCTTTTTTTCAAATCTGTTTTTTATTTGTTTATCCCTTAGCTTTGTATTTTTTGATGTATGAAGGATCAAATACTCAGCCATTATAATTCTACATTCCTTATTTACAGAAATCCTATCAAAATTTAGAATGAAATCCACTGGGAGCTTTCTCATATAAGGCAGGCTCTGAGTCCCTCTAACCAAAAAGTGTTTATCACTAGAAGAGAGTATTTGTAGCTCAGGGTTGTACTGTGGGGTCCTTGGTGCTCTCTGAGCTTGATGGTTTTCTTGCAGATGTTTCATTACCAAACTAGGTAACATCATCAGTGCTAGATGGGAGTGGAGTTTTCTCTTATTTTCATATACTAGCGTCTTACCCTATCAATGTTGATCAGTTGCATCACAAAAAGTGTTTTGATTGGTGCCAGGTCTCTACAGTCTCAGGCAGAGAAGGGCTATTCTGCGCTCCTCCTTCAAATGTTCTTTAAAATACAGTGTTTCCCAGCATTCCTTTAGGAACATCCAGCATGCAAACTGTGGTTACTCATCCTAAAATGAATAATCTTTATCTGGAGCTTCAAAATTTGCTGTTTGTTAGGAAGGTGTGTAGCTAAAAGTCAGTCTACATTTAGTGTACATCTGACTTTGGGGATATTTCTTCATAACCAAACAAAAGTGCATTTTCTGTGCAGTTCACATCCTTTGCTCACTGGATCTGGATGTCACAAAGCAAAGCCCACATTTTGTAATTAACCCCACACCCTGTTTTGGCTGGCAGAATGCTGCAGGAGGCTGAGTGCTATCATGCCCCCTGACCACACCCACACTGGCCACACCCACCCAGCCACACCTACCCAGCCAGTCATTAGGGCAGAGAACCGGTTGTTAAATTATTGGAATCCCACCACTGCGAAGGACATGTAAGCTGCCAATGTGAAGACTGGGAAGCTCCTCACAATGTGCAAAGGTTTCCACCCAAAGCCCATAGACTGTATACCAGATGGAAAGTCAAAGTCACTGTCATGGATGGAACCCAGAGCATCCAGGAGTACATGAGTAAGATGGCACCAAAAGATTAGCTCCTGAGAGAATGCCTTAGGCAGCAGATGATGTGAGAGAAAGATCAAGCAGAGGAAGTTCCATGGAAAGACAAGATCCTGCATAGGATGTACTGTACCATTGAGAGATAGCTGAAGAAGTAGACATTGGGAAAGGGTTGGACTAAAAGACAGAACCGAGACACTGATCATACCAGCACAAGAACAGGCACTGAGCACTAGGTCTACTCTATAGAAGCAAGGTCTACCAAACTAGACAGGACCCAAGGTGCAGCCTATGCAGAAAGGTGTCAGAGATATTCCATCACATAGTGGCAGAGTATAATATGCTGGCAGGAGCATGTATTAAATGGCACAACTAGAGGCTGGTATTGTGTACAGGAACATCTGTACAGAATATGGGCTAGATAGGACATCCCACAGAAGATCATGTAAAATAAGAGAGCTAAGCTCCTGTGGGATTTCTAAATCCAGACAGACAGGCAGATAATAGCCAAACAACCAAATACCATGGTAGTAAACAAAAAATAGAAGGCAGCAATTATGATAGATGTCAAAAATGACAGAAACATCAGGAACAAGTAGTAGGAGAAAATGGAGAAGTACCAGAGTCTGGAAAGGATGTGGAAATTAAAGGCGAAAGTGGACCCAGTAGTGGTAGGGCAGTGACACCATCCATCCATCCATCCATCCATCCATCTTGAAGACAATCTTATAGTGTGACTACTATGCTAGTTTAAAGAAAGGGGGTGATTGTGAGATGGACAATGAATTTGTAGGTGCTGACAAACAATATTGACACATCTGCAGTTTTAATTCCTTGCCATGATAAAATAGGAATGCATGAACACATGTAGATTAAAAGAGCAGCATCACTGGCTGCCTGTACATCTTGAAATTCTCAGAATGAAGAATCGAGGTTAACAATAGATGTATTTGTTATTAAAGTTCTGGTCTCTTTGCTTATAGCTAATGTTTCCCACTTCTTTATTCCATTTCCCCATACAATATATTGTTATCAAATTGACTGCACATTGGGCATGAAATGCAAAGGCCACATGCCAGTTCATTATTTCTGTCTTTCAGGTTAGATGCTATGAATATACTCTTCACACATGGTAAATGCCAGAAATAATCCTTGTGTTAAATCTATCTCCTGTTTTATTTATAATCTCTGGTTTTGCATTTATGAGGGTAGAGGAATAAAACGACCACAAACACTGCTGCTACTTAGAAGTATCATCCAAGATTGTATAATGTCCTTTATTAAGAATTATATTTCTTGAATTATGCAATTCAATTAATTATGAAAGATTTATGCTTAGAATACATTAATACATTTTAAAAGCAAAGCATATCTTCCTTAAATTTATATTAAGTTATTCAGGCTACATTTTCCCCCAGGCACACATGCATAGCACATAAGGCAACTGACTATCCTGGTAGAAAGTTGCAAGATTTTACCTATACCCCATAAGTTACTCTGAAGTTACTCTGTTACAGTTACTGCTAAGGTTAGAGGCTTTCTATGAGGAATACTCACTACATCCAAATACTGCAACACTTCAATAATTCCCAGAATTTCCCAGTCAATATGTGAGTTGAAGTCCAGAGGGAAGGGGTACTGAAATCCAATGGACTTAGTACACAATTCTATGCATTCTATGGCACTAAAATTTACTTCTGAATAAACATGCATAAGTTTGTACAGTTGCTATTAAAATTCTAAATTCTGAGTACTTTGTAACCAAGTACTTCTCTTGAACAGTAACCATATTTTTTTGCTCTGCTGCATCCATATAATATACCTATTTAAAATTGAAATGAGTTTCAGGAATAGCTATGCTATATACACGTGAAGTGTCAAGAGAACTGAATTCAACGTCTTACTAGGCTTTTATGAATCTCCAAGCCAGTGGAAAAAAGGTAGGAGATAATAGTTTGTCAGGTCTCTAGCTCTATAAACATTGACCAGGAAATCTCTAAGAAGCTTCTCAGTCATCCAGGTCATGGTTATCAAAGGTGCTTTTTCAAGAGACAACTGGACTTTCTGGGTTGTTTTTTTTTTTTTTGAAGATGTTTCACTTCTCATCCAAGAAGCTTCTTCAGCTCTAACTGGATGGTAGGGAATAGAAGGATTTATACTCCTTGGATTTATACTCCTATAAATGACATAGGCTAATATGACATTATGTGTTCATTGCATTGAGATTTCCTGGTTTATTCATATTTTAAGAACGAAGGAGTTGTGTTTGTGTGTGCCTTTTAGAAATGTTTATTTTCATTAGACAGAGAAAGTTAATAATAGGGAGCACCAGTGCAGGAAAGTAAAGCACAAAGAAAAAAGCTTTGTTAGAAATAGCTTTGATACATAAAAGCAAGGTCTCTGTTTCAATTTCTTCTCTATTCCCATGCATATACCATTTTCAAATCATGAGTAAAGAGAGTTATTCATATTACTCTGAATATCTTCTGACATCCACACAATGGGACATTTCCTAACCTTTAGCCAGAATTTGATTGGATGATCCCAGCCAAAGTATCAAGGGAATGGCTCATCAGAAAGAAAATTAAATTCTGGAATACTTGGCTTCCCCCCTCCCCCCCATAACCTGATAAACTAATCAAATCTTTATGCATTTTAACAGAAATCAAAGAGTGAAATCAAAGGAAAGATGAAATACAAAAATAGTCATGACTTGCCAATAATCTCCCTCTGCATCTGCTGTCAAAACAGTCCTCATTTAGCTTTGTGAAACCCCTGAATTACTCAATACCACTTTCTTTTCTTTTAAAAAAGGATCTAAACTAACAGAAAGTAGAAATGTCCATAGAAAAAATAGAAAGCTGAAAATAAGATACAAGTTAGAGAAGAAAAAGAAATACAGCTGGTCAAATCATTATTTTTCTCCAAAAATGCTTGAAAATGGTATTATACTGTGGCATAATAAAAGCCCAGCAGTACCAGTTCATGTTCTAAAAATGAATTCAACCCTTATTTTGGACTATAATTATAAACATAAGTGGCATTATTCCTTATAGGTGGTCTATAAGACAGATATATTGAATTTCAGTCTTGGAAGGCTGTTTTCAGTATTTATGAAAAAAAGTTATTTTTTTCTTTTGTATTTATTATACTTTAATATAATTTTAAAACTCATCACATCTATATATATTGTATTACATTTAGTCATGCAATCCAGATTTTAAAACTACAATTAAACTTAACCCTGTAAAGTAATAAGCTCCATAGTATGAAGGCTTTATGGTACAGGAATATTTTGTAACAATATTCTTTACGTCTAGGTTTCTTTTTAAGAAGTCCCATATTTGGTCTCTATTATTATTGGAATGGATCCATAATTCATGATACCTAAATAATAGGTAGGTAATATGGATGTTAGTTGAAACAAATATCATATCCTTGATTAAAATGAAAAGGTCAATAAATGTTGAAGCACCATCAATTACCGTATTTCATTTTATAACAAGATGAGGTTTGGGAAAATAGTGCTGTTTAAATAGGAATTATTGATCAATTAGGAGCCAGTTTGGTTTAGTGGTTAAGGCACTAGAAAGCAGACGACCATGAGTTCAAGTCCCACCTTAGCCATGAAAACCAGTTGGGTGACTTTGAACCAGTCACTTCTTAGCCCAATTCACTTCACAGGGTTGTTGTTGTGGAGAAAATTGGAAGAGGATAAAATTGGCTTTCCTTATGTAGACATTTTATTACCAGACCAGATAACATCACTGGGGAAGTGAATCATTTGCTGTCTATATATAACAGCTGGTCTTTGTAACAGTGGTCTTGATTGGGAATATTGTTTTGATTAATATTCCCAATTAATTGATTGGGAATATTGTTTTGATTGATTAATTAGCATGCCATTAGATTTAGATTTAGATTTATTATTAGAGTTGGAAGGGACCTTGTAGATCATCTAGTCCAACCCCCTGCTCAAGCAGGAGTTCCTACACCATTTGAGACAGATGGCAGTCCAGTCTCCCCTTGAAGGTCGCAAGTGTTGGGGCTCTCACAACCTCCGCTGGCAAGCTGTTCCACTGGTTGATCACTCTCACCGTCAGAAAGTTTCTCCTCACTTCCAGGTTGAATCTCTCCTTGGTCAGCTTCCATCCGTTATTCCTTGTTTGGCTTTCTGGTGCCATAGAGAACAGCCTGACCCCCTCCTTTCTGTGGCAGCCCCTCAAGTATTGGAACACTGCTATCATGTCACCCCTGGTCCTTCTCTTCGCCAGACTGGCCAAGCTCAGTTCCTGCAACCGCTCTTCGTATGTTTTATTTTCCAGACCCTTTATCATCCTGGTTGCTCTCTTCTGCACTTTCTCTAGGGTTTCAATGTCTTTTTTGTAGTGTGGTGACCAAAACTGGATGCAGTACTCTAGGTGTGGTCTGACCAAGGCTTTATAGAGTGGTACCAGTACCTCTCTGGTCCTTGATTGTATCCCTCTATTTATGCAGCTCAGGACTGCGTTGGCCTTTTTGGCTGCTGCTGCACACTGCTGGCTCATATTTAGTTGGCTGTCTACCAAGACTCCAAGATCCCTCTCGCAATCGCTGCTATTGAGTGTGGTTTCACCCAGTTTGTATGTGTATTTTTGATTCTTCTTACCTAGGTGTAGAATTTTACTTTTCTCCGTGTTAAATTTCATTTTATTTGTTTGGGCCCAGTGTTCGAGTCTGTCAAGGTCCCTCTGGATTTTGAGTCTGTCCTCTGGGGTGTTTGCTATTCCCGCCAGCTTGGTATCGTCTGCAAATTTGGTTAGTTCGCCTGCTATTCCCTCATCTAGGTCATTTATGAAGATATTAAAGAGTACTGGGCCTAGGACGGAACCTTGTGGTACGCCACTGCTTACTTCTCTCCATGTGGACTTAGAGCCATTGAGGACTACTCGTTGGGTACTGTTGGTCAGCCAGTTGTTAATCCATCTGGTTGTGTAGCTGTCTATCCCGCTTTTTTCTAGCTTATGAAGAAGTAGGTTCTGGTCTACTTTGTCAAATGCTTTGCTGAAGTCCAGGTATATGATGTCTACTGCATTTCGCTGGTCTACTAATTTGGTCACAGTGTTGAAAAATGAAATGAGGTTGGTTTGGCATGACTTGTTCTTAACAAATCCGTGTTGGCTGTTGGTTATTACTTGGTTTGTTTCTAGATGATGTGAGATCTGGTTTTTAATTATTTTTTCCAGTATTTTCCCAGGTATTGATGTTAGGCTGATTGGTCTGTAGTTTCCTGGGTCTGTTTTTTTACCTTTTTTGTAGATGGGGACCACATCAGCTCTTTTCCAGTCCTCGGGGAGTTCCCCTGTGTTCCAGGATTTGTGGAAGATGTGGTGCAGTGGTTCTGAAATGACTTCTGCTAGTTCTTTTAGGACTCTGGGGTGTAATCCATCAGGTCCTGGTGCTTTGTATTCATTAAGTTCAGATAGGTGATCTCTTACTGTATTTTTGCTTAGGTTGAGTCTTGCTTCGAATCTGTTTTTTATATTTGTGTTGCTGGGTAGTTGAGCTGCAGTTTCCTTTTGTGTGAAGACTGATGCAAAGAACTTGTTCAGTAGCTCTGCTTTGTCTGTGTTGTCTGTTACTTCTTTGCTGTCTTCTCTCCTTAGTGGACCAACTGTTTCTTTGATTTTTTTCTTGTTGTTTATGTGTTGGAAGAAGCTTTTTTTGTTGTCTTTGACTTTTGTTGCGAGTCTTTGTTCATTCTGGGCCTTTGCTGTCCTGATTTTTTCTTTACAGATTCTGGCTGTCTGTTGGTACTCTGCCTTGGTTATGTGCCCATCTTTCCATTTTTTGTATTTATCTTTTTTTTCATTCAGTTTATCGGTGAGGTCTTTGTTTAGCCATGCTGGTTTCCTTTTGGATTTCTTGTTTTTCTTCCTCATCGGTATTGTGGTGTTCTGGGCTTTTAAGATCGTGTTTTTTAGGATCTCCCAGGCTTCTTGAGTTGTTTTACCCTTTAGTACTTTCATCCAAGGGAACTTCCCCAAGTTTTCTCTGAGTTTATTGAAGTCGGCTTTTTTGAAGTCTGGGATATAGGTGTTGTTATGTTCAGTTATTTGTGTTTGCTTTATGGTGAATTTTAGTATTACGTGGTCACTCTCGCCAAGTGTTCCTGCAGCTTCAACTCCTTCTATTGTTTCTTCTCTGTTTGTAAGTATTAGATCCAGTATGGCTGCCCCTCTAGTTCCCTCCTCCACTTTTTGGACAATGAAGTTGTCAGCTAGGCTGGTTAGGAATCTGTTAGATTTCTCACTTGGTGCTGAGTTGGTTTTCCAGTTGATATCCGGGTAGTTGAAGTCTCCCATTATTACAATGTTGTTTTTCTTGTATATGTTATTTAGCTGGTTGGTAAAAAGGGTGTCCATTGTTTCTGTTTGGTTTGGTGGTCTGTAGTATACTCCTATTGTTGTGTCGTTCTTTTTTTCTTTTATGTTGACCCATATGCATTCTAATGGGTTTTCTTCCTTGGTTACTTGTAGCTCTGTAGCTACATAGTGGTCCTTTATATACAGTGCAACACCACCTCCTTTTTTATGTGATCTGGTTTTTTTGAAGAGTTTGTATCCTTTTATCTGTGTGTTCCAATCGTGTGATTCATCCCACCAAGTTTCTGTTATTCCGACTATGTCATGTGTACCTTCGTGCATTAATATTTCAAGTTCACCTTGTTTATTCCCTAGGCTTTGTGCATTTGTGTAGAGGCATATTACCTGGTGATAATTATGGTGATTAAATGTTGATTCCTGCTTATTTGGGAGATGGTTAAAATCAGAGGTAGAATGTACTCAGGGACACATAAAAATAGTCCCCATTTATAAACCATTTATAAGGAACACTAAAAATCAAAGAAAGAGGTAAAGAACTCTGAATAGATATGGCAGGATAGTAGCACCACCTTCTCTCCAGCAACAACTTTACAGTACTTCCGCAGGACAAAGGACTGTGGTTGTTTTCTTGACGGATGATGCAACTTGGGAAGGGAAGGTACAAAGACACCAAAGTCAGGTCCTTTACAGAAAGTTGCCAATGAGTTTGCATCCATAAGTACACATGTAGCACTGCTGATTTGAACAATGTACTGAAGCATATGCAGAAGTATTTCTTTAGAGTCATTATGAAAGACCTTAAAATAGATTGCACGGCTTTAATTTAATTAGCCTATCTGAGCAAAAGCGGTGCTCAGCATTGTAAATGTCTGGCAATTTGGCCTGGCAGCTTTTCCCTTACCATCTGCAACAGCCTCTGCTGTAAGAGAAACACAATTCACCTAGTGAGGACATTTTTTTTTCTTCATGCCTTCTGCTACTTCTGGAGCACATAATGGATGACCATATACTTGACTCCCCTTGGATTGACAGTTTTGTAATTCTTAATAATAATTTGCAGTTTATTTTCTGAAGCATGAACAAAAATATGGCTATCTAAATAATTCTGAGCCATACTATCAAGCTGCCTGTGATGAATAGAATATAACTGCCAAAAATCACAATATTGCAAGGAAAAGGGCAATGGACAGCATACAAAACTCCTTTTCAGATGCCAGAGGCTGCCAATCAACAATCAAAAAATAGATTTTGTGGTCCTGACATTACTATATAACCTCAAACCTAACAATGTTCCTTGCATGTTTGACTCACAGTTTGTTGGCTATTATGTGGTTTCTAGCAGAGGTGGGTTCCTACTTATCTCGCTGCCAGTTCGCTTCCTCCCACGCCGCGTGGGCATGCCTTGTGTGCACAGTGCCAAAAAATCTGTTAAAAAACCAAAAACAAGATGGCGACTGCATGCACAGTGCTGAAAACTCAGCTTCTGCACATGTTCAGAAGGAAAAAAAATTAATTTTTTTAAAAAAAGATGGTGGCACCCACGGACCAGCACCGACCGAACCGGGTCAGTGACATCATTGTGACATCACCAGGGGGTCGCTAACAGTTCGGGCAAACCGGTCCAAACTGGAAGGAACCCATCGCTGGTTTCTAGAAGTTCAGAGTATGCATATATATTCTTTCTGTGCATGTGTATGCATATGTTTGTTAATATACTGTATATACACAAATATAAATATGTATACAAATATAGTACTACCTGAATAAATGTTAGCCTTTACAGTATACAGGTTTTGTCACTGTTCTGAAGTTTTGTTCAAATAGTGATTTCACGGTGTGATGTTACTACTTTTATTACTGACCTTTTGGTATCCTTATGGCAATACCCTGCAATCTTAAACTGCTTCTAGTCTAAACTATCCAGATGCATTCAACTCGGGTCCTGCTGAAAAAGCAGTCCAAATGAAACAATAATGTCTACCATATATTAGGCATTTGCAAAATGTTTTAAGCTCAGCTCATTTTAAATTCAAAACACCCCCCATCTGGAATTCACAAGCAGCTGTTTCCCAGTTGAACACAATTACTTTCCATGACTCTTTCAGTTTTTCTGGAAGTGCTTCAGGCTCCGAATAAAGCTGTTCCATATTCAAAAAGAGCCCATTTAGAATTGGAACAGTAGTTTTGATTTGAAATGGGAGATTTCAAATTCAAACCAGATCACATTTGAAATATTTTGGATGCCAAAATATTGGCATGTCAATTTATTCATAATACATCAGGAGAGAATAAGCCCTTCTTTATATTTCACTTGCACTGAAGAAATTGAGCAAAGTATTTAGTTATGTTTATGGGACATGATTAAACTGAAAGCCTCTTGTAGTTCGTATATACCATGTGATGACTCAGTTATGTAGCCATGCACCCCCCACCCCAGATCATTTTGCTTATATTATCAACTTACTAGCTTCTACTCAGGAATTCTTAATTTAATGCACAATAAATTGATAACATATTAAAGCACTTTTTAAAGTTTTTTTATCCTTTTATACTCCTTCTTCTTTTCTTGTTCCCCAAAACAATAACCATGAAAGGTGGTTTGGGCTGAGAGAGTTACTGGCCCAAAGTCAACCAGCTGACTTTCATGTCTAAGGTGGGACTAGAATTCACCGTCTCCTGGGTCCTAGCCTGGTGCCTTAATCAGTAGACCAAACTGACTGTCAACCAGCTTTCAAACTGGTTTTTTTAAAAAATGTAGAATAGAATTATAAATCCTTGATTCCCCTAGAGGTTTGAGCAACTGGGGAAAGTAAAAATCCAACATTATCTGGATAGAGAGCAATCTACCTACACAAACACTAGGCACATGATAGACTTCCTTATGCTACTCATGGGTAGAAAAAGCAATTGTTTTCTGACAAGCACAAAGTCCACTGAATGACCAATTATTAAAATATACTTTAATATGACTTATTAAATAATTAGTAATCAGTAATAATTAATATCAGTGGGGTTGTAAGCATTAGTGGCTAATGGTGAAATTTGAGTCATGGCAGAAATGTTTTCCCTTTTATGCTTCCATGGCAACATTGCACTAAAATGTTTAAGACCAATTCTTGCAGCACAATGTCAAGAAGCACATGTCATCATTTTGATGAAATCTTGGCAAATACCTCTAGTAACTCTTTAGTAGAATGCAGCCAAATGAAATGCTTGAAGTTGTAAATTTTAGGACTAATACCAAACATATAGAATTACTTTCAAACAAACAGTTTTCCTATATAAAGTCACAGAACCAAATCAAGATTAACATACTTTGAATCAAAGCTAAAATTCATTGACAATAACCATTGAAAATGGATATTAAAGTTAAATACATATTGTGCTGATTACATATCCTCCATTTGTACCTTTGACAAACATTCAGAATAGAAGTAGTGTTGAAAAAGTAAATTTAGAAGCCAGCTATCACTCTTGATAATTGATACTCAGAAGGTTTATCTTCAAATATTTGGGGGAAGGATCCAACTTCTTTGTGATCTCATTCAAATCCCATTGAAGGTGGTGAAAGCCATTTTATTTACAAATTTCAAAATAAAGTTTTCATTAGAGTTTTGCCTTTTTTTGAGAGAGAGACCATGGAAACCAGAAAGAAGGAATGACAAAATATGCTTTTGAGTGATTAGATTTATATGAGATTAAAAATAGATACATTCTAAGGACATGGTAGTATAAAATGTTACATGAGATGAAGAAGATCTTGTACTCATGTTGGAGAAACAATTGTATTACCCTTTCTCAGTGGGAACAGATACTCACATTTTTCCCCATTTCCCTGTCAAAAATTGCTGTTGCTCACAGATTTCCCCCCACTCCCAAAACCAATGCTATTTCTAACAACTACAGTTTAGCTATAGTTAGAGTGCAGATTTTATATTCATGGTATCTATTTTTCTTACTACTGGTATCACTAGTATAAATACCTTTGCAATGTAACATAAACATCACACTCATATTTCATTTTTCATTTACTTGCCACTGTGTGTGAACCTAAACTCTCAGAATCCCAGCCGGCATGCTGGATGGGAATTTCTGGGAATTGAAGTCCACATATCTAAAAGTTGCCAAGTTTGAAAAATATTCACTATACCTTTTAGCAGGTTGTAACTATCAAAAAGCTAGTGTTTAAGTGACTTTGCTATTCAGTTCTGTAACTCATGTGCATTTCATTCTGCTTTACACTTCACATTTGTGAAGAATGCAGATTTAAAAAAAACATTTTATTCTCTCCGCCCCCCCGCCCCCGCCCCCCCTTTAATATGCACAGGTTTGCTTGCATGTTCTTTTATATGTTACCAGTTTTTCTTGGAGAACAAAACAATAGTTCTTCAATCAATTTAATCATGTTGAAATTTAAACTTTGATGATATATTTTGCTGAATTAGCTGCAATACTAAATCTGAATTTAATGAAAAGCATATTGGCTTCCAAAATCTGAAAGGTACTCACAAAAAATATATCCAAAGGTTTGCATTTACTCTGAACAATATGGTATGTGACACAGTTTGGAGCAGAGTCCAAATACATAGTACCGATAATTATTTGGAAGAAACGATATGTATTGAAATCAACATTTTCTAATTAAAAATATTTAGAAATGTATGTGTTGATATTGATTAAAAATGCATTAATCTAAAATTGAAAATTATGTTCTACAAAAGTTGCATCTGATAAAAACTCTTGAAGATAAAAATAGTAATTTACCAGTTGCCATATAATTCCATTGATGATGGCATGGACTCAGCAAAAGAATAATAGTTTCAGTGCACTTTTGATAGAATTTCTCTTCCAGTCCCTTCCACTGAAAAGTTGAAATGAACCCCAGTTAGAAATCTCATTTAAGAACCTCTGTAAAGTCCTTCAGTCCATCTCCATTAGACTGAGAGTTCAGGAATCCCATTGATTTACTGTGATAGGAGCAGGGATACAAAGGAATAAGAAGCAATCCATTTACTTGTAACATTTTCAACAGAATAAAGCACAATCTAAACTAAATAGAATTGTCAATTAAATTGGAAAGAAGTAAAAACTTTTCCTATTGCTCTATAAAGTATTTCAATAGTAGTTTTGCTTTTAGCATAATTTTCTCACTTTCTTTTTTTTTTTTTTTCTCAAAAAAGTTTTATTAGTACAAACTTACATAAGTGGTAACAAAATATTAAATCCAAAGTACAATCATTTTTGTTTCCCCCCCCCAGACCCACCCCCTTCCCTCCCCACCTCCCCCCCCCCCGGACTTCCCAGAGATAATACAGGGCATAATAATAAGTTTAAATTGTTAATAAAAAGAAAAAGGAAAAAGGAAAAAAAGAACACTATTTTTAAAAAAGCTTCAACTCCAAACTATACAGTACTAATATATCGCATTTATATACAATAGTAAAGATACAAAAAAGAGAGAGAGAAAAAAGAAAGAGAATAAAAAAAAGAAAGAAAGAAAGAGAAAACTCTTTAACACTACAAACAAACAAACCTCCTACCTCCTCCCTTCAGTCCTCTATCTTATACAAGGTAAATGTTACATAAGTAATAACTAAATATAAAATACACAAATCTTAAACTAATATTATTGACATTAGAAATAACCTCTAAGATAAAACTTAACTAAATGTTACATAAGTAATCATCAAATATTAAATTTCATCATTAACTTCAATAAACAAAAAAAGAAAATAAAAGAAGAATAAACAATAAACAAATCTTCAACAAACTATATATATCTAATATTATCAACATTAAAAATAACCTCAAAATTATATAAAACTTAACTAAATATTGCATAAGTGATCATTAGATAGGGAAAAGATAAAATACAATCATATTAGTCTCTATCCATCCAATATATTTCAACATCACATCGTTTTGTATCTTGATAGTTCATCTTTTAATAGTTCAATAAATTCAAGTTTGTCAAGTCGTCTCCCGTCTGCTCCCAAACCTCCATCTCCTTTTCCCCAGCTATCTGATTCAGGCACTCCTTTTGGATTTTTGAGTCTATTTTTTTTTGATCCATCGAAGGTGGCTTCCCCTCCTCCTCCTCTTTTATTTTCATACACCCTTCTTCTGGAATCTTGGATATATCAGCCTTTAGAACATTGACATAAAATTCAGTAGCTTTTTTTATCGTGTTGAGCCGGTATCTTTTCCCAGAAAATTTCACTGCTACTCCAACTGGTGCTTCCCGTTTATATTGTAAATTTAATCTCTTAAATTCATCAATCAAAAAAGTATAGCTTTTCCTGGCTTTAAGCATTTTAGAGGGGATTTCTTTCCAAATCTTTAGTTCCTGACCATTCACCATAAGATTATTGTTAAACGTTGCTTGTATAATTCTGTTCCGTAAAGCTCTTGTGGTAAAATATATGACAATATCCCTTGGTAGATGCTTTTGTTTGGCATACCACGAGTTGATTCTGTATGTTTTGTCGATTTGTGTAGCCAATTCCGCTTTAGAAATTCCAGACACCTGATCCAATATGTCAACCATCCTGCCTTTTAAATTTTCATATAATCCTTCTTTCAAACCTCTAATCCTTATAGCAACTTCCATAGATCTGAACTGAGTCATTAAGACCTCTTTTTCAAAATTTGCAATGTCGTTTTAGATTTTATCTATGTAATTCACCGAAGTTGCCAAAGCTTGTTTATTTGTTTCAATACGTTCTGCCAAAACTTCAATATTTGTTGCTAAGCCTTTGCAAACCTCTAACACATCAAATCTTAGTTGTTGATTCATATTCTTCAAAGCAGCCTGCATCTTATGGTCTATCTCACTTATTTTCTGGTTAAATTCCAAAGTAAGTTCATGTTTCATAATCTTTAAATTATTTAATAAATTTTCAGGTGTCAAAAGCTGTGGAGGTGTTAGCTCAGTGTTAAGTTGCATTTTAGAAATATATCCAGATGAATAGTCATTTCTTTTAGTCAAAACAGTCTTTCCAAACTTTGAAGCCATTGGTGTTTCAAAAGAGTACAAAAAAGAAAGAAAGCCAGTTGCCTGATTAAAGTTCTTTCCAGTTTAAAAATCAGATAGTCTTTTATTATTGAAAATATTTCTATTATAACTTTAATCCAGAGTTAGGAGACAGAGAAAGAAAAAACCATTTTTCCAAGTTAAAAGTTTCCATAAGAGAGAGAGAAAGAAAAAAAAAAAAAAGCCTCTGGGGAAACGAAAGTCACTTTCACTTCTCAATCGCCATATTGTTACTCTGTTTCCTTTGTTCCCTTGCCGAAGTGAAAGCTTACCCAGGAGTTGAAAAAAAAAAGGAAAAAAAGAGGTTTCAGTACTTGCCCATCTCACGCCTGTTTCTCTCTGTCTGCTTCTATAGTTTAAATGTAGTTATAAATCCCATTTTTGAAGCAGCGGCTGGTCACTCCATCTAGCTCTGCAGAGGCAGAGGTTTCCGGATCTTCGGAGCTGGAGACAGGCTGCATGGGGAGCTCTCCCTTCGCGCCCTGCCAGATGGCTCCTAAGGCGCTGGGGGGGCTCTACCCCTCCTGTCAGGCTCTCATCTCTCCCCTTTGCCCGGGGAAGAGATTTTAAAGCCGCCAGACAGCTGTTCTGGCGGCTTTTAACAAAGATCGGAAAGGCATCCAACGAGGGATGTCTGCGATGAAGCGCTCCAAAACCGGAAGTCACTTTCTTTGAATCCTAATGCACATCCAAAGATTCAATATTTTTTCTTTAATTAGATAATTAATATCTCTATATAAATTGATTCAATAAATACACCTCTGCAATTTCCTACAGACTTAGAAGTTTTAACTTACCAATGAATAAGAAAGTATTACCCAAAGCACTCCATTCCAAGGGGAAGATTTGGTTTGATTCTTTTTTAAGGGGAGAGAGGAAAGAGGCGAACATATCACAATACAGTATTAGTCAGATTGACAATTCTTTCCCAGATCACATTCCCATTATTAATCCTTCAAAAGACAACTTCAGTCAAGAATAGCATTCTTAGCTTCCTTGCATTTTCATTTGCATTCCAGGTATGCATCTCCCCTCCAAAATTTCTCCTTGGTTCTAGGTTGCTTCTCTCCTTGACTAGTTTCCACTCATTGTTTCTTGTCTTGCTTTCTGATGCTTTGGAAAATAGATTTACCCCCCCTTCTTTCTGCAGCCCCTCAAATATTGAAATACTGCAATCATGTCTCCCCTTGTTTTTCTTTTCACTAGAGCAGGGGTGTCAAACTCATGTCACAGTGCCGTCATGTGACGTATCAGGACTTTTCCCCCTTCACTAAACTAGGCGTGGGCGTGGCCAGCACGTGATGCATCTGGCCCACAGGCCAGGAGTTTGACAGCTCTGCACTAGAGTATACATACTCAATTCCTGTAACCATTCTTCATAAATTTTACTCTCAAGCCCCGTAATCATCCTTGTTGATCTTCTCTACACTTTCCAGTATCTCAACATCTTTTTTATATTGTGAAAAATATTGTGGTAGAGATGAATGACATTGTAAAATTGCCTATTTTTATTTATTATTTATTTATTTATTTATTTATTTATTTATTTATTTATTTATTTATTTATTTATTTATTTATTTATTTATTTATTTATTTATTTATTTATTTATTTATTTATTTATTTATTTATTTATTTATTTGTGAGATTTATATACCGCCTCACAGTGTAAGCACTCTCTAAGCGGTTTACACCAGTAAGCAATGTATATTTATATTGCCCCCAACAATCCGGGTCCTCATTTTACCTACCTCAGAAGGATGGAAGGCTGAGTCAACCTTGAGCCGGTGAGATTTGAACCACTGACCTGCAGATCACAGTCAGCTAAAGTGGCCTGCAGTACTGCACTCTAACCGCTTCGCCACCTCGGCTCAGTATTTTATTACACAATAATCTTATTGAGCTAATTAGTAAGAGCAAGGGAAAGTGAGAGGAAACAAAAGGCAAAAAACAATATTACTGAGAAACCCCTGAAATGGGGAGATGATTTTGAACACTGACAAATGTTTTTGAAATACAGTAATTGAATTGTTTTGGCTTAGGTGTCTACACTGTGACTATAAACTTGCTTCTGTGACCTTCCTGCTTTTAAACTATCGACATTTTAAAATGTTATCACCAAGTAAGAATACTAGCAAACTCCGTTATTATGAAATGCAATGGCTTATTCGCTTTGCTTTGAAATTTAGCTACACCGTACATTTCAAGCTGGTGTTATCTATTGCCTTAAGAATATGTTGTCTTCTGCTCACCTATGTACTAATAAACATATTTCCTGAATTAACACTTTTTTGGGGAATTAATGGTTTTGGATTATTATTTTTTGAGTTATAGTCTTGTTTGTCATGGGTAGCACAAATACAAATACAGCTGGTTTAAGAAATCCCTTTTTAGAGTATATCTCCTTCCTGTATTTTATAATTCTATTTATAGAATTATTCTATTCCACAGTGATAGTGGAATGACTTGCCTGGTTTTAATTTACCTGGTTTCTGCTGGATGGATATCCTTGCTTTTTTATCCCTCCTTGTCTTGTAAAAACGATAAGGCGTTTTTAAGTGGCAGAACTTTTATCAATTTCACTTTTCTTATAGTCTAGCACTGTTTCAATGCACTGAACATCTTTTTTTTAATGCAGATTTTTACTCTTTCAATAGTCAACTTTTTAAAAACATACAGGAGAGCAATCAGTGAAAGAGTGAAAAGACATTCCTTCCAGGGGTGGGTTCCTACCAGTGCGGTCTTGCCTGTTCGTCGCCGCAGAACCGAAGAAGCCGGTGGCGTTCGCGGCACGGGGCTTCTCCTGCCCGCTTTCCCCGGCCGCCGGGATGCTGCAATTTGCATTCTTTTGCCCTCTGCGCAAGCAGAACACTTTGCGTATGCGCAGAGGGCAAAAGAACACAAATGGCGGCATCCCGGCGGCCGGGGAAAGTGGGCGGGGGAAGCCCCACGCCGCGAACGCCACCGGCTTCTTCAGTTCTGTGGCGACGAACAGGCAAGACCGCACCAGTAGGAACCCAGCCCTGATTCCTTCTCAGTATGCAATAGCCACAGAGTTAGAGTGCCTACAATAAAATGAAGTACAGCAGCTAAAAAAGAACAACATCACTTGAAATGATACAAGTCAGAAAACACAATGTTCAATGCATAGCAGGAAAATACAGTTAAAGGCTAAATTCCAGGTAGGTTAGGCGCAGATATAAGACAACATCATAAATTCTTGCCTTGAAAAAATATTGAGTATTCTGGATTCATGCTGAGACAAGATAACCATTTATATCTTCCAAAAACAAAAAAACACCAAAAAGAAGAATTTCATTTTTGCACCTGTATTAACTATTTCCTCTGAGAAAGTGTCTTCAATTTTCGCAGTGCTTTCTAAAATTCACCCTCTTTTGTGAACTGTTTAGAACAGAGATTCTCAAAGAGTAAAGAGTTGTTTAAGATTCCTTCAGGGACAATATATTCTTTGCATGCATGGGTCAGTATTTTGTTGATTTCAACAAGTTTTTAGTTTTTAATATGAATATGCATTATAGATGAATTCAGAAAACCCTAATATTGTACACACAGCATTTTCTTGCAATTATATTTTTCTCTTTTTATTGGCAAGCACAAAACACACTAAATTTAAGTATTTGCATAACTTCATTTGGGATTTACAGAAATAGAAAGGATTCAAACTATTTTGTTGGCAGAAAGTAATACAATGCAAAATACAAAAGAAACAGTAAATTGCAATTAGAGTATATCAACTCCCAAACTAAGCATTATTTTCATGAACATCCATGGGGTGAAGGGAAAAGGGGAGAAATGGCAAAGCATTCTTTGTAGAAGCTTGTTTTCTGTTAAGTAATGCAGGCCAAAAATTAAACAACACGCATTAAAAAAAATAAGAACAAACTTTTGTTTCAAGGGAATTGACTTTGAAAGATGATGGAAGATCCAATTTGGAGGCACAAAAGAACATTCATAATTACCTTTGCTAAGGAACTTGTTGGATCAATCTAGAGAGTTTCTGGAGAACAGAAATGACTTGGATCTAAATCTCAGAATAAAATAAATGATTGAAATGAAAATAACTACAGTCCTACAAAGTTCTGGGATCCATTTTCTTGTCCTTCCTTAACTATGATCTCACTGCTGTAATAGGCATTTGGGTTTAGCCCATCAGAATCTGCTTCTCAGGTCTATGCCAGCAGCCAAGCTTATTTCTCTAGGCAAGAAGTAGAGGCTTAGTGTGTTGAAACAATAAATAACTGTGGCTTGGTTAAGGTGACCAGATGTCCCGATTTTGGCGGGACAGACCCGCTTTTTAATCATTTGTCCCGCGTCCCGCCCGCCCTCTTAAAAAGTCCCGATTTTTTAAAACAATGCCCGACTAGGGAATTCTTTCAAAAAATTGGCCTGCAGGCACTCGAGGACGGCCAGGTTGGGCCCAGCCGCAGGGGCAGCAGCAGCAGCAGCAGGCCCTCTCAAAATCGGGACATCTGGTCACCTTACCTTGGGGAGGAGCGCCGAGCGATAGGCGGGGAGGCCCGGCCGGCTTCTGTGAGCTCCTTCCTTCCCTCCCTTCGTCCCTCCCTCCTTTCCTTCCCTGCCCGCCTTCCCCTCCTGGCCGCTGCCTGCTTGGGGTCCGGGGAGCACTTCTGCGGGAGACTGGCTGGTAAGTGAGCTGAGGGGGCGGGGGCTTGTATGCTTGGCAAGCCTTCCCAATCCCGGGGCTCTTTTTCAAAGGGAGCAGCTGCTCTCGCAAAGCCCCGCGGGTGCCCGGTTGCAAAGCCTGCCCGCCCGGCCGGCTCTCGGCCCCACCTGCCTGGCGGAGGGTGCTCCCCTCCGCTGGCTCCTCCTCCTCCTCCGCCCGGGCCCTTCCCGGCTGCCCGAGCTCCGTCCCTGCCTCGGCGGCACACTCGGGGAGGAACAGCCGGCTCGTGGTCTCCCATCCCGCTGCTCACCTTTTCCACCAGCCATTCCAACAGCCGGTACAGGCTGCCGGCAAAGGGGGAGACGAGCGGTCTACAAGCAGAGGTGGGATCCTACCTCTGATTGCCGGTGCGGTTAATTGCTGACTTCGCGGCAGAGCCGAAGATTCTGTTCGAGCCTGCTCCCATTCGCGGAGCGGGAGCCTTTCCCGGGCGCTTTCCTGGCCCACATGGATGCCGCTGGTGGCATCCATGCGGGCGGGGAAAGCGCCCGGGAAAGGCTCCCGCTCCGCGAACGGGAGCAGGCTCGAACAGAATCTTCGGCTCTGCCGCGAAGTCAGCAATTAACCGCACCGGCAATCAGAGGTAGGATCCCACCTCTGGGGAGGTGGGAGGCGAGGAAAGGCCTCCCGCCTCCCCCCCCACCTGGACGCCGACATTAGCCGTCTTTTGCCCTCTGCGCATGCGCAGTGTTCTGCGCATGCGCAGAGGGCAAAACTCAAATTGCGGCGTCCAGGCGGCCCCACCCCCCCGTCGGTGTCCCGCTTAAGAAAAAAAAATCTGGTCACTTTAGGCTTGGTCAGTCTTCCTGCAAAATTTGGCAGAAATTACAAGACACTTGTTATGGCCCACCTTGGCTGTTAGTCTTGAACTTGGCTAGAGGCTTCCAAACAGATGATCCAGCATGGATATTTTTTTTCATGTATGTGAGAATGAAGGTATATATAAAAGTTGATTATCAGAGCAAATGTGCAAAGTTCCTCTTAAACCCACAGCAATTCATTGCCTTTTCTCTATGTGTCTTTTCATTGGATTATTTTGCTATGCATTTCATAAAGGTAAGCTATTGTTTGTGTAACTGACTTCTCTCCCTTGGGAATTGCATGGAGAGTCTTCTCCCATCCTGACTCTAAATGGCAGGAAGAGAATATATTTCTCATTTTCAACTGGAGTTTATTTATTTATTTATTTTGGAATTCTTATATGCCGCCCAACTCCCGAAGGACTCAGGGCGGCGTGCAACAGTGAAAAATACAAGAATAACCAAATCTAAAATGTTAGTTAAAAGCAAATATAAAAATTAAAACACAGTATAAAAAGATCATCAACAGCCATTCAACATCATACATACTTGGGGGGTGAGCTCGAGTGAATTAAGCTCTACCCCCCGCCTGCAGGAAAAGCCATGTCTTAACGGCTTTTCAGAAGGCCAGCAGAGTGGGGATAGTACGGGTCTCTGGTGGAAGTTGGTTCCAGAGCACGGGGCCGGCCACAGAGAAGGCTCTTCCCCTTGGGCCCACCAGCCGGCATTGCTTGGCCGACGGGACCTGGAGGAGGCCAACTCTGTGGGCCCTAACCGGTCGGAGGGAAGTATGAGGCAGAATGCGGTCCCGTAGATAGCCTGGTCCTAAGCCATGAAGGGCTTTAAAGATGGTGATCAACACCTTGAATTGGACCCGGAGACCGATGGGCAACCAATGCAGCTGGCGGAGTATCGATGTCACGTGGGTGTACCTTGGCACACCCACCACAGCACGCGCAGCCGCATTTTGCACCAACTGAAGTCTCCGGATACTCTTCAAGGGTAGCCCCATGTAGAGCGCATTGCAGTAGTCCAAGCGAGAGGTGACAAGGGCATGAGTGACCGTGAGTAGAGCCTCCTTCTCCAAATATGGCCGCAACTGGTGCACCAGGCGAACCTGTGCAAAGGCCCCCCTAGCCACAGCAGAAAGATGATGGTCCAATTTTAGCTGTGGATCTAGGAGGACCCCCAAGTTGCGGACCTGGTCCGAGGGAGTCAGTTTCGCTCCCTCGAAGACCAAGGAGGGACAGTTGTCATGGTCCTTAGGAGGCAATATCCACAGCCACTCAGTCTTGTCGGGATTAAGTCTGAGTCTGTTCCTCCCCATCCAGATCCTAACGTCGTCCAGGCACCGGCACATTACATCAACTGCCTCACTGAAGTCAGACGGGGTGGTGATGTACAGCTGGGTGTCATCAGCGTACTGATGGAAACACACCCCATGTCTGCGAATGATCTCCCCCAGCGGTTTCATGTAGATGTTAAACAGGATGGGCGAGAGAACCGACCCCTGAGGCACCCCACATGATAGGGGCCTAGGGGACGATCTCTGCCCTCCTGCCAGCACCGACTGCATCCTATCGGCGAGATAAGAGGAGAACCACCGCAAAACGGTGCCTCCCACTCCCAACTCGCCGAGGCGATGCAGAAGGATACCATGGTCGATGGTATCGAAAGCCGCTGAGAGGTCAAGTAGCACCAGGATGGAGGAGTTCCCCCCATCCCGGGCCCGCCAGAGATCATCCATCAGAGCGACCAAGGCAGTTTCTGTACTGTAGCCGCGCCTGAAACCCGACTGGTAAGGATCTAGATGATCTGTTTCATCCAGGAGCTGCAGAAGCTGAGTAACCACCACCTTCTCAACAACTTTCCCTAAAAAAGGTAAGTTGGAGACTGGACGATAGTTCTTCAAGTCAGCTGGATCCAGGGAAGGCTTCTTCAGGAGGGGTCGCACCACCGCAGATTTTAACGACTGCGGTACGGATCCCTCTCTCAAAGAAGTGGTGACCACCGCCTGGATCCAGCCGCGTGCCACCTCCCTGCTGGCCGAGACCAGCCAGGAGGGGCACGGGTCCAATAAACAGGTGGAGGTACCCATCGCTCCCACAGCCCTGTCCACTCCCCTCCAGTTGGGGAGACTCCCACCATTTCTCTGAGCAAGAAGTAGGTGTGTTTCTTCCATTCCTTTTTTTGCCCAGAGTTGATGAGACTACCAGAATTTTAGAATTCATTCTGTTTCAGGTGGATCAGTCTTTGGGTCTTTCTCCTTGGTACTATCACCTTATCCTTCATCCTTCTCAGTGAAATGCTTATTTTCAGAGTCCAAATTACTGACAAGTATAGTTTTATAGTGAGTCAGTTTGCATTTGCGATGGTATTGGAAGAAAATTAGGGAAGGAAAGAGTATGTATGCATATTATCTGATGCCTTCCAAGAATCTGCTGAGTCAAGTACTCCTCACAGTTCACATATCCATTGAAGTTACCATATGACTACTTATTGCTATTCCCAGAAATATCCACCTCACCATACTATTTAGACATAGGTAATATACTGTATCACGCTCTCCCCTGTTTTTGCACCAATCCCTGTAACAGCAAAGGTTACTCATGTAGCCTTTTGATTGTAGTTTCTGGCTATTCAGGTAGTTCTTGCTTTCCAACTGCCTTGTTTAGCTTCTGTTTGAAGCTATTACAGCATTGAAAATAATCTTTACTGTTCGATCAGTCCTTGAACTTATAACCATTGCAGCCCAGGATCTGGATGTTTTAAATCAGCAAGCATTTACAATGGCCTAAACCATTATCTCCATTTGCTGGCTGATCTTGGGACAGTCACTCTCTCTCAGCCCAACCCTCCTCAAAAGATTGTTGTGGAGAAAATAGGAGGAGAAAGGAGTATAAGGTATGTTTGTCAGCTTGAGCTATTTTTTAAAAATAATAAATGCAGGATATAGATAAAAATATAAACAAACAAATGAATAACATTTGCATGCTTCACAGTTGGCTTCCAACAAGCAGATTCAATGGAGAAGGAGTCATTGAAGGACTAACTTCAATGGAGTAATTAAGCAAGACGATTGCAGATGATTCACTTAACAACCATGAAGGATGTGAGGTTGCAGTCACACAATGTCTTATTTAATGATCATGTCACTTAGAGTTGCTAGTCCATTTGTGGTTTTTAAATTAGAACTACGTGCACGAACAACTGCTTTAGACTCAATGTAAATTGTTCTAAACTTGCCTGTAAAAAATATGATTTCTGTAATAGAGTTGTCAAAGTCTGGAATGCTCTACCTGATTCAGTTGTCTCAGCTACAAATTTTCATAGTTGCAGTCACAAATTGACTTCCGCAGACCTTACTTCATACTTAAGTGGTCAATTGAGAGGGCGTGCATAAGTGCACTAATGTGCCTATCGCCCTGTTATTATATTTTTATTCTCTGATTCTTGTTCTCATTTTTGTTTGACAACTTCCAATAAATAAATAAATAAACTACCTGTACTGCAAGTAGAACTCAATCTGCACTGTTTGTTCCATGTTCTATATAATATCATTCCTGCCTCTTGGACACTTTATGACTTCCATTCTCAATTGTAAGTGAAGAAAGAATCCATACAACAATTCATCCTGAAGTCTCAGTACAGGACATGCAGATTAGTTACCTCTAATAACTAATTCACTAGAAGGAAAACAAGGACTTTTTCCATCCTTGCTCCACTTACCGTATTTTTTGGAGTATAAGACGCACCTTTTTACCCTCCCCCCCAAAGAGGGTGAAAACGTGGGTGCGTCTTATACACAGAATGCAGTCCCACCCATCCAGCCAGCCCCACCCTTTGGCCTCTATCTTCCAGCAATTTACCTGCTTGCAGGAAAGAGGGAAGAGCCTGTAAAGCCAAGCAAGTCAGTAGCAGTTTCCTGATCTACAGCTGATTATGTTTGCCACATGGAAAAATGAAAGTGAAACTAACTACAAAGATAGCTGGGAGAGACATGCAGATTTTTATTTTTTGCTGAACTGGATGGAAGGGGGTAAGTGAATAACTATAAATGTCTGTAGAATGTTCAAATTATTAGACTTATTTTTTAAAGATTGCTTTATTATTGTTCTAGAGCCAGGGATCTCCAACCTTGGCAACTTTAAGACTTGTGGACTTCAACTCCCAGAATTCAACAGCCAGCTTTGTTAGCTTTGCTGGCTGTGGAATTCTGGGAGTTGAAGTCCACAAGTCTTAAAGTTGCCAAGGTTGGAGATCTAGACAACTTAACAAAATAAAGAAGCTTTTTAAAATAAATGCTTGCTCTGAAGAGGCCCAGTGCTATTGTATCTTCTTTTAAATAATAGAGAATAATGTATACTTCCAGAAATTTTAATTAATTTTAACAGCTCTGTACAAGTATAGTATGAAATGTAACAGTGTCCTGTTTAGTATTAGAGTTTAGTTACCTTGGAGTAGATCTATTTAAATAATTGGGAAGAGTTAGTGTGACTACATTTAAGAAAACTTTCTGGCATAATGTACATTTCTCCAATTCTTTGCTATTTCTATGGGTCAGGCACACATTCACAGAAATACACAGCAAACAATGTATATCATCTGTGCTGTTTGCTGTTTGCTGTTTGGCAAATTGCTTGGAGGCAGAGGCCTTTTTCCCTTGTTTTCCTCCCCCAAAACTAAGGTGCGTCTTATACTTCGGTGCGTCTTATACTCCGAAAAATACAGTAAGTAGATTCTGTTATATGCTTCATGTCTTAAAAGCAAAACATTTTTTGATTGTTATAGAACTGATTCCTCAGGCCTATGGCCTGTGGCCTGTGGCTTTTCTGTCTATACTTGTAATCTCTTGCAATTTCTTTGGTAAGCTTAGAGAAGAAGAAATGAAAGGTTGGGTTCGTAGGCACTCACTTCTGTTTGGATCTGGGTTATCCAAAGAGATTGTGGGGGAAGGTCATCCTGCTGGTCTAGAACAATGGAGCTAGTCAGGAGGAAACAAATATATCTTGGCTGGCTTTAAAAAAAAACACCTTTACTCATTTATTTATACAGAACAGAAAAGGAAAAAAAGAAAACAATACTAAAAAAAAAAACAAGTGAGAGGAAGCGTATGCCCACACAAAACAGCAACAGTAGATCTGGAGATCTGTTCAGCAAAGGAAACAAAAGCCCCTTGATTGGTTTTATTCTAACAAATCAAAAGTGCAATGTATGACAAAGCAGGATAATAATTATGCAAAATAGTTTGCCTTGGTTTGATGTACTTATTAAGTGGATAATCCATTATTAACACAAGATCAGAAGTATCGATAAAGCTCATGTGATAAAGCAGAATAACTATCTGGCACCTGGAAGTAAACTTACTTTACTTGAGAATTTGGCAAAAATACATTTATTTCCCAGTACAAAAAAAATATTATTTTTGTAAGAATGTATTTGGTATTTTGAACGTATTTTTCTACAATAAAAAATTCCTACAGTTTATAGAAAATGCATCATTTGTCCCTTAGATCCCCATAGTGAATATTCTAGCTAGAAAGAGAATATTCAACAACACAACCAAATTAGAAAACTGTACAGTATTCATACTGTATGCCAACTTTTTCTCTTCTCAGTCTTTTCTGTTGCACGTAGCATTCAGAGTGACCATTTGACCTTCTGAGATCTGGTCCTGAATGTCACTGCATCACTACATTAAACAAACAGCTTCCTGCTATCGGAATAGCAAAACTAGACCTCTGATATTTTTCTTTATCTAATCGTCTTCAAAGGTCATTCTCAGAATGTAAGTAGTGCAGCTACAAATAAATATACACTTTTTCTTCACTGAATGAAGAAAAGGGATTTGGTGATTTCATGATACTTACTTTGATGGTCCTTGACTGTCCCAGGGTTCATTATTAATAACAAACAAAATGTTTTAATTAAACATAAAAGGGAATGCTTGAAAATTTCGCTGAAATTATTTAAATGTCCTTAGAATTCTTAGACTTCTTCAATACATATACCAAGCTGTTTGAAGCAGGATCACACAGGTTTCCTCCCCTCCCCCAGTATATTGCAAAAGTTCTAAACTAAAGGTATTTCAAGTTCAGAAAAGGCACAATTGAAATAAATAGACTGAGGGTAAAGGTAAAGAGGGTCAACATCAGTATAAGGCAGATCCACATGATGATTATTTTTCTCATACTGCTCTATGTATTTAACTGAAAGCAAACTGCAAGTTCAGCATTTGATGCTTTATATTTCAAATACTTTTATACTTATTTTGTCTCTGAATAAGGTGGTATCTGAATTTTTTCTGTAAGCCTGGAAAAGAGATTTGTTATGCTCTGCCATCTGTCACCCAATCTGATCAAGTGCTTTTTCTGCCAGATCACATTATCATTCATGCAAAATACATTTCTATAATCATTGTTAACATTATTCATATCCCACTTTCAGATTTTGGACAGATTACCCTAGTCAACATTAAATCCTACCTTTGATTTTGGGGATAGATACTGTATGAAACAGTCAAACATAGCATGTTATGTCAGTCACCTGATACAATTAACTCACTATGATTCTGCCATATGTAATGTGAGCATATAGTTTTAGAGTGATACTTAAAATAATAAAATTTAACAGAATAATAAAAAAAGGAAATAAGGGTGTGTTTGTTTGTGTGTGTGCGCGCGTGCATGCGCCTCTGTGTACATACAGTATTTGAATATGTTTGTAAAAGCAAATGAAAAGAAAACTAAGTTTATTTATTATATTTATTGTAGTGTGTGTGTATTTAACTAAAGTTCTTGTGCATGTAATCTTTAACTAGGTGAAACAGTGCATCAAAGGGCAAAAAAAAAATTTAAATTCAGGTGTTCAAATGGGTTCATTTGCAGAATGTGTCCAAAATCCAAGGCCCATTATTGTGTCGTGAAGGGAAAAGACGAGACGTGAGGAACTCTAACCGTAACGTTTATTTAACAGAGGAACACAACTGACAGGAGGCAGCTTCTGTCTTACAGCTCTCTATTTATACCCCCTGAACAACAAGCATCCACCAATCACAGTGCCTGTATTTCCCGCTCCTTTGGGAGCCTCCTAGTGGTGCTCTCGGACATTACACCCCTTCCCCCTAAGTTGGAGCATGAGTAATCCGCTAGGTACGCCGGACGCCTTCTAATACGACTAGACCTTCTCAGTTCTCTTAGGACTCCGGTAGGGCAACCCTCCGGCCCCCCGCTGACAGGTGGCTGGTCCAGATCCATCGCTGGGGCTAGCGTGTGCTCCCCGTCGTTCCCAGTGTCAGAATCAGGTAAGTTTGCGGCATGGGACTGACTCCCTGGTTGAGGTACAGACTCTTTAGCATGACTCCCTTCCTCCTCAGGTGGGTCATTGTCAATGACAGGTACGGGGCTGGAGTCAGCCAATTCCCCCCAACGGGACCGAATTTGGTCGAGGTGGCGGTGCCACTCCTGGCCATTCTCTAACAAGATTCTATATGAGCAGGGCCCGCAAATAGCCACGACCACCCCGGGGACCCATAGAGGACTACCTGTGTAATTACGGGCATACACTGGGCTCCCAATCTGGAACGAACGACCTGGTCGGGCCGAATCGAGAGGTTTTTCCGTTGAGTATTGGGGATGCAGGCGGTCAAGTGTGGTTCGTAGCCGCCTGCCCATGAGCAATTCTGCGGGCGTCTTATTGGTGGCTACACACGGGGTGGTGTGCTGTGTGAGGAGCAATTCTGCTATTTTCATTTGCCAATCCCCTGGGCCTAACTTTGTGAGGGTCTCCTTTGTTGTGCGGACCATGCGTTCGGCCATCCCGTTTCCCGCTGGGTGCCATGGCGCAATCAACCCATGTCTGATTCCTAAACCCGCCAGATAACCCTCAAACCTTGTGGATGTTAATTGAGGACCATTATCCGAGATTAATACATCTGGATAACCATGCGTCGCAAATAACGACTCCAAACATCTAATTAATGCATCTGAGGTGGTGGTGGACATTAAACGGACCTCCAGCCATTTGGAGAATGCATCAACTACCACTAAGAACATTTGGCCCCTAACCGGGCCCGCAAAATCCACGTGAATACGTGACCACGGGCTAGCAGGAGTTTCCCACTTCTGCGGTGTGGCCTTTGGTGGGGCTGCACGGTTTTCCTGGCAAGGGGAGCAAATGGATACTCGGTGTTCTATGTCCCTGTCAAGCCCCGGCCACCAGACATATCCCCTGGCCAAAGCCTTCATACGGACGATGCCGGGGTGACCCCGATGCAAAAGATCCAGGGTCTGTCTCCTAAATTGTTGTGGAATTATCACCCGCTCCCCCCACAATAAACATCCCCGCATCACAGAAAGTTCAAACCGGCGCGCTATGAATGGTGCAAACTCGACAGCCACTGTGTCCACAGGCCACCCCCTCAAAACCCAAGTCATGACTTTAGACAAAAGATGATCACGTGCCGTGGCCAGGGCGATGTCAGCAGCGGAGATCTGTAGGTTGATGTTGCTGATGTGCAGTACTGTTGATGCTGGGGCTGGATCTTCAAGTAAGATAGGTAGGGGGCAGCGACTGAGGGCATCGGCATGGGAGATGTGGCGTCCAGGTCGGTAGATCAACCTGTAGTCATAGTTGGCGAGGAACATGGTCCATCGAGTCATTCTAGGCGAAAGAATCTGAGGAGTAGGACTGTTGCCAGCTAATAACCCCAGGAGTGGCTGATGGTCAGTTACGAGATCAAAGGTACGGCCATAAATGTAATGATGGAATCTGCGCACCCCCGCTATCAGCGCTAAAGCTTCTTTATCAATCTGGCCGTAATTACGCTCAGGGCCAGCTAGGGTGCGGGAAAAAAAAGCAATGGGGGCCTCCTCCCCATTAGGTAAGCGATGGCTAAGTACAGCCCCCACCCCGTAGGGAGATGCATCGCATGCAAGGACTAGCGGTAAGTTAGTACTGTATTGTGCTAAAACTGTATTCGATGTGAGGAGACGCTTGACTGCAGTGAATGCCTGTGCCTCCCTGGCCCCCCAATGCCACGGGGACCGGGCGTCCAGTAGTCTATGCAATGGTTCCGCTACAGTTGCTTTGTGTGGCAGGAAAATCGCGTAAAAATTTAAAAGGCCGAGGAATGCCTGCAGTTCCATTCTAGATGTTGGAGCAGGGGCTTCCACTATAGCTTTGATTTTATTAGCTGTGGGGTGGATCCCCTTAGAATCAACTAAGAACCCTAGAAACTCAACACTGTGTGTTGCAAAAACGCATTTGTTCTGTTTGACTCTCAAGCCAACTGACTGAAATTTGGACAGTACTGCTCGCACTCGCGACAGCAATTCAGATCGGGATGAAGCGGTGACCAAAACATCATCAAAGTATGGCACTGTCCCTGGAATTCCATGCAAAAGACGTTCCATGAGACTTTGGAAGATCCCAGGGGCGGTGCAAATACCGAATTGCAGGCGGCGGCAGCGGAAGGCGCCCCTGTGAGTAATGATGGTCTGAGCCTCTGCAGCTAAATTGTCCACAGGCAGTTGTTGGTACGCCTGTGACAAGTCTAACTTTGCGAAAATGTTTCCCCCCCCTAAGGAGTGAAGCAGATGGTGGACGATGGGTACCTGGTAAGCGTGGGACTGCAGAGCGCGGTTCACAGTGCACTTGTAGTCTGCGCACAATCTAATAGACCCGTCAGGCTTGACCGGTGTGACGATAGGTGTTTCCCATCGCGCCTGATCTACAGGTTCTAATATTCCTTGCTGCAAAAGGCGGTCTATCTCGGCATCCACCTTGGGCAATAGCGCTAAGGGGACTCTCCTCGGCTTGAGGCGGATTGGGGCTACAAGTGGATCAAGGCTGAATGATACGGGGGTGCCCGTGTACTTTCCCAATTTGCCATCAAAAACCGTCGGGAACTCTGCGGCCATCATTGCTCCTACGTCCTCCCCCTTGACAGCATTAATGCCCTCCAATGTGAGGCCGAGGGCAGGGAACCAATCTAATCCCAAAAGGCTTGTGAGGGGACCATCCACTATAACAAGGGGTAATTTGCCTGAAAATGTTTTAAATTGAACGGGGAACTTTCCCTTGCCTATTATAGGAATGGTAGACCCCTGGTAGTCTCTAAGGAATAGTGGGCAGGGCTCAAGGCGCTTCTTTGATGCTCTCGGGAAAATGCGCTTTAATGTGCTCCACGACACGATGGACAGAGCGGAACCTGTGTCCACTTCCATAGGGCATGGCTTATTGCCGAGCAATACAGTTACAGTAAATTTCTCACTTGGGGACAGCTGGTTTTGTTTGATGATGCTAGAGCTGATGTCGGTTGAGCGATAGATTGCGTAGCAGCCCCCTCTTCTCGCTTGGGGCCCCCATGGCTGTCTTCGTTGTTTGGCTGGTGCTGTCTCTCGATATGTAGGAGTCGTTGGGGGCCCTCCGGAACGGCAAACCCTCGCGAGGTGACCCCTGCGGCCACATCGTCGGCAAATTGCATCTTGAAATTTACATTGGGCTCTTAGGTGATCCCCCCCGCAACCCCTGCAAGGTGAACGGGATGGGGGGGGCGATTCCTCGGACTAGCATCCTTCTGGTTCTCAGCTATGCGGCATACTTCATCGTCAATGGCTAAAGCCCGCTCAAGGTCTTCAGGTAGGCTTCCTATAGCGTTAGTAGCCGAGGTGTGTGTGGCAGGTGCGGTAGCGCCTGTGTCCTCCATTTCAGCGAGGGACTGGTTTGACATCTCCGCCGCACGCGCCTCAGCGAGGGCAACTGAGAACGTGAGCCCATGCATGGCAAGGAGACGTCTCTTCAGTCGGCTGTCACGCACCCCAAAAACAAGCCTGTCTAGGAGGTAATCCTCCAAATTCTGGAACTCGCAATAGAGAGAGGCTCTACGGAGTGCAGCCACAAACTGATTCACCGTTTCCCCCTCCTTCTGATTCCTGTGATAAAAGGCATAACGCCTTGCACATCTTGATGGAGGGGGGGCATAGTGGTCCTTCAGCTTCTCCATGAACTCCTCCCATGGAATGCTATGAATGGAGCGTGGGGCGAACAGGGCTTGGGCTGTTTCAAACATTTCTGTCCCGCAAAAGCCCAAAAAGTAAGCCCTTTTTCTATCTCCAGACAGCCCTGTGAATTCATTAGCAATGAGGAAACATTCGAATCGGGCTACATAGGATGCCCATGTCTCCCTAGGCGGATTAAATGGGGCAAACGTATGCTGCGTGGCCATTCTTCCTGTGGTGATTATTAAGTCTTTTACTGACAGGCACTCGCCTCACCTTCAGTCCGCTGCAGCCTTTCCTGAGTGGAGTGGCGTTCTACCTTCCTCGTCGCCAGTATTGTGTCGTGAAGGGAAAAGACGAGACGTGAGGAACTCTAACCGTAACGTTTATTTAACAGAGGAACACAACTGACAGGAGGCAGCTTCTGTCTTACAGCTCTCTATTTATACCCCCTGAACAACAAGCATCCACCAATCACAGTGCCTGTATTTCCCGCTCCTTTGGGAGCCTCCTAGTGGTGCTCTCGGACATTACACCCATCACTTGTGTTGGATTAAAATTTGGCAAATTAGTGGTATACCTGGTGCTATGTTGCTACCATGTCACCGCCTAAAGGTTCGTTAGACCAGTTTCTCACTAGACCTCCAGTGAGTAAACTGTGGCTGTGTTCATCTGATCAAGGTTAAAATATATCTGTTGTTTTGTCTGGTAATCTTTAAAGGACTTTTGCTGATCATGACTGAAATGAAAGGGGAAAGAAGAGATCATTTGTTGTATTTTAAGACAAGGTGATAATTTACTAAAATCATTTATATTTGCTATGATGGAGAAGACCATTTCTCTATATAGCAGTGATGGCGAACCTATGGCACGCATGCCACAGGTGGCACGCGGAGCCATATCTGCCGTCACGCAAGCCGTTGCCCTAGCTCAGCTCCAGTGTGCATGTGCACTCCGGCCATCTGATTTTCGGCTCACACAGAGGCTCTGGGAGGGTGTTTTCAGCTTCCGGAGGGCCTCTGGCAGGCGGGGAAGGGTGTTTTCACCCTCCCCAAGCTCCAGGAAAGCCTCTGGAGCCTGGGGAGGATGAAAAACGGGCCTACTAGGCCCACCAGAAATTGGGAAATGGGCTGTTTCTGGCCTCCAGAGGGCCTCCAGGGTGGTGGGGGAGGCCATTTTCACCCTCCCCAGAGATTGAATTATGGGTGTGGGTACTCGTGCATGCACGATAGCGCATGCGCATGCGCTTTCAGCACCCGAGGAAAAAAAGGTTCGCCATCACTGCTATATAGTGTACTTTTTCTTTACTATATTCTGATTTTTTTCTTTTCTGTACTTTCTATTTTTTATTCTTTTGCTTCTTTAGTTTGTATTAATTTTTTATTGTTAATTGTAATCTTTAATAAAATTATGAAAAATGCACGTGTGTCTCTGTGCATGTATGAAATCAACCCTTTAAAATCTTGCAAATGTCATAGCAGAAGTGTAACAATAAAATGTTTTTGCTGTTTTATACTAACTTCTAGGTTTCACCTGTTCAATTTGAAGGCTTTATTTAGCAACAAAAAAGTGGGATTCACACTTCAGCTGCTGCTTCAGTTTAATTCATTTGCTTGAGTAAGCAGAATAGTCAGAAAGTGGGATATTTATGTGAACAACAGCAAAAACAGTTTGTTATTTGTGACAGGGTTCTTTTCTTTTTTTAAGAATGTTGAAATTATCCAATCAAACCTTTTCATATTTTGAAAAATGAGAAATGTTTTTATTTTGCAGAACTGTTTATCTGCTATGTAGTCACTTTGTCAGCTCCAAGTGTATTATGATGATCTTCAATGACACTCACACCTCAGAAATATTCACTGCAACGCTACAATGATCTCTTCTGTTCATGTTAGATGGCAATTACAATCTCAAGTGAATAGTAAGTATCACATTAGTAAGTATCACACTTCTCTTTCAGTGAGGCACATGAGCTACCCAAAGCTACATGCTATTCATGATTATTTTAGTTCCTAAAAGAAGGGGTTCTACTTTTTTCAATGTCTTCCAATCCAAAGCTGTTAAACTGTAAAGTTTGCCTGCTGATCATGGGATCTCACCATCCTTCCATCCTTCATTTTTTTAAAGTTTTACATTGAAAGCAACAACATATTTAATGTCATATCTAATTTGTGCCTCCTTAGACCAAGTCCTGCAAATAATTAAAACCCTGTACCCATTTCAAGTATAACTTTGCTTTTTTTGCATTTGCTACTCTGGCAGGACAGGGTTAATTTGTGTTTAGCTAGCTTATGGGTAAATTTGGCAACCCTGACCTTGCTGGTCAAAGTAGGTGCAAGGTGTTCCCTTCATAAGGAAGTGTTCAGGGATTATTGCTTACTTCCCCTTTTCTGTCTTGTCACTTCCTGTGGTACAAGCAGTGTATCCTTACACACCTTTAGGCAGTTTAGGCCTGGGGGGGATGTAGGTTATAGTTTTACCCTAGATTAAGGTGACCAGACGTCCCGCTTTTGGCGGGACAGACCCGCTTTTTAGCAATTTGTCCCGTGTCCCGCATCATTTCAAAAAAGTCCCGCTTTTTAATTTGAATTTGCTAGTTCGTTTCTTTTGTATTTCTTCTCTTCAATGAGATATATCCCATCATTTCTAGGGCTTCTGCAAATCTCTATTCAGGGATTCCCACCTTTTAACCATGAAATAAACAAAGGAGATCTGTTCTTTTGGATAATGCAAAGTGCCATGAGTTCCTGTCGGTTCGGCCCGGCCAGTCGTTCGGCGTAGAGCCGATGGAACTGGCGGCGGTTGCGGCACGGGGCTTCTCCCGCCCGCTTCCCCCGGCCGGCTGGACGCCGCCATTTGGGTTAAAATGCGCAGAGGACAAAATAACCCGAATGGCGGCGTCCAGCCAGGCGGGAAGCGGGTGGGAGAAGCCCCGCGCCGCAACCGCTGCCAGTTCCATCGGCTCTACGCCGATGAACAGGTAAGCCTGCGCCAGTAGGAATCCACCCCGGCTGCGATGAAGGGGGGGTGTTTGGGTGTGTGTGTGCACAAAGCTTCAGGATGAGACGGACCCCTCCCGTCTTGCTCCCCTAGAAACCACCCCCGTCAATGGTGTCCCGCTTAAAAAAAAATCTGGTCACCTTACCCTAGATAGTAAGTAATTATAGTAGTTATGTTATCCTTAGGAGAACATGGTCTCTTTTATGGAGCATGGCTGCTAGTTGCTATTTGTGCTGCAATTATATATTACTGCTTATTTTTTAGAATTTTACCAGATCTTGCAGCATTGAATGAAGTTTAGATGGTGAAATACTGTCTCCTTTATTGAATGGCAATAAACTGCCTGGATAGCTTTCCATAGAGCCACAGGATTACGGATTAGTGAGTCCAGGATAACTACTTTATGGCTCCTGTTTATAGGAAAGCTTATGTATGGAGTATTATACTCCCATTAAAATAAAATAAAAATCTCCTGCTTTGCAAGAAATACATTCACAACTTCCCAAAATAAAATCTAGTAGTTAATATTCTACAATAAGCATTAGGTCTACTGATTTGCACCAATTTGAATACTCAATTCAATTTCAAAAATTGAGACAAGAAGTCAAGTTAAAGAGTATGCACCAATCTGTAAATTCAATTCTAAACTTGACTCAGTTGATAATACAGCTGAATTTTTAAATTTAAAATATGCAAATATATCAATGTTTGCACAATTTTTCTAAAGTGTTCAGGTAGGAGAAAAAACACTGATATTCCCTGATCAAGCACAAATATAGAAGCAAATCTTTGATTGCATTATTCAGGTCAGCCAGAATGGGTGGATTTTTTACTTGATTTAACAGCTAGATCAGTTGTGCTGGAATTTTTGTCACTGAAATACATTCAATAATTTCATAAACTCACATTTATTTTAAATATTATTAATCCCATTGTGTACCTAACATAGATAACAAATGGGTAAATGCTGTGTGAATGAGGATTTTAAAGTATTTTTAAAAAATCCACATTGATATATACTACCTGTTGGGAATTTATGGAAACAACACAAATTAAAATGTGTAGCTCCTTCTTTGAAATGCTATCATACCACCTTTTTATTCACTTAGGCATTTGAAAGTACTGTACTGAAATCTTTAATTTACATTGGAGTTTTTATGTTAATATTATTCTAGATTTGTTTGTTTGTTTATAATAAATTTAATGAACTGTCTTGTGGTATAGTGTTTTTCATTTCCTTACCCTACTTGTGTCTTAGGTGAAGAATAAGATGAAAACAGTTACAATCAATAACACATTTTAAAAGCTTGGCAGAGATTTTGTTTGTTCATTTGTTTTACTAGATGGCAGGCATTTATAAATAATATCCCACAATTGCACTTTGAAATGATCTACTCTATCATCTTATGAAGACTTAAAGAGAACGTGTGAGATATGTTCATAGCAACCCTAGTAATATTCCACTTTAAAATAAACACAAAATTTGGCACATAAACTAAAAAGAATAACTTCCATGCCTTGTCTTTAATAAAAGTTCTGCAAATACAGGTCCAACAAGGATTATTGGCACTATTTTTCTTTCTCTTACTTCTACACTTATAGTGTATAGCTTGGTGATACAACTCTTGACCAGAGTAGCAATTTCAGAATGTGTCCTTTATGTCTTTCCCTTTGCAATTGTACCTCTCAGGAATTGAAGCTATTGTGCTGGGTTCTCCAAAAAATAATTGGTTAAATGTCAGATGCTGAAATCATGCTATTAAGCTGAACATCTATCTTCTTCTTTCTACAGTCTCTGCTCTTCGTTTTATTAGATGCCAGCTCACACTTTGGAAATAATTTCAGGGTACTTGTATCTTCTTTTTCCATTTAACAAATGTACCTTCCATCCATCAGAGTTTGTCTACAAAAGCTTCTTAAATTCAGAGATTTCTTGCTTTTTGTTTTTATTTGTTTGGTGCTGAAAAAAAATACTTTCTTTTCTTTGGAAGTGGAAGCTCTCAATCTGATTATTAGGATTTATGGAAAACTAAACAATAGCTAAGAAGTAAACCAGGGATCTCAAAATCAGTGAACTTATTATCTGCCTAAGGGAACTGTCTCAACTCTCAGCTGCAATTGAAATTTATGAAAATATATAGATTTAACTATTGATTTGAAAATTCAATTCAACTTTTTCTGTCCCCCAACTCACCCTTCCATCTTCTCTCTCTTGTTTGAAACTATATGTCTTGCAGATTTTACAACAAACTATTCTTTTATAACTTTCAATGGCAGCAAAATATTTCATAAACAAATAATCAGATTCTAATTGAAAGAATTATCTTGCATATGTGGTGTGTGAAAGAGTGGCAAAAGATGAATATCAAGCGATGCTGTTTATTTCTCTTCATTAAACCTGTTAATGGTAAGTCAATTCAAATTATTTTATTTTATTGGTATTTTAATAGTATTAATAAACATTGAGTTTAGAGATTCTGAAAAATGCATGCTTACAGAGAGGAATTTCTTTTGGCACGCTGTACTAGAATTTTGAATTTTGATATTCATTTTTTATTATTGGTGCAAAATGTGCTAATTCAGTATAATTTTAAATATTTATCATATGTACACAGATGTAGAAAAGTTAACATTTGAACCTGGTGAACACCAATCTTTTTACGTACAATTGCTGTTATCAGATTCTTTGAAGGTAGCTAAATTTTATTATACTGTCCACAAAATTAAGCAGACTTTGCCCATCCATCACAAACTGTAATATATTAGCTTGTCTTTATTATTATTATTATTTTTAATGCTGGTTATTTGTAATGCTGGTCAGTGACCATAATAACAATGTCAGGGTTCCAAGTAACACCCCCAACGGAAAAAAACTCTGAGGCATGAGTTTCCTCAAAGTTCCATTTTATTAGAGATGTCATATTGGCACATCTAGGAAAACCCGAATCTGAAAGCTTCCAGGTTTTCCCCACCCAAAGGAAAGTTGGGTGGGGAAAGCCCCTGCCCAGCACCACCCAAATCCATCAGATGGTCCAGTCAATGCACTGTCCCAACTGGAGATGTTTCCTAACCACTCCTCTCCAGGTGCAGGGCAAGACGGCCTTGACTCTCACAGAAAAGAATGTTATTATGACTACATATCACCCATACTCCATGCAATCCCCCCTCCCAGTTTCCCACAGTAGTAAATTGTGGCAGGCCTGAAGGCCCAATACAAAAGATGGTTTCCAGGCCTGACAAACAATTATTATCATTATTAACATTTGGTTTTAATTGCAAACATATCTAAACTTCAAGAAATAAAATGAATAAAAGAATGAACTAAAATTATTTATTATCTCTGTCTTTATGAAAAAAATGAGCAATAGGGCTTCCATGGATTCTAGTAATCCAAAAATGGGCAATCATAATATTTGGTAAACTTGAAGATGTTATAAGATTCTGCAAGTGTTTGATTGCACAATTGGCAACATGGTGTAGTGGTCATCTTTTTGATTTGAAAATGAATAAAAGCTTGAAAAAGCTACTAAAGCAGGAGAATTACGAATATTAAAATTAAAACATCCCATGGATTGGATTGTTCTAATCAGATATAAATCCTAAAAATCAGATTTTTTGTACAATATATGCTTGTCTTTAGAACTATGGACTTACATCCTCCAGGTAATTCATACAGATAAATCTGGAGTTCTCAGTTATTTCAACGATTGTGAACTTTGTGGATGCCAGTGGGAATTAAATTCCACAACAGCAGTATGTGGTTTTGAGGGCTGCTTGTCCAGTGGGGCATGTCAAATTTTCTGCCTCAGCTATCTGTATAAATCTGTCAGAGAAAGGCATCCCAATTGAAACAGGTAAAGCTCGCACACTTCTATGAATGAGGGATTTGCTACTCAAAGAGCTGGCAGATTTTTTTAAAAAAACTGTTGGCAACTCTTCTGGTCTGGAGTCATTCACAGATGGATTTATCCATATTTGAAGCTGAGTATTTTTATTCATTCAGGGTAAACTCTAAAGAAACAAAGCATGGAGAAAAATTAATATGTATAAAAGTACATTGATTTCATTTTTAAAAAAATATATATGATGTAAGCCAGATTTATGTTTTCAGTTTTGTTTTCAGTGCCATTATATGCATTTCTAAGTTTGAACAATCATGCATTTTATTATTTGAATTTCAGTTCTTTCTGAAAGACATGAAAGCATATGGTTTAGGCTTCTTTTTTGCCTAAGCCTAAAGAAAATACAGTGGTACCTCAGTGCTCATTGTTAATCGGTTTTGGGAGGCATGATGAGTACCAAAACAAATGATTAAAAAACATTTTTTTCTTAGAAGGAATAATGTATGTTAAGTACAAACAAACAGTGAGCACAAGGGCAAAATTTTCACATCAAAATGCACTGAGTGCCAAATTTGATGAGCTTCAAAGCAGTTGAGTATCAAGGTACCACTGTATATTAGATTAAGTAAATAAAAAGTATTGTAGTCCTTTAAGAATAGTACTTAAATAAATGGATTCAAAGACTATGACATGTTTATATAAAGCATGTTTTTTCTATAGTAACCAAATTTTCTATTTGGTTGTATAACATGATAAACCATAATGCAACTCTAATAGTAACAATAGAAGATAATATTTGTAGCTCAGGATTGAACTGTGGGCTCCTTGGTGCTTTCTGTTTTCTTGCAAATGTTTCATTTCCAAACTAGGTAATATCATCAGTGATATTGTTGTTACTTAATTTGGTAATGAAACATCTGCAAGAAAACAACCAAGTTCAGAAAGCACCCAGGAACCCTATATGGACTGTAACACACAAAAGCCTAAATATGATTTGTATACATTGATAACCATGAATTACCAAACACTTGTTCATAATAAATTAGGATTCTGTGCTATTAATTATTTAGTATATCTATAAAGATTAAATAAAATGTAAAACCTTCTCCAAGGACATTTCATTGTCAGTTTCTATAGCAACAAGTTTAGAGTTACCATTGTTTCAAAATCCCAACAAGGATCCAGTTGTATTTAACCAATACTTATAGCCTTATTCCCAATCTTTCTTTTTTATTTGATGAAGATGCCTTATTTCCTTTCATTCTCAAGTCATTGCAGGTTTATAGTTCACAGAAATTCACACTTCAACAGCAATATTGAGAAATGTAGCTCAAAGAGACCACAGGTTCCTTAGATCTGATATTGGTGTGGTGATATTCTTGCCCTTTTTAAATGCCCAATCTAAACTTTAAAAGAATAGCATATAAAGGAGCAAGTGCAGCCTTAAGCTAATGATCAATAGAATCATGATTTTATTGATTTTTTTATTCTTAAAGTTGACTCTTTTTCTAATTCACTGACTGTCACTTGGGCTGGGTAGAGGATATTAATATCTTGTTTCTTTTATTTTTCAAGGAACAACATATCCATTATATTTGACATTTATACAGTAATTTAGGATAGATAAGCTGCTAAAATAGCAAAAGGAATGTTGATCAGACTTGAAAGCCAGACTGTTTCATTTCTAGCAGCATACACAATTGGAACATCATTTAACAAGATTTTAACAGATTTTAGCACAAGGATTAATAATTGATGGTTATAATAATGGGTAATTAATATACCCAGAATATCACAACTCAGATTATCTGAACATAAATTTATACATGTCTGTTGATCTTATAAAGATCTACCCAAATCTGGTAAGGATCAGAAAATTTTTGTGCAAGCAACAAAGTGACAGTAGAAGGACGAGGGGAAAGCAAAATCCATAACCAAGTAAATGTATGTTCATTTGAAGTAATGGTCAACTCTTAAGGAGCAATCAAAGGCAGAGCGGTAACTGTTCTCTAGCAGAGTCAGAAAAATCAGATGAAGTGAGACAATCTGAAGGAACAAGAAACATCACCCAAGTCTTTAGCTTTGAAACTGGAAGGAGCTGAGACACTTGTGTAGAAGTGCATGTGAATTGTCCATGTCCCCTTTAATTGCAATATACTACCCCAACAGAATTACATCAAAATTCCTAAAATAGTTTAAGATTCAAAAAAGCCATTTTGCACAAAGGCTCAAAGAACTAAATATAAGGAAGAATAAAGGGATTTTGAAACTATATAATTAGTGTCAGGCTCCAAAAAATTACCTTTGTTAAAATGACAAAAGATATTAAACTCCCAGGTTTCATATAGGGCTATGGACCTTTGTGTTGCATTGAATTCAGAAAACCTCTGTCAAATTGATAGGTTTGCTTGAAAAGAACTTGTGAGGAAGATGCTCTTTAGTAATTCTCCATTGATTGCCTCTGATCTCCCTAGGAGTTGTAATCCAATTTTGAAAAATGTTACCGTATGTGTCAAGTCAATGGTGTTGCTTCTCCAAAACAGTTCTCTTTTCCAGTCATATTCAGAGCTAAAATCAATCACTTGGTAAATCTGTAATAGTACAATTTACCATTTCCTCCTATTTTGAAATTGTATGGATAATGAAAATATTTATGCCTTTTTAAAGCATACACTTGTACCTCTTGAATAGTAGCCTTGAGTGTTTACACAAACAGAATAACAGCACATCAATCCAATCTTTTTCTTTTATTCTGTTCAATCAAATCCAATTCTCAGAAAGTGCCTGGAGAAGTCCCTACAGTTTATTTTGCAAGGTTTTTCCGAAGTGGTTTGCCATCGCCTCCTTCCTGGGGCTGGAAAAAAAAACTGGCACAAGGCCACCAAGTTGGCTTTATGCCTTAGGCAGGAGTTTTAATCACTATACCAAACTGGCTCTCAGTCTTTTGAAAACATCTATATTATGGTGTCACTCATAACTGAAATAGGCATCTCAAGTACTGAATGTGTGGGGGAAAATGTTTAATATGCTCCCAAGTGCTGAATAACAGTTTGTTCAATCTATGTACTCTGGCAGCAGGCAAAGCAGTTAACTCAGAACAGGATTTCTTATGGTAGAATAATTTATCATTTCTAATGAATAACCATTTCATAAACTCTTTTCACTCATTCTGTTTCAGTTTCAGCTCCACAGCTTCTATGGTTTTTGCTTGAGAGAGAAACAAAATGGATGCTGGGCTGGGGCAGAGCAATAAGTAAATAAAAGTTTGTGATATATGGCATGACTATTAGTCTCTGACTGTATTTCTGATTGTAATATGTTAGTAGGTAGGGAACTTGTGCTTTCCAGAATTCATTTGTGATTATGAAATAGTTAAACCTTAAAATACCTCAGAACTTCATGAATATTCTGTGCAAAGTGAAAATGCTAGTCTTATTAAAATAATTGGTGTTGTACTATTTTTAAGCCCTAGCAAATATTTTACATTTTCTGTCTTAGAAAACTGATTTCTTGCAAACAGTTCTTGATTGTCAGCATTAAAGAAATAGCATTTCTTTCTTACACTATTTTCAGAGTATGGTAGAGAACAGCGTAAACAAAAGAAGCAAAAAAAATCTATAAACAAATTGACTGCTTTACCGTGATTCCTGAGATAGAAACGATAACTTTGAAGCATGCAAAATAATTTAAAATTGGGGCTTAAAGGTTGTTTACAGTTTCATTGAGAATTCACAAAGTTGAAGTGCACTCTGAATTAATATAAATTTTTAGTACAGGTAATCTTCGACAACAGTTCATTTAGTGACCATTCAAAATTACAACAGCACTGAAAAAAGTGACTTATGACCATTTTTCACACTTATGACTGTTGCAGCATTCCTTTAGTCATGTGATCAAAATTCAGACGCTTGGCAACTGGTTCATATTTGCGATGGTTGCACTATCCTGGGGTCATGTGATCACCTTTTGTCACCTTCTGACAAGCGAAGTCAACGGGGAAACCAGATTCACTTAACAACCACGTCACTAACTTAGCAATTGCAATGATTCATTTAACAACTGTGGCAAGAAAGGTTGTAAAACTTACTTAACAAATGTCTCATTTAGCAACTTAAATTTTGGGCTCAATTGTAGTTGTTACTTGAGGACAACCTGTATTTGTGTTCAGCTTGTGTATCCTACAAGCTATCATAATAGCTTGTAGGAGTAGCATTGGGAGGGGGTCAAAAATAGTTAAGATAGTGATCATAACCATGCCATTGAACTCACTCTCTCACTCTCACTCTCACTCTCTCTCCCCCTCCCTCCCTCCCTCCCTCCCCCCTTCTCTCTCTCTCTCTCTCTCTCTCTCTCTCTCTCTCTCTCTCTCTCTCTCTCTCTCTCTCTCTCTCTCTCTCTCTCTCTCTCTCTCTCTCTCTCTCTCTCTCTCTCTCTCACACACACACACACACACACAGTTATAAAAATCCATCAAGAAAATCAACAGGAGTACAAATGAACAATAAAAAACAGTTTTTATTTGACTTTGCGCAAAGGTCTTCTCCTGGACAGAGATTGAAGTCTGTGAATCAAAAGAGGCAGTGTCATTATGTGAGTACAAGGTATAAATACAAATTCATCTTACTCCTCCCATCCTATTGTCCAACCCCCCCATTATGTAACATATTTGGCATCCTAACTCGGTGTTTTCTAGCTTGGAAAAACCCTAAAACTATCCATCATCCTGACAGCTGCGCACTTCCTCAAGTTAATGATCTTAGCTGGTCAACATGTCTCTTTCCCACATACACATATCCTGTCTAAGCAGAAAAATATCCTGTTGATCAGAACATTGCAAGATAGTTGACATGCAAAAAATACATTTTGTTATACAATTTAATACAATTTAATAAAATGGCTGTGCTATTGCTCTTGTTACATGTCTTGTTTTTACAAGAATAAGGCTCCATTTTCTCTCTCACACACACACATACATACACACAAACAAACACAGAGAGAGGGAGAGAAAGATTTTTAACATTGGGGCTTTGCATGGTCATAGTACTTTATTTTATTTTTTATTTCATTGAAGACACCTTCAGCTGCTTTATTATTCATAATGAAAGTTTACAGAGAGTAAGGTTCTCCAGGAATTCTTAAATTGGAGGAAGATGAAAGATATAAAGCATCAACTATATCTCCAAATATTTGTTGAAATTTAAATTTGTTTAATTTTTTAAAAAAAGTGTTATTGAAAAAAAATAGCATTCTTATGCTTTTCTTCCACAAAATATGGCATTAATCTAAATTCAAGAGTACAGCTTTCGTGCTGTGACTTTTTTTTTCAAGAATCAATCATCCACTTTTAGTTGAGAATCAAAGGAAAAAGTAACAATATTGAATAGACAATTACAGTAATGTTCCAGACATAACAAAGCAAAAAATGTAATTTTGTATCTATTTCACACTTTGATTTATGAAACACTATACTGTTTTTTTTAATGTTTGAAAGCATTAGGCTTGTGTGTGTGTGTGCGTGCGTGCATGTGTATTCATAATTTAATCAGTTTCTTTAGCTGTAACTACCTTTACTTTACCTTCTCAATATTATAAACATCTGTAATAGAACAAGGACCGAAAATAGCTTCTGTTATAACCCCAAGCGTGATTGAAACCAAATGTAAGATTTATACTGACAAATGGAATGCAAGATTTATAATGGCATTTTCTTTTGTTGGAACATTTCTCATGCTGAGAAATGATACCCTACTTTTAAAATAGCAGTGGGTTCGTGATTCCTCCCCTACTGTAATGGATCTACCCACCTGTGAATAATTGTTCATGAGAGGGAGGGACTGTGTAATAAATCAGCTATTCTCCTGAGTCAGTTGTATTAAAGTCTCGGTGTTGTAATGAGTACATTTGAGAGCAAAAGTAGAAGGGAAATTTCAGCCAGCCACTAACAATTTTCTCTGCACAATCTTTGGAAACAAGGAAGATAGAAATGTCCCCTGATTGTGGAGTTTAATGGGTTAGCAGAGCTGAAGTGCTTCATGCAGTATGCCACCTGAACCACCATTAGGTTGATATTGTGAGTTGTCAGTGATAACAAGAGGCCAGAGAGAATATGTTAATAAATATTGCCTAGACTGGGTACATTTGAAATAGATTCATTGAGGCTAATCGCTTGTAAGATGTTTCAAATTACAATCTTTGAACAAAGAAGATCAATTTCAATTTAAAACGAAACATTAAGGAGATGAAGTCAGAGCCAAGAACTGACATTCACATTCTGAATCAAACATTCAACACCATGAATTTGCTTAACTCAAAATTACTGTTTAACTTTCCTTTCTTTAATACCAGCTTATTAACAGATGGAATTGTGTTTGCAATAAGAACAGCATGTTACATACAGGGACAAAATATTCCATTATCTGTATTTTTTGGTAAGCAGGGTGGCTGTTTTCTAAGGTTTAAATTCCTAATGCTTTAGATAAGACAATGTGTTATCCTGTGTTTTAGCATTGTAATGGATCAAGGGCTGAAGTCATATTACCTGATGCCTTTTCCAGCCTTTTCATTGTGCTTGTAGAACATGCTAAACCACAATGTCTTATTTTAGCCTAGCAAATCTGCAAAACCAGCCCTGGGGTTATGAAAATCATATGAACCCAATAATTTGATTTATTCAGTAAATCATGGCTAAGTTAACATGGATAAATGTTTTGTGTTGCTTTGCAAGTATCAAATGTACATTCTAGGATTAAAGGATGCTCAGAATTGCTCACATTGTTCTTTTCATGGTAAAATCAAAAGATGAAGAACATTTCCATGTTGTTGATATCATATCAACATTTTACCTTATAAACATGTTATTTTGACCAAGAATGTGGAATGATGGATGTGATGTAGGAATACTGGATATACATACGAGTGATCCCAACATTGGAATTCATAATTATTCACCCACACACTTTTATACTAGTAATATTTATAATATTACATTAAAGATTTTATTATTAAAGTAAGATAAAGGAAATTAAGAAAATACTTAGTGTATTTTGTGCATGATCTGTTTTTCTTGTTTCTGAATAATTAAGTATTATAGTTGTTCAAATAAAAACTAATACAAACTACAAAAAGTAACAGGAATAGAAAACAAAAGTAAAAAATGCGAGAAAGAGTAGAGGAGAAGTGAAGGAGTAAGAAAGTAGGAGGAGATGATGGAGGTAGAGAGGGGGAGTGCAATGGAAAGAAAAGCAGAATAGACTGATGATTGATGATATAAGCGTAGGTACAAGATGTTGATTTTTGAATAATGGAATACAAATGTAAAATTGTGTATTTTATTGTAATAATTGAAGGTATATGTTCACTGAAATGTAAAAGTGGTGTAGGAAAAAATAAAAAAAATTGGGGGGAAAAATGCAGACGAGACTCCTTTAGTTTATTCATAGTTGTTATTTATAAACAATTGAAGAGCTGCATGCTTCATTTATGGCCTTTCCATAAAAAGATAAACTGGGGCTTGAATATTTGGGGACCCATAGAGGCTCTTAGGAGTAATCTCACTAATGTACCTTCTCACAAATTAGTGCTTCATAACTCGGGATTGGCCATGCCCATTGCAGTATCTATATTGTGAGCAGGCATGGACCCATAAAAACCATATTCTTTGACCAAATATGACATGCTCTCAAAATGTCAAATGTGTGCATGACTTACAAAGTTGGGGATATGTCATATATTAAAGTTATGAGCAAAGTAATTTATCAAAGTCTTGGCAATACTTTGAATTTTATTTGGAAGAAATAGTTTGGAATGCACAAGATTATATAACATCCATGCTGAATACGCAATTTATGAAAGTAGCTGTGTTGTTTTTAGGATCATGCAACTATTGAAAACAGTCACTGCTTTTGTAAATTCCAGGCTACAGTTGCACTTTTGCATGTTCTGAAGTACCTTTTCCAAAACAAATCAAATATATTGTAGAGCTCTGTTTTATGACATGTCAAACATTTTGGAAGTCTGCACTGAGGATGCTATCTTCAAATAGATTGAAATTTAGCCCTCGCATATTCCTAAACTCCTATCATAGGAAACTAGGGATTTTTAGAATGTATCATGTATTTAGATATTCAGAAGTAAGTCATATCAAATTCAATGGGAATTCTTTGCAATAAAATGCATAGAATATTATATCCTGAATTATCTAAAGGGGGTCGTGCTAGGTTAACACAATCCGGAATGCATTAAAAATCAGATCTTTGCCAACATTGTCCCTTTAAATTTCCCCATATCATTTATGAGCAAAGAAATGGGATCATTTTACAGGACTTTTTTCAGAAAGAAAACTTTATAACAGTTGTTTAAAGATAGAGAAGGATTTCTTCCCCCCCCCTCTTTTTTTAAAACAAAGATTTTGTTATTGTCTGCTGCTATTTGTACAAATAGCATCAACAACATCTCTGTTGGTAACCTGGCCACCATGGTGAAGATTACTTCACTGTGGTGAAGATTGCTTAGAGAAAAAAATTACAGAGTGTTCATGTTGTAAGAAAGTAGGGAAAAGAAAAATGTGGGGCACTTTTTTGAGTCCTTTTCATTCCTCTGTACTACAAATAGGAAAACAAGGAATATATGTCTATATTATGGTACTAAACTGCAGTAATCCAAAGAAATTGACTGACAACTTAGACAAATAATATATTTTGCATAAATCACATTCAGCATATAAGATTGATTATATTAAAAGATGTACTGGAGACATCTACCTATCTCTTGAATGGAAAAGTGGAAAAAATCTCCTACTCTGATTTTATCAAACGCTGGGACAAGTAACAAAAATATTTTTTGAAAATTTAATGAGTTGGGACTTTCTTCTGAAGTCTCCCTGTTATTATTTGAGCCAACATGGCTATTCCTTCATTTTCCAGAACTCTAAACCTGCCAGAGACCACTATTTTGCAGTTTTCTTATCTGAACCATTTATGGTCAATCTCAAATCATCCTTGTCTAGAGAAGAATTATGAAGAGCTGGTTTACTCACTGGCTTCTCCTTCTACCATGGTCGTTGGTTTCTAACAAAGCCATTTTCAGTTTGCCATTTCTTCCCAGGAAGTCCCAATACATTAAAATTATTACCGTATTTTTCAGAGTATAAGACGCACCTTTTTCCTCCCTAAAAGTGGCTGAAAATTTGGGTGCGTCTTATACTCTGAATGTAGCTTTTTCAAAGCTTTTTTTCCAGCCCTAACTAGATGCTAACGATCTTCCCAGCTCTTACCTTGCAGGCTTTTTCATTGTTACTCTCTCCGAAGAATGTTTTTCCAGCCCTAAGTCTTTGCAGAATTTTTTTTCATTGCTCTACTTGCTCCGAATAAGTTTTTTTCTAGCCCTAACCAGGTGCTAATGATCTTCCCAGCTCTTAGTGGCTTGCAGGCTCTTTCATTGTTACTCTCTCAGAAGAAGGTTTTTTTAAGTCCTAACCAGGAGATAAAATAATGTGCTGAAGCTGCTCCGAATAAGTTTTTTTCTAGCCCTAACCAGGTGCTAACTATCTTCCCAGCTCTTACTGGCTTGCAGGCTCTTTCATTGTTACTCTCTCAGAAGAATGTTTTTCCAGCCCTAAGTCTTTGCAGGGTTTTTTTCATTGCTCTACTTGCTCTGAATAAGTTTTTTTCTAGCCCTAACCAGGTGCTAACGATCTTCCCAGCTCTTACTGGCTTGCATGCTCTTTCATTGTTACTCTCTCAGAAGAAGGTTTTTTTAAGTCCTAACCAGGGGATAAAATAATGTGCTGAAGCTGTCCAGACTAAGGATGCTAGCCAGATGAATACCTGGTAGGCAGATTGTTTTCCCCTATTTTCCTCCCCAAAAACTAAGATGCGTCTTATACTCTGGTGGGTCTTATACTCTGAAAAATACGGTAGTTGGTATGATACTTACTATCTGTTTCACGTATAGCTTGAATCCACATAACAAACTTGTTTCCCTGATGCTTCACCACCCCACCATCTGAACCCAATTTAAATCATACATCACCCCAGTCATTTCATGCATCTGATGAAGTGAACTGTAGTTCACAAAAGCACATGACTTTTAGCAACATATATTGCTTAGAATGGGTGCTACATTTGGGTTTTTGGCTACCATGGACTATCACAGTCCTGCAGTTTCTAGAAGGGGAACTGAAAAGTCATCAAGACATTATTGCTCTCTTACATTTGAACATTTGAAAAATGAATATCCCACAAACTCTGCAAAGTTTTGCAAAGCTTCAGCATTTCAGAAATACTGCTTCACAGCAGCACAACAACTGGAAATAATGGATCTTAGCACAGGAAACAGCACAAGAACACAAAGGTTCAAAACCAATTTTGGAATATTTTAATGTCCCAGTTTGGAAAGTGTTCTGTGGCTAGTTTGTCTCAAATTAAATTCATGCTTCTAATTTGGTTATACTGAGAAACAGGAATAGTTTTTAAATTTTACCTGTGGATGTAAGTATGACAAAACGTAGATATTTGATTCATGCAGAAAAAATACCAATTATTTCCTCCCCCTTCCTGGCATTCATTCATATCTCATTAATAACCCATCTTTTAGGTACATATCTCCAAGACTAATTTAATTTTTCTAAGCCTCTCTAGAGTCGCTATTATTTTTCTGGCTGTGTGTATTACAATCACCTATGTGTAATTTATTTGTCCACATACGCAATTTAACATTTGTTAAAGCAAAGCAGAGTGAATTTTAAAGGTGCTTGTGATTAATGATATTAATATATAAAGTGCACGAGGGGGGGAAATCTGCTCAAAATAATTACATTCAAATTGGTTAGAAAAAGGAAATGGAACTTTTAAAAAATCCTAGCAAACCCTAAAATTAACCTGGTGGTTTACATATTGCAATATACAGGGCTCTATTCAATTTTGAATTCATCTTTAATTCATATGCTTTCTTTAAAGAACGGTGCTAGTGACCTGGCTCTTTATAAAAATATTACTATATGAATGGCACTGTGTATGTCTGCATGATGGTCCCAAGATAAGAAAAATGGGGACAGTCGAGATAAAACTTGGCAAAAATACCACATTTTTTTTTAGGGAAAGGCTCTCAAATAATGATAGGTCTCCCAGGCCAAAAGATACCCAATAAACTACTGGGGAAGAGCAAGGATCTGCAGTGAAAACCCAAGGCATTAATGTCACACTTGGACAAATCCAGAGTGAAATAAGGATTTGCATTGTAAGAAAACACATCAGATAGCAATGTGGAATGTCCAAGGAATGAGCCAAGGTTAACTGGATATCAAAAAGGCGGTAATCAGATTGAAAATCAACTTCCTCAGTGTCAGTGAGCTACACTGAATAGTAAATGGCTATTTCCAGTCTCAGGAATTCACTATCAGTTGAGCCATGACACCAGGAAAATTAATGGAGTGGCATTAAACACAAGCAAAGAAACTCACCGAACCTTCTTGATAGTTAATTATTGCATTATGATTATCTGATTTTGTGCCAGTCCCCTCAAAATCCCAATTGTCAAAGTGTACACCCCAATAATGGATATAAAAGAGATTGAAATAAAGAGTTTGTAGGTCAGCATTGAAAATGCTCTGAAGCAAGTGCCTAAAAAAGACATTGTTTATATACCAGGTTATTTCAATGAAACATGTCAGTCAAGCAGAAACAAGAATCACTGGTATCTTTGGATTTGGGGAGAGGAATGATGTAGGCGACTGGTTCAATTTTGCCATGAAAATCTATTTTGAATCATGAATACCTGATTCAAATAGCATAAACATTATTTATACACTTGAACCTCACCATATAAATGCACCATAATCATACTGATTATGCCCCATGCAGCCATCAATGGTCCAGATCAGTCCTTGCTGTCAAGACATATCCAGATCCATTGTTCAGTTGTTTGTTTAGTTATATGATTAGAAACTGTGTAACTCCTAAGGACTCTGTGTGGCATACATTAAAAAGCAGAAACAGAAAACAATGAGGACTTTAATAAAGAACATTTAGGAATTGTATTCATAATTTGCTTGTACATTTATTTCCCTATGTGAAATATCTAAATTCTCTTATAGTTTATTCCCTATATCTTTTTGTCTGTGCTTGTATGTGTATATTTCTGAAGAATCTTCTTTCTAAAAGCCAACAATTCAAAACAAATTAATAATGATCTATGTTCTTAAAAAAGAAATTTTGAGAACTTAGTGAGAGCCAGAATGATGTAGAAGTTGAAATGTCAAGCTATGATTTGAACTGTGGCTGTCACTAGTCTGTTCAGACATGATGTTTTAACTTCCAATCCTAACCCCTGCTTCTTGACTTATGGCAAAGATATATCAGGGAAAGGGAAGCTGAGGAAATCATGTCTTTATCTTTGACCCTATGGCTTGTGTCAGTCTTACCAGTGACTAGACAAGGAATCAAAATCACAGTAAGGCTGACTACTTTTTTTCTAAGATAAGCTGCATTAACAGAGGGTTAGACTCAAGATCACATGAAGTATTAATACTACTTTATAATGCCTTGATAAGACCAAACTTGGAGTACTCTATCCAGTTTTGGTTGCCACGATGTAAAAAAGATGAGAGTCTAAAACAGGGCTGTCAAACTCCTGGCCCATGGGCCGGATGTGTCACGCGCTGGCCACGGCCATGCCTGGTTTAGTGAAGGGGAAAAAAGTCCCAATACATCATGTGTTGCTGCTATGAAGACGTGAGTTTGACACCTCTGCTCTAAAAAAGTGCAGAGAAGAGCAACAAAGATGATTAGGAGACTGGAGGCTAAAACATAAAGAACAGTTACTGGAATTGGGTATGTCTAGTTCAGTGGTTCCCAATGTGGGGCCCACGCCCCACAGGAGGGCAATTTGATTTTTAATGGGGGCAATTGGAACCTTGTTTAAACCAAGTTAATGGCCTTTTAGGCTTCCTCCGTATGAGTAGGAGTTCACTTTTTGAATAGTAAGAATTATATGTCATGGGGGGGGACATCAGGAACTTAGAGATGCTTTTGGTGGGACATGGCCAAAAAAAGGTTGGGAACCACTGATCTAGTTTAATCAAAAGAAGGACTAGGGGTGACATGATAGCAATGTTTTCAATATCTCAAGGGTTTCCACAAAGAAGAGTGAGTCAAGCTATTTTCCAAAGCACCTAAAGGCAGGACAAGAAGCAATGGATGGAAACTAGTCCAAGAGAAAAGCAACCTAGAACTAAGGGAGAAATTTCTTAACAGTTAGAACAATTAATCAATGGAACAACTTGCTTCCAGAAGTTATGAATGCTCCAACACTGGAAGTGTTGAAGAGATTGGACAACCATGTGTCTGAAATGGTGTAGGGTTTCCTGCCTAAGCAGGGGGTTGGAATAGAAGACCTACAAGGTCCCTTCCAACTCTGTTATCCTGTTAGATAACAGATTCCTGCAATTCTGGTTGTGCTGTGCTTCCCCTCCTTCTTACCTCATATGAATTAGAGAAGTGCCTACCTAAGCTCCTTACATAAATTTTCTATTCATTAAATCCAAATCTGTTTTGGATTTTAACCCATGTTCTTGTCCTTGACAGATCTGCCCTATTTATGTCAAGGACATTTTCTTTATTCTACTTTGTGTTTCATAGATCCCATTTCAAGATGGGCATATTTTCTGTACAGGTAATTCTTGAGTTATGACCATTCAATAATCAATAAAGACTCATGTCATGACCTGTGCAGTCCTGGGATTATGTTTGCAACTGAGACTGCCAGTATTGCTGCTGCTAAATGATACATTTCTGTGACATCAGGCTTTATGACTACATCACTTAGGAAATAAATTCCAGTCCCAATTGCAATTGCAAACCAAGAACTACCTGTATAGTATATTTTTCTCCCTTTGAATACAAGAGTAGGAATGACTTAGTTGTTCAGGAACAGAAGGGTTATAGAAACTTTTTTTCCGCAGGGAATAATGAGGTACTTGATATTGCATGGTTATTCAAGGAAACACCATGAACAAGCTTGGGAGAACACTGGGACAGTTCTACAGCCAAGGACAAGGTCTATGGCCACCTCACACATTTAAAACAATATATTGGATTTGTTTAGAAATAAAATATGAACGCTAGCTAGACTTTGTGTTTTCACTGTCATGGATTCAACAAGATTTGCATTTTACATGATGATTTCCTCAGCTCAGTCTGCAGTAGAGTACTTCCACATTTCTGGTACTAAACACAACTCTTTTGCCTCTCAAAGATACTTTGTTAGAGCATAATACGTTTCTTGAGTTTCAATAACTTTCCATAATGTCATATTCTTACCATGGTTTATTGAACCAATATCTGCTCCTGAATGTAACATTTGAAAGCTGTAAGACAACTGCTCATAAACTTGCCATTGGATCTACAATATTTTTCAAGCAAAGAAAGCATTATTTTTCACTCCCTAAGTAGCATTACAAGAAATATTTCCCATGAACTATCAAACACTAGGTCCTATAAAATATGAAATGAGGTGGGATCAGAAATCATTCTTGGCTTCACATGTTCTTTAAACCAATGTACAGAAGCATCTTATAGTATAGATAGGACAGGGAGGGAAAGTTTAGCACTCTTGAGATATTATTAAACACAAATTCCCATCAACACTATCAGATAGCAATCTTGGTCAAGAAGGATGGGAGTTGTAATCAATAGAAGGTGTGGTACAGATTCAACAATACAGTGGATTAAATATGATTTTAACTACATATAGTACATTGGATTTAAAGAAAATGAAAAAATACTACAATGAGACTAGAGCATTTAATCTGGAGACTAAAGTATTGAGTTGATTTAACAATACTTTCAAATCAAAGATATTATTAAGTTAAGCAGCAGGGATTTTTTGATAAATTCACACAGTCAACAAGCATGGTTAAAAAACCGGTTAGGTTTTAAAAAGCCATGAACCTTGAAATGAAGCAACCAACCAAAAAAAATTTCAGTCTTACTGGTGCATCAAGTAAGAAACAAGGAAAAATAAAATAGGAAGAGAACAAGTTAATAGTAAATTTTCACAGCATTCACTGATGCAAATAATTACAGCATCCTTAAATTAGCAAATTATACTTATGATCTATATTCCACAGAATTAATACATCATACCAAAATGATACTATTTATTTAATTACAATCTCCACTCTTACATACTTTCAACACTGTAATTTAACATATAAAACTAAAAAAGAAACCAGAACGGAAACCAGAAAGGATTGTAAAATAAATACAAAGTGTTTGAATTTAATTATGTAAACATGTGGTTATTTCTACAAGCAAAGTATTACATATATGTCTTTAGTTGTGCTTCTCTGATAATACCTTTAAAAATGGAATTTTATTGCAATGCCAATGAGTACTTCTTCATGACTAACTGTAGACATTAATGGCTAGTTGAGTCAAGGACAAATAATACTGCTTCTTTATCTCTTTGCTTCGTTCCTCAAAACAATCTTGTGATTCACCTACCAACTGCAGTGATTTTCTTAACCATTGGAAAAAGTCGTTATATATGTCACAATTCACTTAACAATTGCCTTATCTCAATTGTGGTCATAAGTTGAGAACTATCTGTACAGATTTTCAGTGTCAGCCTTTTCATTACTTTGTATAATGAAAGTAAGCTTCGTCTAGAAATATAGTTTGTCATGCAAATTGTGAAAATGTCAGATTGTTTCACAGTTTAGGATAATAATAGGTCCCTAGGTTAGCAATTTTCTTAACAAATATTGGCTATCCTGATAAGAAACTTCCACTGTTTCTGCCAACCATTGCCTATTTAGTACTTGTCATAATGAGTCTCCATACAGACAGATGCTGCTCTTGAAATTATTAGCTGTGAAATTTCAAGTGGGGAGGAAGACGTATTATTATCATAGCAATTATAAAACTAGTTATCAAGAAACAAGACCTGCAGAACTTCCCAGAACCGATATTACTGCTTTGCTGCTTAAAAATATGTCTCTGTGGGGTAATAATGACTAAAATAATAGTGCTGAACCCTGCCTTTTATTCTAACTGCAATAGATGATATACTTCTAGTAGACAAATCATGGTCAAAAAGGCTATATTTAAGCAACTTAATACAAATCCAATATTATTTAATGATTTAAGTGGTATTAAGCATATTTATCTCCACTCAGATTTAGGTCCTCAGATTCTTAAAAGCAGTGGTGGGTTGCTACCGGCTTTACAACTGGTTCATTGAGTGCGCGCTTCGCTGCACGCGCGTGCACAGTTCAGAGGAAATAGAACTTCTGTGTTGCAAGGAGCAAGGAAAACAGCTGCGGAGCAGCAATTCAATCTGCCGCCCCTAATCAGCTGGGCTTCAGAAGCAGAGATAAAGGTCAGTATAACCCAGGGGCGGGCGTGCAGGCCCACTTTCACAGACACAGAAAACCGGTTTGCTCTCGGCTTGGAGTCAGAGCTAATGGTTCGGGTGCACCGGTCCGAACCAGTAGCAACCTACCACTGCTTAAAAGACTAGATTTCACTTTTTAATTAAATGTGGGATTTAAAATTTGTCTTTCCAGAGAACTAACTGCACTTTTCTCACTATTTTATAAACTGGAAATGTCTGTCTTATAGGAGATGTTTATAAATAGGAATGTGTAAAAAGTTGGTCATATTTTTCTCCCTTGAAATTACTGTGTAATCTACATTTTAAAAGATTTTTTAATGACAAGCAGATATGAAGGTAACCCAAAGATTTAGTACAAACACAAATGAGGCTGAATTTTCAAAACATAGGGTTGTTCTCATATGCATTGATAACACATCCTGACAGTTATGCAGGTTGTCTCAAGAAACCATCAACAGCCTTCATGCATTAGCAGTACAGAAGTGCAATTCCTCAAACAAATTGACAATTCATAGCATTTCTTTTTTGTGGTAGGTCTGGAAGGGGAAAATGGTTTTTACTGCTGCAGGGACATGCTTAATCTCTTCCTCTGCGCTTGTCATAAGGTGAAGGGAAGGGAATGTAATACAAAAGGGAATAGTATGACAAAGTCCCACTTCATCAGTCAATAATTGCTCATTGAAGTGAATAGTATGAACAGGAAAGTCCAGTCAGTAAACAGGAGAAAATGAAGTCAATGCCTTACCATGCCTTAGTAAGGAAGAAACTAGAAATTACAGGAGATGTGAGCTGGAAACTAAGGCTAATTCACAGCAATTAGGAAAAACAAGATAAGGGATCTGAGCACTTCAGTAACATATTTGTTATTCTGTATAACTAGGTTTGTTTAAAAGTCACAGGCCATTTATAAAGGTATAACATTTTTGATGTTGCAATAAAAATATAACGCAAAGATTGCATCACTGCAGCTTTGGAAGTACCTGGAAAACATGTCATAAAACGAGAAAAAAAAGTTACTGTCTTGTTACAACTTTGGAAAAGAGAAGGGAATGGAGCTAGCTAAATATACAATGCACGCTTAATTCAAATTGGAAAATATGCCTAGACCTGAACAATTTATTTAGTGCAGGATAGTTTCCTATTATTACTCATTCAATCTGAGAATGAAAGCAAATATAATTCAGGAACAGGATATACAGTGGATATGAAAAGTCTTCTTCTTGTTGTGCCATATCCGTCATCGGACGTTGGCGATCATGTTGGCAATCCTGTTTTTGTCAACAGCCGCATGAAAAAGTGCTGCTGAGTTTTGTCCAAACCAGTCCCTTAGGTTTTTAAGCCATGATGTTCTTCTTCTGCCTGGACATCGTCTGCCTTCAATCTTTCCCTGGAGGATTAAGTGAAGGATGCCATATTTTTCTGGGTGTCGCATCACATGCCCAAAATATTCTAACTTTCGCTTTTTAATGGCTTTGATGATTTCCCTTTGCTTTCCCAGGTGGCTTCTCACCTCCTCATTTGTGATTTTGTTAACCCAGCTTATACATAACAACCGTCTGTAAAACCAGATTTCAAATGCTTCTAGTTTCTTCAAGTAGTTTTCTGTCAGAGACCAACACTCTACTGCGTAGAATAGGATAGAAAAGATGTAACATCTGACAAGCCTGATTTTCAGTCTTAGGCTTATGTCGTGACTGCAGAAGACTGTTTTCATTTTGAAGAATGCTGTTCGAGTTTTCTCTATCCTTGTCTTTACTTCAGTGGTCACATCCCAGCTTTCATGTATATTAGAACCGAGGTACGTGATCCTTTCAACTTTATCTAGTGGTATTCCTTCCGAATTTATTGGTGATAAATTAATGGGCTGTTTGCTGATGACCATGATCTTGGTTTTTGAGGTGTTAAGCTTCAAGCCATATTTTTCAGATATTTCTGAGACTCTGTTGATGAGGAGCTGAAGGTCTTCATGCTTACTGGCAAGCAGAACTGTATCATCAGTATATCTTAAATTGTTTATCTGAACACCGTTTACTTTGAGGCCAGCATCAATGTTTTCCAGTGCTTCGTTAAAAATTGACTCAGAGTAGATATTAAACAACAGCGGAGACAGAATACAGGCCTGTCCGACCCCTCTTTGTATTTCTGCATCATCTGAGTATTTGTGGCCTAGTCTCACATTTGCTACCTGATGCCAATATAGATTCTTTATGATTCAGATGTCTTTGTCATCTAGTCCCACTTGTTTCAGGATTTGTAATAGTTTGCTGTGTCTTATCTTATCAAATGCTTTTTCAAAATTGATGAAGCACATGTAAACACTGTGATTGACATCTCTACAGCACTGTATAATAACTTGAATGCCGAATAAGGCATCTCATGTACCAAGATTGTTTCTGAAACCAAATTGTGTGTTACTTAGACACTCCTTAATTTTGTTGTATATTCTTGTGTGAATTATTCTCGGGAATATTTTCAGAGCATGACTCATTAAGCTTATTGTTCTGTATTCCATACACTTCTTTGCATTTATTTTTTTGGGGATTGTCACAAAGGTTGACTTTAGCCAATCATTTGGTATCTTTCCTGTTTCATATATGCGATTGAAGAGCTGCAGTAAAAATTTCTTCCCATTGTCTTCCAGCAATTTTAAAATTTCTACTGGGATATCATCAGGTCCTGTGGCTTTTCTTGTTTTTGCTATTTTTACTGCGTGTTCAACCTCCTCCATAGTGATGTTTGGTCTAGTTGTTATACTTCCCATATCAATATCATCCCTAGTGTCCTCCAAAAGTTCTTCAATATATTCCTTCCATCTTTTTAGTTTTTCATCCTCATCCAAGATGATTTTCCCCTCCTTGTCAACTAAGTTGTTGGTTTTCTTTTTGTAGACACCGGCTGCTTCTTTCACTTTTTTGTTTAAGTTGAAATTATCATGAATACGTTCTGTCTCTTCTATTTCTTTGCATCTCGTTGCAAACCACTTTTCTTTTGCCAATCAAATATTTCTTCTAATTGTTTTCTGCAATTCATAGTATTTTTCTTTGTTTTTATTTTTATAAGAGTGTCTTTCATCCATGAGATGAAGAATTTCATCCATCATCCACTGTTGTTTCTTGTGGTACCTCTCTCTTTGTTTTGAGTTTGTTACCTCCACACATGAAAAGTCATTATGAAAAGTCTACACAGCTCTATTAAAATCCCAGCTGAACTTTATGTGGGACTAACCAGAATCACTTTAATTGATGGCAGGTGTGAACTGACTACTATTTGACATCGGTTTGAAAGTGTTTTGTTAATTCTGAACTCAGGCTCATCCCTATTATAAGAGGGTGTGGACACATATGTAACCATGTTATTGTAAGTTTTTTATTGTTAAAAATATTATTTATTCCCCCTAAAACATTTAGGTTTGTTTTTCAGTTGAATTATACAGCTTATATGCAATGTTAAAGATGGAAAAAAATAGAAAAAATAAAGTGATTTTTGTGATTTTTTTTTGCAAAAACCTAGATTTTAACATAAGTGTGTTGACTTTCTATATCCACTGTACAATTAAAAATAACACCAATAATATCCAATAAGTAGTTAAAACTGCTAGTTTTCACCATTCTTCCTCAAGAATGAACTTTTGTCAAACTCTGTAACAATTTGTTGTCTATGTGTCTTTTTTTATTTACTTATTTATTTTGATTCAAAAGAAAGGCAAGGGAATGAAATTATAATAAATCGGATCATTCCATAGAAAAGCTCAAGAAAAAAACAGACTACACATTTTACCTCTTAACTAGGCAGTTGAAGTCTAGTTTTATGGAGTTTTATGATATATTTCTGCACCTATGGACATGTATTAATATCTGAATAGGTTGTCTAAACTGAGTTCCACAATTTATTTCTATATAAGCTTTTGATGGAATTCAGAAGAACAAAAATAATTTGTAACTTCATTTTTAAGCTTTTTTTTTTTCACTTAATGCACTTATAGTGCATTTATGCTTTATTTATTGGAGTTGGGATATTATTATGGGACATAATAATATGTGGTACAGGTCTATGTGATTATATTTGAGTTTCAAATAGTTTTATTCAGATTTAATGGAATCCTTAGTTCTATCTTGTTCATCACCCAGTATCTTAATGAAATGGGTGGCCATATCAATTAAATAACATTTATTAAAACATTAAATATATAACATGTCTGGTTTTGTTGTGCTATTTCAGCACAATTTATGATGGATAGTGTAGAAAAGATAAATAAATAAAATAACTCATAAACACTGAAAGATTAGAACATTGTTATTACATGTAGTAGCATGGACAGGTATTCGTTTGTTTTTTGAAAGAAGCCAACTTAATCAGACCAATTCAGTTCACACACATTCGGTATTTGGAATATATGCCACTAACAAGTCAGAAGAGTAAAAAAAAAAGCTGTGAAGATTATCTAAGAAAGTTATCCTTTCATTTAGGAGTGGTTACTATTTTGTTATATGCAGCCTTATCTTTTTGGTTTGTTTTTTGATCTTTTAAAAAAATCCTGAGGCACAACCAAACTTAGTATAACTCTTGATTGTTGCTATCTTGATAGTGGCAAATAAAAGTACACAGTTAAAAAGTACTGATATCTGTGTTAATTAAAATTTTAATTGTCTAGATAAATTGCCAAGGGCAGAAGTTTAAGAGAGAGAGAGAGAGAGAGAGAGAGAGAGAGAGAGAGGGAGGGAGAGGGAGGGAGGGAGGGAGGGAGGGAGGGAGTATATTGAACTCTTATAGGAATATTTTCCTCTTCCTTTTTAAAAGTGTTACCTTACCTTTCAAGTCCTTTGCCTCATCTAAAAGAGTACAAGAGCATCCCCTGCAGGAATTTTTACAGGCAATGTTCCCTTTGCTTTCCTCCCCCTCTTTGCAGTTCTTCTCCAGTTAATTTGTATTCACTCTGCATGAAGCTCAGTAATTTTGTCTAGAGAATTAGAAAAGGGATGGCTATTGCAGTGGTAATAGAATTACTATCCGTGTTCTAAGCTGTAAAAGGATTCTGCGTTTCAGTTGAAGGATTTAAAAATACATGCTGAAATATGTAGTATATTCTTTCTTTCTCTTTTTTGCTCCCCTGCGCTTAGCTATTAGGGATTGGAAAAAAATGTAGAGCTGAGGGGTAGGGTGAGTCTGAAACATCTTGGTGATTTTAATGTCTGTGTCATAGCAGAAAGAATGCCTTTAAGAAATCTTGCTACATCGCCCCACCATCAATCCCTGCCTTCATATATCTACACTTCAAACTGCTGTCTGAACCTGATCACATCCCCCTGCCACAGGACACAGTCAATTCTGCTAAGAGGCTATTCAGACAGGCATACTAGCCTGAAGTGGTTTCACCAATTTTCAGAGATACGCTGGAGAATAGCCCCAAGAATCCTTAATTAAACTGACCCCCCCCAAAAAACCAATCTGAGCAGGTTGCTCCTTGTTTCTGATTAAGAAACAATGAAAATTATGTTATTTTATTATTATTTTATTAAATTTATTTGCTTCCTATCTTGTTTCAAATGAAGCAGAAATATTGCTTGATAAATAACAAAAGAAGTTAATAAAAATGGGGAAAAAAAACCAGAAATTAAATAAATTGTATGGTGAGGAGTGGGAATATCCTAGCATTATCTCAGTGAATCACTTCATATAATACTTATCATGTATTAACATTCAGACTCTCAACAGCAAAAGCACCACAGCTATTCGTATACACCACTGGTCTCTTCAAGTTAGATTATTAGCACAATGGCATTCCTAATCTGCTTCTCTGTAAAACTCTGTGCCTTGATCAATGGCTCTTTTGTACTTGCATAAGACAGATGCATGATCAGATTTTAACAAAGCTGCTCCCATAAGTGTGGGCAAGGTAAAATCCCTTATGGAATAGAGAATGCATGGACAAAGATAAGTAGATAATTTTGCCCATCTGGAAGCAGTGGTGTACCAGCTAAGAGTACACTTTAAAAGCCTGCTCCAACTGCTCAGTAGGAAGAAAATAAAATTGCTGTTAGGAGGATGCTGGGCTGGTCAGTCAGCTTTTGTGAAAATTGTACATTAAAGATATGTGGTCAAGAAGGCTAGTTAAAAGAAACAGAACATTTGGCCTTCCAATCAGAAATGTGTGAATGTTGCAAATCCAACAAGAAAATTATCAGATGTTTATAGGCAGAATATTGTGCAGGAAATGTAAGTGGGTTTTTATTTTCTCAGAGAGAAATATATTTAAATGTATGTAATATATGTAAAATTTTTCTAGAGTTGAACCTGTTTAAATAGATTATTTCAATGCACCTTGCAATATGGAGTGATTAAATATACAATAGTGGAAATTCAAATTCCACTGTACACATAGTAAGTTTGATTATGAAGTTTTCAAAATGAATAATGGGAAAAATAGATGATTAGGACGGACATATATTTTAATATTAATTATTACATGTTCTAACAAACTTACTGCAAGTATTAATTATGACCATACTTAACATTGCCCATATGTCTTTCATAGGAAATTTGCAAATCGTTTTTGTTTTGAAATAAATTTCCTAGATAAATAAATATTTAATAAATATTTTAACCAAGTGTTAGCTAAATTCTATAAACATGTAACAAATTTACAAGTTGGACTTTAATTCAGTAGCCTCTAACTGCAAGAATGCACACTTTTTTCAACTCAGGATTCTGATTTAATAAAAGGGAATTATATATTTGACTTTACTATAATGAGTTAATGGCCAAAGTGAGGGAGAACTCAAACATTTTTAAATAATATATTTTTTCAAAGATTATATAGAACAGGGATCACCAACCTTTCAGAACTCAGGGACCACTAAATTCATAATTTTAAATCCCGCGGACCACTAATATGATTTGCCTAATGACCAGCTGGGTAGGCATGGCTAGGTGGGCATGTGACTGGGTGGGCATGGCCAACTCGATGTCACTCACGTCGAGGGGCGCCACACCAGCCTCTACTTGCCCCTCCCCTCCCAGCCACTCCTTGCCTCCCTGCCCAAGCTCCTTAGGGCCCCAACAGGAAGCAGTTGTTGGAGCTAAGCAATCACCACGAGAAAGAGTTGGCAAAACAGCTCAGTTCAAATTGGATCTGACCAAGAAGGAGGCTCACTGAGGACTACGAGCATAGGCTTTCCAAGCAGAGGGAAGACCTGCAGGAATGCAAGGCCAGGTATAGGCACCTGGAGGCTCAGTGGGCTGAGATGGTCAGCCAGTTCCAGGCCATGATGCAGTACCACTGCAACGAGGTCCTTCGGCTCTTCGCCACCAGCAACACTTTGCCTTCGCCCAAAGCCCCACACCAAGAGGCCAAAGCAGACCCCAAGTTGGAATTTCTGCCTCCCTCTGACCCACCCAAAAAGACCCTGAAGGGGGAGACTGTCTGCAGCAACACAAATGTTTATTGCATGTATCTGTCCCAGGGGCTGTAGTTTGAGGACTCCTGATTTAGTGCAATGTAAAAAATGCAAATAATTTTTCTGCAGACCACCAAAATTTTCTCACGGACCACCAGTGGTCTACGGACCACCATTTGGTGACCGCTGATATAGAATATGATTAAGCAGTTTATTTAACTACAATGTTAGTTCTTCAAGAAATGATTGATATGGGGGTCCTTGGTGCTCTCTTGCAGTTGTTTTCTTGAGAAACAACCAAACTCAGAGTGTATTAAAGACCCATAGTTCAACCCTGAGCAACAAATACTCTCGTCTATTAATAACTGATATATTAAATTTATGAAAACTGAAAAATAGTTTCTAGGCCAGATGGCTATTCTACAGTATATAGTATGTATTAAAGTGTCTCAGTGTGTCTCTCTGTGTGTGATTTATTGTGGACCATGAAATCATTGCTGATATATTTTTTTCCATAATAATCTGTCCTTGCCATTGTAACTAAGTCCATCTTGCTGCTGGTTATCCTCTTGATCTATTCTGCAGACCAATAAATATTTGTAATTATGTTTGCCTTTCCAATGCTGAAAAGTAGGTCATTGGGCTTTAAGACCATTTCCTTCATAAGAGCCGAGGTGGCGCAGCAGTTAGAGTGCAGTACTGCAGGCCACTTTAACTGACTGTGATTCGCAGCTCAGCGGTTCAAATCTCACTGGCTCAAGGTTGACTCAGCCTTCCATCCTTCCGAGGTAGGTAAAATGAGGACCCAGATTGTTGGGGGCAATATAAATATACATTGCTTAAAGGTGTAAACCGCTTAGAGAGTGCTTGCATGGTGAGGCGGTATATAAATCTCACTAATAAATAAAATAAATAAATACATGCAACATGTCCGAAGTAGGATAATCTGAGTCTGGTAATTTCCGCCCAACTGAGAATTCTGATTTGTTCTATGTTCCATTTCTTTGTTTTCTTGTTGTCCATGATATTCCCATGAGTCTTCTCCAGTGCCAAAGTTCAAAATCATCAGTACTCTTTCTAAACCTCCTCTTTCAAAGACAACTTTGTTCCACAGAGTACTGTAAGAATTTAATTGCGTGAAGGGTTTGGATCTCTTTTAGTATACAGTAGATACATCTTGGCATCTGAATATCTTTTCAAAGGCTTTCATGACTACACTACCAAGTGCTATTTCTGCAGAATATTTCTTGACTGCTTGTTCTCTTGATGGTTGACTCTAAAAGACAGAAATTATCTACCACTTCAAGATTTTCATTGTCAGTTCTAAGGCTGGTTACTGTACTGTTATCGTTAGATCGGTATTCTTTATATTTAATTGTAGTCCTTTTTCAGTATGCTCATTGACTTTTATTACTACAACTTACGATTTTCCATTTTCTTTCCATTTTCAGCTATTAGAGGAGAGTTGTCAGCACAAATTATTAATGCTTCTCTCCACAGTTTTAAAACCAAGTTTATCTCCTTCCAATCCAGTTTCTGTTAATCTATATTCTGAATATATGTTGAATAAATAAAAGGAGAGTATATAGCCTTGTCTCCCTTCTTTGCCAACCTGGAGCTGTTTTCCATGTTCTACCTGCATTTTGGCTTGTTGACTGGGATTTCCCATTTATCTAAATATGTTACATAGTTTTGCATGATTGACATAATTTAAGGTCTTCTATAGTCAGTGAAGCATGTGAGGGGAGGAAAACTGGGGTTTGATTATATAGGTGTCAGAAGGATAGTAGACCCTAAAAGTTACATGAAGTTTTAGACAGAAAGATTGCAAAGTGTATCAGAACTATTTGTAATTTTGCTGAGCTGTTGCTGTGAAATGTGATTTTGCAAAGTATGTAGTTTTGAGATGTATTTGGAATTAGAACGTTGAAACTGAAAAATAGGGAACTGAAACTAGACAAAGGATAAAGGTTTGAGTTGTACATGAGTATATGTGGAGATTGTTTGTCACTAAGATAGAAAAAGGAAGTAAGTTGTGAAATGCATGCAGAAAAGTATAAAAATAATGTCTTGGGATGAGTTCAGTGCCTCTGGCCATAGCTAATCCTTGCTGGATTTAGCTATGTCAGTGGACCTCATTGCAATGGGTTGTTGATATAAGTTGTGTTATTATATGATGGATTTTCTCATGTTCTCAATTGCTCATGAAAATAAACCTCTGAATTCCAAAGTAAGATTTATTGTTTGGGTTTGTCTGTGTTCCTTTTTTTTGTTGGAATATTTTTTATAACAGATATATGTTGGCTTCTTTTTTGTATTCTTTGACCTTCTCAAATATCTAGTATGTATCTGCAATAATGCAATAATGTTCTTCGACCTTTTCTAAAACCAGTTTAAACACCAGGCATTATTTTTTCATATATGCTTTAATATGTGTTGGAAGAACCTATTTTCAAGCATGTGAAATTATGGGCATTGTTTGATAGTCTATGCTTTCTGTCAAGCCCCCTTTTTAGTATTAGAATTAGACTGAGTTTTTCTGATCTCTTGCCAATTTGCAAACATTGCTTGGTTAGAATCTTTGCAATATTTCTGTGATATTCCATTAGTCTTGTAGGCTTATGACTTAGAAAGGACTGGAGTACTGTTCTAATTTATTGTCTAGTACTAGACATTCTTGTAAATCATGGTATCGCCTAAGGTATCTTAGATTTTGATATGTCTACTGTATAGTATTTTAGTTTACTCCTTCGTTCTTTCTTTGATCTACTTTTAATCAATTTGCTAAAGAAATGAAAATCAAAATTAGCTTTCCCTTTCCTTACTGTCTTCCATTTCTAATATAAAAACATGTACTTTAAGATTTAATATGTAGATTTAAAGGGCCTAATCTAGACTTTAACTGTAAAGGGTAAATGGTGTCTGCTTACCGTATTTTTCGGAGTATAAGAGGCACTGGAGTATAAGACGCACCTTAGTTTTGGGGGAGGAAAACAAGGAAAAAAGGCCTCTGCCTCCCAGCAATTTGCCAAACAGCAAACAGCACAGATGATATACACTGTTTGCTGTGTATTTCTGTGCATGTGTGTCTGACCCATAGAAATAGCAAAGAATTGGAGAAATGTACATTATGGCAGTATATTAATGCCAGAAAGTTTTCTTAAATGTAGTCACATTAACTCCTCTCAATTATTTAAATAGATCTACTCCAAACATGACTAAGTCAGGGTTTAACTCAGCTGCCTTATCTTAATGCTAAACAGGACACTGTTACATTTCAGATTATACTTTTACAGATCTTTAAATTTGATGTGGCTTTCTGGAATTATAGTTATTCTCTGCTATTTAAAAGAAGATACAATAGCACTAGGCCTCTTCAGATCAAGCATTTATTTTAAAAAGCTTCTTCATTTTGTTAAGTTGTCTAGAACAGTAATAAAGCAATCTTTTAAAAAAGTCTAATAATTTGAACATTCTATAGACATTTATAGTTATTGACTTACATCCTTGCAGTTTCAGCAGTCCAACATTGCCAGCAGTTCACCTCCCAGCAATTTGCCTCCTTGCTGCTAGTTTCACTTTCAGTTCTAGCATGTGGCCTGCCTGTGCTGAATCAGCTGTAGGTCAGGAGGCTGATAATCAGTTTCTTGTGCTAATCGGGCTCTGTGCTGTTTGCTGCAAAGAAGTAAATTGCTGGGATGCAGAGGCCAAAGGGTGGGGGTGGCTGGGGGTGGCTACATTTGGTGTATAAGACGCACCCAGAGTTTCACCCTCTTTTTGGGGGTAAAAAGGTGCGTCTTATACTCCGAAAAATATGATATATGAGAATAAAGCTAAATATGGAATTAAAAAAAATCAACAATTGCTCTTGATTTTGTGAGAATATAGATCACCCACCATGGATATCTTGTGAAGAAGATAAAATGTCCTTATCACAAAGATATGTTCTAGTTGCTATTGGTTTAAGAACATACTGTATATTAAAAACAAGAAAAAGGGGCATGATGGCTCAGCAGTTAAAGATGCTGAAATTGTCAGGTGAAAAGCTGACAGCCCAGGTTCAAGACTCAAGCATGATGGGGTGATCTCCCATTATTTGCTCCAGCTCCTAAAACCTAGAAGTTTGAAAGCATGTAAATGCAAGTAGATAAATAGGTACAATTTCGGTGGGAAGGTAACAGATCACTCTTTGTTGAAATTATTGTTGGGTTCCAGCTTATTGAACAGAGAACAATACAAGAAAGTCTTTTATAAGGAATTTGAATGGTGGGCTATGGTTTATTATA
>JALIGW010000010.1:23563581-23578581 GCA_023053685.1 Diadophis punctatus similis
GAGGCAAAAATCACCTTCTCTGTTCCATTAACAAGAAATATTTGTTTCATTTTTTCTGGGGAGACATTTCATATTTATTCTATGTGCCCTAAAGTCTGCCAAAATTAAAGCATTACTTAATCCCCACAGAACAAAAGAAAATCATATAAGACCATTCTGGAATTTCAGTTCCACACATTCTGGAGAGCTGGGCTCTGGAAAATGCAGAGAGGTGTTGAGTCCACAAGGACTGCATTAAAAATAATCAGGATGGTTTTAATAACACCTTGCACACATGTAACAAGTTAGGATCATCTTTCCATACCCATTGTGGATACTCTTGGTGAATTAAATATATGCTTAATGTCATATAATCATTTATCATATTTATACATTTATCATATATTTTAATAATCAGTTTGGGATGTAACTCTCATAAGTTGTACCTATAAATAATTTAGACCTAAATAATATTGGCTATATTATTTGAATACTTCTACAAACAACAATCATAATATGATTTTGAGTCAGTTGAGCTAAAAAATAAGGAAGTCTTAACCTTGTTCTTCATTTATCTTGCTTGTCTCAGTCTATATTTATGCTGTGTCCCACTTTCATATCATTTACTCACAAAAAAAGATAGAGAAATGGGTCTTTTTAAAAAGATTCCCAACCTATTAATTCTCCATAGTGGGTGGAGCTAGCCTCCAAGATTGGGAATGACACATTCTACAGCCAATTAGGACTGAGTCTGGAAACCTATAAAAGCTGACAACCCCTGATACTCCCCCTGTTTCGACTCAGTCTTAGTCAAGGACTTGTGTCTCCCTAATTCTGTGTCAATTACTTCAAATTCTTCAACTTCAATATTCAACTGTGAAACGTGAGTGCTTGCCCCAGACTTATCATCTGCTGTGTGGGGTATTGGCGACGGTGCGAGAGCCCTTTGCCTGCCAAAGTACTACAGGGTGTGGTTGGCTATCTTCCCTCCCTTGCGGCCTGGCCTTCTTGTGGGGACTCCCTTAACGTTGCAGAAGCCTAGCGCTTGGGCGACTAGGCCAGGGTGGCCTGTGCCACATCCGCGCCGAGAGCGAGGCCTTCCTGAAGGATCGGACCAACTGTCAAAGCGCAGAAGCTCTGCGCTTGTGCACTGAGGCCTCTCTCTCCACCCCGGCCACAGTGGGCTCCTGCCTCGCCCCAAGGTCGGCCTCGAGGGATCATCTGGCCGAAATCGTCGGCTTGGAAGCGGCTGGTCGGGCGGCATCGAACAGAAGACCGCGCCTGCATTTCCCTGCTTCGGCGGTTTTTTTGAGCGCCAATGGCCCTTTTTTGAGTCTCCGCTCGCCTCATCTCAGCCCCGCCCTCCGCCTTCGCCTCCAGCCTCAGCGCAGCCGCACAACGAGCCTGACGCTGTCGGCCCCACCTCCTCTCGCCCAGCGGGCCGCGCAGCCGCAATACACACAGGAAGCCGACCGGATCGCATCGGCTCGACGCCCCCGCCTCCTCTCGGCCCGAAAGGCAGCCGCGCAGCCGCAGTCAGCGCAGGAGGCCAAACCGCAGCGTTCTTCGCCTCGTTCATCAAGCACTCACTCTCTCGCAGCCCGAATGAGCTCAATGGCCGATAAACAGGCCAAATCGAGCAGGGCCAGTTCCAAATCCTCCAAGGATAGCTGGGACAAGCAGGGAAAGGCCAGGGGGTCCTCAAGCAGGGATCGCTCCCCGTGAGGCGTGCATCCAGCAGGGAAAGTTCCCCCCCACGTCAATCTGCCCCTGATAAGGGCAAACGTTCCTCTCAGCAGGTGGGGGGGAACGAAATAAGGCTCCAGAGACTAGAGAGCCCACGCCCACCACCAGGCCTGAGCCCGCACCATCCACCAGCACCACCAATGGGTCCCCACCTGCCAGAACCACGGTGCCTAAGCCCCCTAATAGGTCCAGGCAATCCTCGGGGGCGCTATCCCTGGATAACCCCAACCTCTGCTTGGGGGAAGGGGATGTCTGGGAGGACCCCAGACCCAGGGTCACTGCAGAGCGCAACCCACCATCAGACGTTGCTTCTGCCCACCTACAAAGTCCTGAGGTCCAGGCATTGATCCAGTTTGCCATACAAAAGGGGATTGAGGCTGGCCTGAAGCAGGCCTCCATGACCACATCCACCCCCACCGCACCCAAGCCCCTCCCCCGGGCGGCCACTTCTGCCAGGTCAACGGAGCCTGAGCCATTGGACGAGGGGGAGGATGTTCTCCTGGGCACCCCAGGCCCACTGAGGGATCCAGATGATATTGAACAGGAGCTTGACCTCTCGGCTGATGAGGACATGGCCCCTGAGACACCGGTCATGACTGGCCTTTTCAATCCAGGCCTCTTCAAGTCGCTGCTCCATAAGGCCAAGGCCACGGCCAAGGTCTCCTCTGCAGCGGCCAAGCAGACCGATGAGGAGGAGGTGGACCCTCTATTCGAGGAGACCACCTCCCAGGCAGAGGTCATTCCAACGCCTCGCCTGTTTGTCGACTCTGTGTTGAAGCAATGGCTGGCCCCCTCGGGTGGGGCGGCTCCGGCCACTGTCGACAAGCGATACTTCAATGTGGATCAGGCCCTAGCGCAACACCTCCCCGTTCCCCCTATCGATCCTCCGATCAAGGCACTGTACACAACAGCACAAATGCCTGGGGATTCCGAGGAGCTCCTGCGCCCGGAAGACCGCCGTACAGAGCAAGCGCTCCAGCGGGCCCACCAATCCGCGGCCTGGGCTATCAGGGCCTCATCCACGGCATCCTTTTTCTGTAGGACATCGATTCGGTGGTTGAAGAGTCTCCAGGAGCGTCTTCCTGATGAGGACACCAGAACCAGACAGGATATCAACAAGCTGATCGCGGCCAGCCAGTTCACATCCGACGCCACTCTTCAGGCCTCCCGCTTCGCGGCCAGAGCAATGGGCTCCACCATCGTGGCCCGCCGCATGCACTGGCTCCGCAATTGGCCGGCGGACTGTCACCACAAATGGCATCTGGCAGTGGCTCCGGTGAAGGGTCAGTCCCTGTTCGCTGATGCTTTGGATCCCTACCTCGTAGAATCCAAAGATAAGAGGAAGGTGCTACCCAACGCCACTCGCAAGGCGCAGAATAAGGCTTCCTCATCTGCCACTCCGCCCGCTTCCTCCTTTCCTAAGCACCCCTTTAGACAGCCTTCCTATAACCAGGGAAGGCAGCAATCCGGGGGGCGGCAGAGCCAGGGCCAGGATAGACGCCGGGCTGATAACTCCACGAAGCGCCCTTTTCGGGGCTCAGGCGGTCGCCCCTTCCGCTGTTACAAATAGGCGACTCCGGCCCTCCCATTGGGGGCCGCCTGCGTTTTTTCGCTAGGCGGTGGGAGGCCATCACGACTGACGCCTGGGTCCGCGAGACCGTGTCATCCGGCCTCGCATTGGACCTCATTTCCACCCCCCCGAGGTTCTTCCTGTGGTGTCCCCGTTCCTCCAACCCCAGGAAGAGGTCACTCATGTTGACGGCCATCCGGCACCTCCTCGACATCGACGCGATCCAGCGGGTGCCGGAGGATCAACGGGGCTGTGGCTTCTACTCGATCCTATTCCTGGTGCAGAAGTCCTCGGGAGGGTGGAGAGCGGTCCTGGATCTTAAGCGTCTAAATAAATTTTTGCTTTACAAAAAGTTTAAAATGTCTACCTTGCAGTCTATTCTTACTTGCATACGGGACGGTGACCTAATGGCGTCCATCGACCTTACGGAGGCTTACCTCCACGTCCCCATACTTCCAGCACATCAACAATACCTACGCTTTTGCTACCTGGATGAGCACTATCAGTACACGGCATTGCCCTTTGGCCTGTCATCGGCCCCCAGGGTGTTTACCAAGGTTTTGGCGGCCCTCGCGGCACACCTACGTGCCGTCCCCATTCGGGTCCAGTGCTATCTGGATGACATCCTCATTCTGTCATCCTCCCAGGCACAGGCCCCGGTTCAGGTCCAACACACACTGGAGATTCTTCGCTCCCATGGCTTCTCTGTTAACCTAGAGAAGAGCCTACTCGAGCCTTCACACAAGATCACTCACTTAGGGACCATCATTGACTCTCTGGAGGGCACGGTGTGCCTATCTCAGGAGCGTCAGGATAGCCTTGCCGACTTGGCCGGGACCGTGCTTAGGTTAAGCACGGTCCCTTTGGCTACGTTGTCCTCGCTTTTGGGCAAAATGATATCTGCCATCCACGTCACACCGTGGGCACAGCTGCACTCCAGGGAGTTACAGTGGTTTCTCTTGCCTTTTCAGCGAGCAAATCGGAGCGCTTCGTCTTCGAAGGTACGTCTCCCCGACTCAGTCCGCAGCTCCCTTCGGTGGTGGCAGTCCTCCACGCTGGCCAGAGGAACCGACTTCAGCGAGCCTCGCCGACTGACGGTGACCACCGACGCCAGTCTCCGGGGGTGGGGAGCTCACTCCGGGCACCAGGTGGCCCAGGGCACATGGACACCATCGGAGGAATGCCTCAGCATCAACCTTCTGGAATTGCAGGCCGCATTTCTCGCTCTCCAACAGTTCCTGCCCCTCCTGGCCGGCCGTCACATCCTCGTGTTGACCGACAACGTGACGGCGAAAGCCCACATCAACAGGCAGGGCAGCACGGTGTCCCCCCAATTGATGACAGAGGCCAGGGCCCTTGGTCTGTGGGCCGAACGACACTTGGTGTCCCTCACGGCGGAGCACATTTCGGGGGAGTCCAACCAGACAGCAGATTGGCTCAGCCGCCACGAGGTGGACTCCACGGAGTGGAGCCTCGACCAGGACCTATTCCGGGAAGTAACCAACAGGTTCGGCCAGCCACTGGTAGACCTCTTCGCAACACCTCAGAATGTGAAACTACCACGCTACTTTTGCCGGTACCAGACCTATGGGGTGGAGGACGTGGATGCCCTCCGTTGCCCCTGGCCGCGGGGCCTGTTGTACGCGTTTCCGCCATTGTCGGTAATCCCACGGGTGATTCGCCGGATTCTTCGGGAACGGGCAGAAGTGATACTTCTTGCCCCACACTGGCCACGCAGGACCTGGTTCGCGGACCTCTGCTCCCTCTCCATTGAACCGCCTTGGAGAATCCCTCCGACAGAGTCGTCACTCTCCCAGGGGTCAGTGCGGCATCCAGATCCGCACTGGTATCAACTGACCGCCTGGCGCTTGAGCGGCGCACTCTGACGGTCCGCGGGGTGCCTGAAGAAGTCATCCAGACCCTACTTCTGGTTCGCCGGCCATCAACCGTCCGGATTTACAACTCCACCTGGCGGGTGTTCTGCGAGTGGTGCGCCGGAGCAGCGGTATCTCCGGTGGACCTGTCGATCGTACGGGTCCTGCAATTTCTCCAGGCCGGATTGGCCAAGGGCCTCGCTCCAAACACCTTAAAACGCCAGGTAGCCGCACTCTCCACGGTACTTTCCAGTCTCGACTCGGTACCACTGTCCCATCACACCTTGATACGTCGCTTCCTTAAGGCGGCATCCAATATATCCCCACCGGTCATCCATCGATATCCCTCGTGGGATCTTCAGAAGGTTCTCCTTTCCCTCACGACGGCTCCGTATGAGCCTCTATCTACGGCGTCTCTGCTCCACTTAACGGAGAAGGTAGTGTTCCTGGTGGCGATCACCTCGGCTCGCCGCATCTCCAAGATAGCGGCTCTCTCGGTTCGGTCTGACCTCTGTCGTTTCGACCAGGACAGGGTTGTCCTCCGGTTGGATCCAACTTTTGTTCCCAAGGTGAACACCCATTTCCACCGCGCTCAGGAGCTCGTGCTTCCGGCTTTCTGCCCACATCCCGTCACGGCTTCCGAGCCCGGCTCCCCATTCCTGGATGTCAAGCGGGCTCTAGAGATCTACATTCAACGCACTGAGTCCTTCCGGCGTTCAGAGGCGTTGTTTATCGGGGTGTCACCCGCGTCCATGGGACGGAAGGCGTCCCCAGCCATGGTGGGTCGCTGGATTCGATTGGTGATTGCATCAGCTTACGAGAGAGAGGGCCTCCAGCGACCGGTACCGCTGACGGCCCACTCCACCCGGAGCGCGGCTACCACGGCGGCATGGTCTACCTCTGCGTCTATCGAAGAAGTGTGTTGGGCGGTGACTTGGGCATCTCCGACTCCTTTTATTAGACACTATAAGCTGGACCAATTTGCTTCCGCGGAGGCGGATTTTGGCCGACGCGTTTTGTTAGCGGCGGTTAAACCAGGGGGTTCCAGCTTGGACTTATAGGCCCCTCCCTAGGGACGTACTGCTTTGGCAAGTCCCAATCTTGGAGGCTAGCTCCACCCACTATGGAGAATGAGACGTTGTCTTCTTCCTGAACGTCCATTCTCGTAGGGTGGAGCTAGCCTCCAAGTCCCGCCCTTCTTAGGGTGAGGGGATCGGCTTAGGGAGTACACGGGAGTCTGGACTGGTACTTCGTCTCAAGAGGGGGAGTATCAGGGGTTGTCAGCTTTTATAGGTTTCCAGACTCAGTCCTAATTGGCTGTAGAATGTGTCATTCCCAATCTTGGAGGCTAGCTCCACCCTACGAGAATGGACGTTCAGGAAGAAGACAACGTCTCATTCTAGGCTTGTGTGAAAATCTATAAACCTATCTTTCTGACACCAAACTGGCATAATGTTCTCCAACAGAGCAAACATGTCTTCAGGTTTTATCCAGTTCTACTAACAAAAAGTTTTTTAAAGCAATGCTTTTAAAAATAAAGCAACTAAGCACCAATATAAAAACTACAGTTATTTTTTCACCATTGTGTCCCTGCTTCAGTATTACAGAAAGGAAAGCATGCCAGATGGATAAAAAAAAGGTTTTATTGTTGATAACCCAGTTAGAGATAAAGGAGTAGAAAGTGAATTTTTCAGTAAAGCTTTGAATTTTGATCCAACTTGAATCAAAGTGGGTACATTCTAAATAGGTCAGATGAATCTCAATGTTTTGCAGATATATGATCAGTAGACCTAAGCAAAAAATTTTGACAGACTGTGCATGTATTTCTGTGTGTAATAATACTGACATAAAAACACAGGGTTTAAAAAACACACAGGATTAAAAATAACCAAATATTGATAAAATTATTACGTTGCATTGCATATTTACTCTAATCAATCAGTACATGGGTGTTAGATTGCAACTTCACACTGAGATATTGAAGCATAAACAATATTAGAGCTACCTATCTAAGAATAAGGACTATTGTAATCAGTGGAGTTTGCTTCTTAATTTTATTTTATGGTATTTTTCTTCTTCTCTTTGGAAAATTAAATATCAATACTCTCTTATTCATATTGTTGTGTGAGTTATTTTCCCCCCTAGAGCAGGGGTGAAATGCTCCCGGTTCGGGCGGGCCAGTCAGTCGTTGTAGAGCCGATAGGGCCGATGGCGATCGCAGCGCGAGGCTGCCCCCACCCGCTTCCCCCACCCACCCTGACACTGCCATTTGGGTTCTTTTACCCTCTGTGCATGCTATCGGCTCTATCGGCTCTATGATAACCGACTGGCCCGCCCGAACCGGGAGCATTTCACCCCTGCCCTAGAGGGCATCCATTAGCTAGCTCTCCTTAAGGTAAACCATTGCAACATTTCCCAAATATTCAGAAATGAATTTGAATATGATGGAATCAGAACAGTCGTGGGTTTCTACCGGTTCAGCCCAGTTCTGGCAAATGGGTAGCAACAGTGGCAGGAGGCTCCACCCACCCTTCCAGATGTCGTCACGGACGTTCTGCGCATGCGCAGAAGTGTCGCATGTGCACTCCTGTTCCCGAACTGGTAGCAAAGGTAAGTGAAACCCACCACTGAATCAACATCATCTCAGTGTAACAAAGTAGCATATATTATATTGGAATGTATTTATGGGTGAATTGGAACTGTCAAATGAAATTATGGCCAAGAGTAATTTGAGTGGCTTATCAAGGATATCCTTCAATAGCAATCTTATTAGAAGGATTTAATTAAATGTTATTAGATTAAGCTTTGGCAACAACTTTAGAAATACATGGGATTTTATAATTATTGTTAAGAAACCATCAAGGATATCTATTTATTGAAAGAAATCAAAGACTTAAGAATGCAATTTGGTGTGAAGTGAGGAAAGCAGTTTCTAGCAATTGCACAGTAACTTCAAACTTTTTTTTAAAAAAAGTGCTTTTGTATTTTAGCAGAATGGACTGTTATTACCTTCAGCTATTACATTCCCATTTTATTCTTGTGCTTTTTTCAATGACATTTTCTCAACAAAGGGCAGTGTAAGTAGATATTTCTATTATCCATAAACTCACAATGCCATTCACCTTATTATCAAAATGATAATACATGAGAGAAAAATCACCATTTTATATTGAATTGGTTTGAATTATCTCAGTTAAATATACATAAGTAGTTAACACCTGTTGCTGTAATTGGCAGTTAAAAGTTGGACATGCATATCTTCAAGTTTGCAACCTTTATTTCACCATTATCCAAGCAATTCCAAACCATTAATAAAGCAATATTGCCAGGGTCTAATGCTGTGAACTTTCTTGAAACAGATGGGGTAAAGGTAGTTATCTCCTTTAGATTCTGCTAGCAAAAGCCATTATTTTGGTAGGAGCAACTAATCAAATATGACCCCCATAAAGAGATACCATTTTTTAGCACCTGAAAAAAGAAATGAGCTACAGACATACATTTAAGGCCTTTTTTTCTGAAGAATTGCTGACATGCAATCATATCTCATTCAAACCTTGCAGTTGTAAGAACTGAAGCATCATAGACACCTTGGTGAAAAATAAACCAAAGGAGGTATCAAATAGTGATGGGTTTCTAGCTAATGATATTCATTCATTCATTCATTCATTCATTCATTCATTCATTCATTCATTCATTCATTCATTCATTCATATTTGATTTCCATAGCTGCCAAACTCAACCAAGTGACTCTGGGAGGCTTACAATTCTAAAATTATAAAACATTTTTTTAAAAAAATAAAAAATAAAGACATTCACAAAATAAATATATGCCAATGTGTGCACAAACCAACCTCATTTCATTCTTCAACACTGTGACCAAATTAGTAGACCAGCGTAATGCAGTAGACATAATATACCTGGACTTTAGCAAAGCATTTGACAAAGTAGACCACAACCTACTCCTTCATAAGCTAGAAAAAAGCGGGATAGACAGCTACACAACCAGATGGATTAACAATTGGCTGACCAACCGTACCCAGCGAGTAGTCCTCAATGGCTCTAAGTCCACATGGAGAGAAGTAAGCAGTGGGGTACCACAAGGTTCCGTCCTAGGCCCAGTACTCTTCAATATCTTTATAAATGACCTAGATGAGGGAATAGCAGGAGAACTAACCAAATTTGCAGATGACACCAAGCTGGCGGGAGTAGCAAACACCCCAGAGGACAGACTCAAAATCCAGAGGGACCTTGACAGACTCGAACACTGGGCCCAAACCAATAAAATGAAATTTAACACAGAGAAAAGTAAAATTCTGCACCTAGGCAAGAAGAATCAAAAATACACATACAAACTGGGCGAAACCACACTCAATAGCAGTGATTGCGAAAGGGATCTCGGAGTCCTGGTAGACAGCCAACTAAATATGAGCCAGCAGTGTGCAGCAGCAGCCAAAAAGGCCAACACAGTCCTGAGCTGCATAAATAGAGGGATACAATCAAGGACCAGAGAGGTACTAGTACCACTCTATAAAGCCTTGGTCAGACCACACCTAGAGTACTGCATCCAGTTTTGGTCACCACATTACAAAAAAGACATTGAAACTCTAGAGAAAGTGCAGAAGAGAGCAACCAGGATGATAAAGGGTCTGGAAAATAAAACATACGAAGAGCGGTTGCAGGAACTGAGCTTGGCCAGTCTAGCGAAGAGAAGGACCAGGGTTGACATGATAGCAGTGTTTCAATACTTGAGGGAATGGCACAGAGAGGAGGGGGTCAGGCTGTTCTCTATGGCACCAGAAAGCCAAACAAGGAATAACGGATGGAAGCTGACCAAGGAGAGATTCAACCTGGAAGTGAGGAGAAACTTTCTGACAGTGAGAGCGATCAACCAGTGGAACAGCTTGCCAGCAGAGGTCGTGAGAGCCCCAACACTTGCGACCTTCAAGTAGAGACTGGACTGCCATCTGTCTCAAATGGTGTAGGAACTCCTGCTTGAGCAGGGGGTTGGACTAGATGACCTACAAGGTCTCTTCCAACTCTAATAATAAATCTAAATAATAAATCTAAATCTAAAAACATACTATATGAAATTTAAAATAAATAAATAAGAGATTTGTTGCTTTCTTCCAGGCAGAATCTCTGATTGTTACAATTAGTTAATCTGTCAAGCATTGTCCCACACAGCATAAAGATTTAGCTCCTCCAATGCACACTTCCATCAATTTATAAATGAGTAGTCATGTCATTTTACTTCAGTGTACCCAAAATGTAAGCAAAGCCTAATTAGTATAACTGAAATATAAAAATGAAATGTGAAAGCAAATTAACAGTTAAAGGCTTGGATTAGGGGATACATTTTTAGCAACTTCCTACATGTGGAGAGGGTGGCATATCTCTGCAGGGAGTGTATTTCACATTGGGGTCCACACCAAAGTTCCTCTCCAACATACCAGATTGAAGAGCCTCTGACATAGGGGTACCTTCAAAAGTACTTCCCCTGCTGACCCGAATAGGCAGGAAAATACATACTGGGCAAGATTGTCAACCCCTGTGAAGATCTGAAAGAATCTTTGTACCATGAACTGATCAACAATGTAGCTGCCATATTTTGTACCAATTGTGACTTCCAAATTTTTTCTAGGCTAGCCCTGTGTATTGCACAATGTAGAAATTAAGACAGTTGTAATGATAATCATGTATAGTATATTCTAGTTGTCAAAATGAAGCATAATTGTTGCTAATCCAGTCAGCTTATGAAGAATCATTGTTGGTGCAGTTTGCATGTTTTCATCATCAGTGATAGGTACAAATGAAGGAATGCTTGTGAACTGCAAACCTCTTTCTGAAGGAATACAATCAGAGGTGGGTTCCTCCCGGTTTGGACCGGTTCGCCAGAACTGGTAGCAACCCGCTGGTGACGTCATGGAGCCAGCTCGGTCGGTGCCGGTCCGTGGACGCCACCATCTTTTGGGGGGGATTTTTGGGGGGGGGAATTTTTTTCTTCTCTGCATGCGCAGAAGCCAAGTTTCCAGCACTGTGCATATGCCACCATCTTGCTTTCGGCTTTTTTTAAAAAATTGGGAATTTTCAGCACTGCGCACGCACGGCCACGAGGCATGGCCATGCGGCGCAGGAGGAAGCGAACCGGTGGCAAAGTAAGTTAGAACTTACCGCTCAATACAATCCCTTGGACAGCAAGCTTTATCTCAATGCCAGCACTAAGAAGTTGGAATGTTAGCAATGGATATTAAATAAGTTCATAGAAAAGAAAAAAAGGAAGGAAGAAGCAAAAGGAGTTGGGAGATAAATTATTGAGTTGTATCTGCACTTGGAAGCAGTAAATAGGACAAGGAAGAAAAGGAAGGTTCTGTTCAAAGAGAACAGATTGCATTTTGATGTGTCTGATGTAGGGATGGTTATCATGTAGGGTGATATTGTTAATACTGATTGAAGATGACTGCCTGGATATCTAATTGTGTTGCTCAGTTGCTATGGGACACCTCTATATGTTGTAATTCTTACCGACTCGCTAGTTTTTCTACAAGTCTCAAGAAAGAAAGCAAAAGAAAAAATCTACTTCTGACTGTTTTATTTTGTTGGATCAGTGGAAAAAATACATCATGGAAAATATTACTGGGAACTATACTCTCCTGTTGGGTGATGCAGGAGTGGGAAGAAAAAGATAATATTTTAGGATTTGTCACCAGAAAATAAATCTAATGCCCTTTTTGATTTGTGTCACATATTTTCTGCAAAAAACAACACAATTATCTTCCAGTTTGGATGATTATTTTTTCCCTTCTGTTTAATCAATTCCCTGAAGCTTTAGAATAGAATAGAATAGAATAGAATAGAATAGAATAGAATAGAATAGAATAGAATAGAATAGAATAGAATAGAATAGAATAACAGAGTTGGAAGGGACCTTGGAGGTCTTCTAGTCCAACCCCACATCACTTCAGACAAATGGTTATCCAACATCTTCTTAAAAACTTCCAGTGTTGGAGCATTACTTCTGGAGGTAAGCTGTTCCATGGATTAATTGTTCTAACTGTCAGGAAATTTCTGCTTAGTTCTAAGTTGCTTCTCTCCTTTATTAGTTTCCACTCATTGCTTCTTGTTCTACCCTCAGGTGCTTTGGAGAATAGTTTGACTCTCTCTTCTTTGTGGCAACCCCTGAGATACTGGAACACTGCTATCATGTCTCCCCTAGTCCTTCTTTTCATTAAACTAGACATACCTAGTTCCTGCAACCGTTCTTCATATGTTTTAGCCTCCAGTCCCCTAATCATCTTTGTTCTTCTTCTCTGCATTCTTTCTAGAGTCTCAACATCCTTTTTGCATCGTGGTGACCAAAACTGAATGCAGTATTTCAACTGTGGCCTTACCAAGGCATTATAAAGTGGTATTAACACTTCACATGATCTTGATTCTATCCCTCTGTTAATGCAGCCTAGAACTGTGTTGGCTTTTTTGGCAATTGCTGCACAGTGCTGGCTCATATTTAAATGGTTGTCCACTAGGATTCCAAGGTCCCTCTCACAGTTACTACTATTGAGCAAGGTACCACATATACTATACCTGTGCATTTTGTTTTTCTTGCCTAAATGTAGAACCTTACTTTTTTCACCATTGAATTTCATTTTGTTAGATAGCTCCCAATGTTCAAGTCTGTCAAGATCCTTCTGTATCTTGAGCCTATCTTTTGGAGTGTTGGATATTCCTACCAGTTTGGTGTCATCTGCAAATTCGATGAGTTCCCCATCTATCCCCTCGTCCAAGTCATTGATGATGATGTTGAAGAGTACTGGGCCTAAAACAGAGCCTTGGGGTACTCCACTGCATACTTCCCTCCATGTAGATGCAGTTCCATTGAGCACTACACATTGAGTGTGGTGGGTCAGCCAGTATTGAATCCATCTGGTGGTGTTGCTGTCTAACCCACATTTTTCTACTTTATCTAGTAGTAGGTTATGGTCTACTTTATCAAATGCCTTACTGAAGTCCAAGTAAATTATATTGACAACATTACTCTGGTCCACCAATTCTGTCACTTTGTCAAAGAATGCAAAAAAATTAGTCTGGTATGATCTGTATTTGACAACTCCATGTTGGCTTTTGGTTATTACTTTGCTTTTAGGTGTTCGCTGATTCGTTGCTTGATTATCTTTTCCAGAATCTTTATCTTATCTTTTCCAGAATTGGAGACTGCAGCTGGTGCAGAATGCGGTGCCGCGTGTGGTGATGGGTGTCCCTAGATATACCCATGTGACACCCATCCTTCGTGAACTGCACTGGCTGCCTATAGGTCTCCAAGCGCAATTCAAGGTGTTGGTGATTACCTTTAAAGCCCTACATGGCTTAGGACCAGTTTACCTCCGAGACCGCCTTCTCCAACATAGCTCCCTAAGACTGATTAGAGCCCACAGAGTTGGTCTGCTGGTGGTCCCGTCAGCCAAACAATGTCAGCTGGCGGGCCCACTAATGAGGGCCTTCTCTGTGGCAGCACCAGCTCTCTGGAATACACTACCCCCCCCAAAATCAGCATTATTCTCACCCTGCCAGCCTTCAGAAAAGCAGTAAAAACATGGCTTTGTCGACAGGCCTGGGGCCAATGATTTTAATACAACACCGATCACTCTTGGCCCATGAATGATTTATTGTATGGATTTTTAAATTGTGGTTTTTAATGTTTTGAAATGTTTTAATATCTATTGTTTTTAATGCTTTTTATATTTGTTGTTGCATGTGAATTTTTACCGTTGTGAGCCGCCCAGAGTCTCTGTGGAGTAGGCGGCATACAAATGCAACTAATAAATAAATTCCCTGGTATTGAAGTCAGGCTGATAGGTCTGTAGTTTCCTGGATCTATTTTTTTTTCTTTTTTGAAGATGGGAACTACATCAGCTCTTTTCCAGTCCTCTGGCAGTTTCCCAGTGCTCCAGGATCTTTGAAAGATATAGTTCAGTGGTTCTGAGATCTCGTCTGCCAGTTCTTTCAGAACCTTGGGGTGTAATCCATCAGGTCCTGGTGATTTGAACTTGTCTAGGGTAGACAGGTGTTCACTTACCATTTTCTTCCCTATTTTAACTTGTGTTCCTAATATGTTTTTTGTGGTGCTGTTTTTGATAGGCTGGACTGTTTTTTCCCTTTGTGTAAAGACAGATGCAAAAAACAAGTTAAGTAGCTCTGTTTTCTCCTTGTTGCTTGTCACCTTCTTGCCACTTTCTCCCAGCAATGGACCAATTGTTTCCTTGACTATTTTTTTGTTTTTAATTTTAAAAAATATGTTCTTTGTTGCCAAGATTTTTCAGAAGTGGTTTGCCATTGCCTTCTTCTTAGGTTGAGAGAAAATGATTATCCCAAGAACACCCAGTTGGTTCTGTGCCTAAGACTAGAATCTACAGTCTCCGGGTTTCTTTTCTAATGATGTAATCACTGCACCAGATTGGTTCTCTCTTGGATGATTTAAAGGGGTCTAAATTATTAAATTTGTTTACTGGACAATTTTGGAAGATTTTGGCCTGCATGCCCAGCACCTTTATCCTTGAACTGGAGGTGTGTGCATATAAGAGAGAAACTGGTTCCATTGTTGCAAGATAGGAATAAATATGCAACCTCCATGAGTTGAATTGTACCTGACTTTGCAGATATATAACTGAGCATTTATTCAATTTAAAAAATATATTTGTAATGGTGAAATTGAGGTGAGCTATTCCCTTGTCTTAGATGAGGAACTGGGATGCATCCACAGGTGGCAAATAATGAGAGAACCTGAAGATATCTGGGCTAGCTGCGATATGGGCAGATATGCCTTATGAATAAGCAGCC
>JALIGW010000010.1:24978581-25011198 GCA_023053685.1 Diadophis punctatus similis
AAATACAATCGAGAGAGTCCAGAAATATTTCACAAGAAGAGTCCTTCACTCCTCCGCTCGCAACAAAATACCTTATTCCACCAGACTTGAAATACTGGGATTAGACAATTTACAACTACGTCACCTCTGATCTGATCTAAATGTAGTTCATAAAATCATATACCAAAATGTCCTTCCTGTTAATGACTACTTCAGCTTCAACCGCAGCAATACACGAGCACGTAATAGATTCAAACTAAATGTAAAGTGCTCCAAACTCGACTGCAGAAAATACGACTTCAGCAACAGAGTGATCAATGCCTGGAATGCACTTCCTGACTCTGTGGTTTCTTCCCCAAACCCCAAAAACTTTAACCTTAGACTGTCTACAGTAGACCTCTCCCCATTTCTAAGAGGTCTGTAAGGGGCGTGCATAAGCGCACCACTGTGCCTACCGTCCCTGTCCTACTGTCCTATTGTCCTCTTTTATCGTTACTTTTTACTTCTGTTATGTTTATACAAACTACTACTATCCTATACATGTTTGACAAATAAATAAATAAAATAAATAAATATATTTAATTAAGTAATGCTGTAATATATTTAATATTTGAAATATGCTATCAACCAAATGATAGGAATGTTTATGAACTGACAGTGTATCCTTGTCTAAATATTTCAATATCTTCCTGCAATTGTGCAACTTGTCATAGATGTTACAAAAATAATTCATATGATGATTGATCACATAAAGGAAACTTTGTCTCCCTGAAACATCAAAAACTACTGTTTTCTACACTGTTCTCTTCTCATGCAAAAGTTGCTGATGTCTTTTCTTTTCTTTTTCTAAGCATCTAGGCAAAATGATTCAGAAGGAGAATGAAAAAAACTAATGGAATCCTGGAAATCTGAGATATGATATTAATATTGAACTAATTCTTGATTCTGTCAAATTGGCAAGACTATAGATGATGAAATTGCATTTGATATAGAGAACTCAGTTTTCATCTAATATGCTATTCACATCAGATGACAATCTGTAGGCATTTATTTGATCCTCTACAGTTTCTGACAAAGCATTCCTTAAGTATTCTTCTTAATTGTATTTTTGTTACTGTTTTATTTCCCCTGAAATCTATTTTCATTTTCTCCCTTTTATTTTATTATTAGTTATTCTTCTCATTCAACGTGTGCTGTGCATACCCCCAGAAAGCCTTTTAACCTGGCTGATGAGCTACAACTCTCTAAATCTCACAAGCCTACAGGGTTTCCCACCTAAATTAATTAGTAACCCCTTCCATGTCCTCTTAAACTGGGTCATGAATTAATTTAAAGCTAATTATGTATCATTACCTTTACTTCAGTGACGATATTTCCTCCCATCTCCCTGCTAGCCAACAGCTATAAAAGCAATCTAGTGATGATATTGCATTAAAAAAAAGGTAAGAACTTTCATGTGATGATATACAATGACAAACCCATTCAGGTTTTCCAGTACTCTTCACTGCATCTGAAAGAGGTGAAAACTAAGTACAAAAAATCCTCACATTATTCATAAACATGGTAAAACAGAACAATTAGGTAGTGAGTGAGGAAGCTGAACTGGATAATTTCCTACTGTATCCTAAAAATATATTTCTGACACTGGAACATGCTTCCAAATATATTTGATAGTTTAATGTTCGAATGATAGACTAAAAATATAATAGATGTTAAAGTTGACTGAGCAAATAATTATTTGATGTTTCTATAGATCAGTAGCCCAGAGTTATGCAGTTCATGCGATGCTAACCTAAGAATCAGTGTAAACAATGTCACACCCCAGCCATGCTTTCCATGGATTTCAATTTCTGTAATTCAAAAAGCAAGCAATGTATTGTGACACCATGATCAGAAAGTTTTGCTAGGAACTGGCATATGCATTGATAGAAAGTTCTAGTTGTGTTCTAAATAAAGAACTCATGTGGAAAAGTATATTCAGGGAGCGATCTATTGAGACATCTGTGTCAGCTAGCTTATTATCACATATTTGATCTACTAATACACAATTTTCAATTTAGTTCCAGTCTATTGAAAAACAGTCCACACTAACCAAGTGGTCCATTAACAAAGCAACAACCCTCACAATAGATGCTACGTAAGAATATTGTTCAGATGAGTATCAGCACAGTGCAGCAACCAGGAACACCAGAAAAATAATATACACTGTCTATTTTCCAACCAAATAGATACCCTGCAACTTTATCAAAAAGTACCTGACCAGTCAACCGACTGCAGCACAACCAACACAAGCTATGAAAAGAAAAACACTATCATACATGAAAAACATCTCAGAAACTGAGCCATAGCTCATTTTAATTCATCCAGGAATAGGGTTGTGAATGAAAGAAAATTTGTTATAGGTGAAAATCTAGCCCTATGTAGTTTGAGATGGAATATGGTTTGATTTAACATATCTCAGTGAATCCATAAATATGGTCAGCATCTGTCTGTCTGTCTGTCTGTCTGTCCATCCGTCCATCCATCCATCCATCCATCCATCCATCCATCCATCCATCCATCCATCCATCCATCCAACCAACCATCCATCCATCTATCTATCTACAGAGAGAGGGGTGTGTGTGTGTGTGTGTGTGTGTGTGTGTGTGTGTGTGTGTGTGTGTGTACATACATATATAATCTCCCAGGAAGATACATTTAATCCTGGGTACCCATTAATCATAAAAAGTAGTATGACTATTTATTTATTTTATTTTATTTTATTTATTTTGGTATTCTTATATGCCGCCCAACTCCCGAAGGACTCAGGGCGGCGTACAACAGAGAAAAATACAAGAATAAACCAAATATTAAATATTAATTTAAAAGCAAATACAAAATTTAAAAACACAATATAAAAAAACATCAACAACCATTCAACAACCATACATACTTGGGGGTGAGCTCGAGTGGATTAGGCTCTACCCCCAGCCTGCAGGAAAAGCCATGTCTTAACGGCTTTTCGGAAGGCCAGCAGAGTGGGGATAGTTCGGGTCTCTGGGGGAAGTTGGTTCCAGAGCGCGGGGCCGGCCACAGAGAAGGCTCTCCCCCTAGGGCCCGCCAGCCGGCATTGCTTGGCCGACGGGACCTGGAGGAGGCCAACTCTGTGGGCCCTAACCGGTCGGAGGGAAGTATGAGGCAGAATGCGGTCCCGAAGATAGCCTGGTCCTAAACCATGAAGGGCTTTAAAGATGATGATCAACACCTTGAATTGGACCCGGAGACCGATGGGCAACCAATGCAGCTGGCGGAGTATAGGTGTCACGTGGGTGTACCTTGGCACACCCACCACAGCACGCGCAGCCGCATTTTGCACCAACTGAAGTCTCCGGATACTCTTCAAGGGTAGCCCCATGTAGAGCGCGTTGCAGTAGTCCAAGCGGGAGGTGACAAGGGCATGAGTGACCGTGAGTAGAGCCTCCTTCTCCAAGTATGGCCGCAACTGGTGCACCAGGCGAACCTGTGCAAAGGCCCCCCTAGCCACAGCAGAAAGATGATGATCCAATTTTAGCTGCGGATCTAGGAGGACCCCCAAGTTGCGGGCCTGGTCCGAGGGAGTCAGTTTCGCTCCCTCAAAGACCAAGGAGGGACAGTTGTCATGGTCCTTAGGAGGCAATATCCACAGCCACTCAGTCTTGTCGGGATTAAGTCTGAGTCTGTTCCTCCCCATCCAGATCTTAACGTCGTCCAGGCACCGGCACATTACATCAACTGCCTCACTGAAGTCAGACGGGGTGGTGATGTACAGCTGGGTGTCATCAGCATACTGATGGAAACACACCCCATGTCTGCGAATGATCTCACCCAGCGGTTTCATGTAGATGTTAAACAGGATGGGCGAGAGAACCGACCCCTGAGGCACCCCACATGATAGGGGCCTAGGGGACGATCTCTGCCCTCCTGCCAGCACCGACTGCATCCTATCGGCGAGATAAGAGGAGAACCACCGCAAAACGGTGCCTCCCACTCCCAAATCGCCGAGCCGATGCGGGATACCATGGTCGATGGTATCGAAAGCCGCTGATAGGTCAAGTAGCACCAGGATGGAGGAGTTCCCCCCATCCCGGGCCTGCCAGAGATCATCCATCAGAGCAACCAAGGCAGTTTCTGTACTGTAGCCACGCCTGAAACCCGACTGATAAGGATCTAGATGATCTGTTTCATCCAGGAGCTGCAGAAGCTGAGTCACCACCACCTTCTCCACAACTTTCCCTAAAAAAGGTAAGTTGGAGACTGGACGATAGTTCTTCAAGTCAGCTGGATCCAGGGAAGGCTTCTTCAGGAGGGGTCGCACCACCGCAGCTTTTAACGACTGCGGTACGGATCCCTCCCTCAAAGAAGCGGTGACCACCGCCTGGATCCAGCCATGTGCCACCTCCCTGCTGGCCGAAATCAGCCAGGAGGGGCACGGGTCCAATAAACAGGTGGAGGTACCCATCGCTCCCACAGCCCTGTCCACATCCTCGGGAGAAACAGGCCCAAACTCTTCCCATAATGGTGGACTAAGACTTGCCCCTGTCAACTCTATGGACTCTGCCCTGCCAGAGTCCAGGTTCAACAGAATCTGAGCGACTTTATCCGACAGAAACTCAGCGAATTCCTCAGCTCTGCCTTGTAAGTGTTCCTCGCTCCCCTCTTTTGCAAGGAGGGAGTGAGTCACCCTAAACAAGGCGGCTGGATGAGAATCTGCGGACGCAATAAGAGTGGAAAAATAGGATCGTTTTGCCGCCCTTATCGCCACTAAATAAGATCTGATGTAAATTCTTAGTAGTGTTCGGTCAGACTCGGTTTTTCTGGCCCTCCAGCGGCGCTCCAGACGTCTCTTCTGGCGTTTCATCTCCCGGAGCTCCTCGGTAAACCAGGGAGTTTTCCGGGATCCACTGCCACGGAGAGGTCGCTTAGGCGCAATTTGGTCTAAGGCCCCTGATGCTGCGGTGTTCCAGGCAGCCACAAGGGAATCAGCCGAATTGTGTACCAGTGTTTCAGGTATTTCCCCAAGTTCCCTCTGGAATCCTTCCGGCTCCATTAGGCGCCTGGGGCGGAACCACCTAGTCGGTCACCCTGCGGGGGAGGAGTGGGGCTGCGAGATCCAACCTCAGTAGGAAATGATCTGACCATGACAGTGGGGTGATGGCTATGTCCCTTTTCTTCAGATCATCTCTCCACTGCCCCGAGAGAAACACTAGGTCGAGCGTGTGACCACCCTCATGAGTCGGACTATGTTCTACTACTGAAGCCAATGTAAAAAGTAAAAAGAATATTAAAGTGAAAAATGAGACCAAAGTTTCTGAACTTTTTCTGAAATTTATTGTTCTCTACCTATGTTACAAGAATCTTCTCAGTCTGCTTGCTTTCCCCTGGGAGAGATCAGATAAGCTTTAAGTATCTAGTGGGAGGTCAAACTCATTTCTCTTGTGGCTGCGCAAGGACTCTAAGCTAACCCCACACTTGACCCCACTTTCAGCCTAACTGGAACAAAAACATGGCAATATTCAGAGAGTTCTAGAGCTCATAGCACTACAAGAGCTAATTTTTCATCTTAGAAATTTCTGGGAGCATTATCTAAATATCCTGAGATATCACAGACTAGAACATAATTCATCACCTCCAGACCTACTAAGTATTCAATTTTTGGAAATGATAACTGCGATCAAGCTGTATTTGGTGGCATTTTAGATCATCCATGTAAACATCCCCACTGAATGTTTTGTCAATAGATGTTATCACCTTCTTATATTGTTAACTGAATTCATATTTGTAAGAATATAAATATATTTGTATCTGGGCATTATTATTTTTCTAAAATACTTATTTTATTTTTAACACTCTGAGTTTTTTATGGTGTTTAAAAAATCAGATTAATTTATATAATGTTCATGGAATTATTCACAATACTGAAATACAAAATTAGAATCATATTTGTATTGTCCTCTGGTGCAGATTAAAATTATTTTGATTGATGTCTTCTATATGTCTAATTTATTATTGTAATTACAATAATTTAGGAAAGAAGGATAAATGGAACTACATAAGAATTTAATAAAGAAAACTGAAATTAATATTCTTGAGAGGGCTGTTTGGGAATGTACATGGAAATATTATAACATTTATACTACAACAGTGAAAAGAAAATAAACCACCTTTTCAATACGTGCAAAGTACAGGGTTATGAGCATTCCTTTAGCGAACGTTTGAAGTTACGTGATAAGTGTCCCCTAGTGTTTACAAACAAATCCCAAAATTATGAATATTGCAGCACCACAGCAGTTGTTCACCCTTATAAATGACCACAGAGGCTCTGCAACATTCACCCCATATATTTCCCCACCCCTGGGTTTTCACAGGCACTTCACCTGTGAAGACTCACTTACCTTGCAAAGATCTCTCTGTTGCGATTTCTTTGCCTGCATTCACAGAGAACAGAGGCCTAACGTACCGTGAGATCACGCGAGATCAGTAACACGAGATCTTGTGTAATCTTGCACTTTAGGCCTCTATTCTCTGCAAATTGAGGCCTGGATGTTTGCAAATGGAGGAAAGGCTTTGGTCCTTCAGGCCTTCCCTCTGTTTGCCATTTCCTTGCCGAAGCCTGCAGAGAGATTGCGTTCCTGTAGACTTCAGCAGCCATTTGCAAAAAGCCTTTGCTGGCACCAGCAGAGCTTGGGAGGGGTGGATGCCTCTCTCCGAAGCTTTGTTCCTACTGGCAAAGGCTTTTTGGAAAGGGCTGCCAAAGCCTACAGGGATGCAGTCCTTAAGCGCTTTGCCAATGAGAAAGCAGCCCCGAAAGGCTCCATGCGGCCTTTCAGGGCTACTTTCTTGGCGCCGGAGACCTCGTCAAGCCCTTTGCTGATGAGAATGGAGGGGGCAGGTAAAGAAGTAGGCTGGAAAGGAGACAGATCTTCATAAGGTAAGTCACCCGGCATGGCAGGATGGGGAGGGAAGAAATTGTGGGGACCCCAGCAAAGGGCGAATGAGGTATCTGTGAGTTGGGGGAGGCCTTGAGTGGTGAAGTAGGTGGCCTGTTCCCTCAATAGCCCCCCCCATGGCCTTCCCCACCCCAAGATACCTCATGTTCACTTAACGAGCTGCACATTCGCCCACACATTAAATTAGCAAATGCGTGGGCGAGAGCAGGGAGTGATGTCGTTCAAGGTACAAGATTCACTCCCACGAATTCTCGAGTTACGGGCAGGCTCCATTATATTTGTAACTCAAGGACTACCTGTATAAGGCAAACAAATATGTTTGCCCAATTTCATTATTATTTGAATAAATAAAGATTTAAATATCAAGAATTCCTTAATTATTTTGAAGATATGGAGTACTGAGAATGGTTGACAGGTGACCTATTGATAAGGGAATAAAATATTTGCGTTCATATAGTTATCATATATCATTATGTTACACTCATCACATAAAAAAGTAAGAAATAATAAGCAAAAAAAATTGAAACATGAGATAGAGATTTACCCCAATGCTGCTTGGTATACCTCTCCATACATTTTGTTCTTGTAAATCTTGTTCGGTTCTTCCCAGAGGCATCCATAGTATATGAACTTTTGTCAAAAGGATGAAAGCAGCATAATGCTGTTGCAATACAAACTGCAACCCATTTGTACATGGTGTATCTTCACAATGCATGTACAAAAGGGGTGAAGCTTACTGTGTGGCAGTATGTGACACTTTATGTGACACTTTACAACCCCCATGGACAGCTTTGCTTCTACTGTTTTCATAACTCAATTCATAAATTAACCTTTTTGGTTGAAATTACTTATCTTCTCTTTTTTGAGAACCTCATCTACCCATATATAACTTTCTCAGTCTCCACCTCATGTGATCCTATGAAATATAAGTTGTCATTTTATTTATAGCAGGAGTGTCAAACTAGTGGGCTGTGGGCTAGATGCATCATGCGCTGGCCACGCCCATCCCCATTTTAGCAAAGAGGGGGAAGTTGCAATATGTCACATGACAACAACATGACACACTGAGTTTGACACTCCTGTTTTATAGGATCAAACAATCCTAACATAGATCTTTCACTTTGGTCATTTGCAAGCTATATTTATTTAATGGCAAGAGCAAGAGCACATAAACTTATATACCACTTCACAGTGCTTTTACAGCCCTCTCTAAGTAGTTTACAGAGTCAGCATATTGCCCCCAACAATCTGGGGCCCTATTTTACTGACCTCAGAAGGATGGAAGATTGAGCTTGATGAGATTCGAACTGCCAAATTGCAGTCAGCCGGCAGTCAGCAGAAATTGTACTGCAGTATTGCATGCTAACCACTGTGCTCTCACTAGAGCTAGTTTGGTGTAGTGGTTTCAACACTAGAAAGTGGGAGACTGTGAATTGGTAAAGGCAAGCCACTTCCCAAAAATCTTGCCAAGAAAGTTGCAGGGACTTGTCCAGGCAGTTGCCAGGAGTCAAGATTGACTCAAAGGGTCAAAAAAAAAAGAAATTAAAATAATTCAGTACTTATACATTCTTGACCTTGTATTTTGTATCTTTGAGGGAGATGGGCAGCCCATAAATAAATAAATAAATAAATAAATAAATAAATAAATAAATAAATAAATAAATAAATAAATAAATAAATAAATAAATAAATATTATCACACAGACTTCAACATTGCCCACTCTCATAACATTCAACTTATTTTTATGATTTTATTTTGTTTTGACATATTCACTCTGCCTTATATATAAAAATGGGGGCAGAAGCTCATTCTTAAACACAACTATTTTGCTTCTTTTTGTTTTTGTTTTTGTCAAGTACGTATTGGTGATATACATAGATATAACATTGTTTATATACCAAAGATGGGTACTAATAAAAGGGAACATTAGGACAGTGATGGTAGGCACGCTGGTGCGCTCCTTAACATATATATGTGTTAACATATAACCCACTATTTTTCTAACAACACTTCTCCCATCATTTTTCCTCTGCAGAGAATAAATTACAAAGCTACAAAATTTATGTACTTGGACTTTTTCTCCTCCACCTTCTTATTTGCCATTTATAGATAACTTGCAATCCCTCTTTTCATTTCTATTTCAGATACAACTAGCTGTGATTTTGATACATTAATTTTATAGCTATACTCTTGTTGTATCACACAATCTGCCTAATATTTCCTGCAAATTATTCAGTTCCTCAGACAACAACATGCCATTTTCTGCACACAAAATAATAATCAAGTACACCATATAGAAGCCAGTCTAGAAGAGATTAAAAACTCTGGCTGTTGTGTTTGTGTGTGTGTGTTTCTGTCTCCATGCAGGATAGAAGGGTAAATTGTTAATCATGGAGACCGGCTTTTACCGAGCTTTTCTCCAAAGTGCCAAAATATGTCATGGTGTAATTAAAAATAATAATAAGTATGAAAAAGACAGCAGTTGCTATCACCTATTTACTGTCAAATTAATTCAGCAGCTCCTGAGATGTCTTCCGTATCAGGAGACCAAGGGTGTCACTCACTCTATCCATCAGGAGAACTGAGAGTGGTGTTCTGTTTGATGGCTCTGATAATGGGAAGAAGCTAAGCAATTGCAACAGATACATCATAGATTTTCTCATAATTACCTGACCTGTTACACCGTGTCACTCTGCCACCAAACACACTGTTTCTATGTCAGAAGCTGTATGGGCATTCTTCACTTTGATCAATCTATATTCTGCAAATGTCAGCATTACTGTATTTTAATTGACTCTGGGATTGCATTAAAAAAGCAACTTCTATTTTGGTTGCTTTAGACCCAATGAGGCTGACAACCTGGCATTTATGAAGATTAGGTCTGCATGGCAACTATGTCAAGATCTGTGTGTTTTCCTACAATCCTACAGGGTGTCAGAACAAAATGATGATAGCAAAATAGTCAAGGAACTGATTTTGCAATGGCTATTGCTACCATTTACTATCTGCTGCATAACTATGATATCAGAAGTTTACTCAACAAAGATAAATATGGATCCTTTCTGTCTCCAACTTAAAAGAATTTGATGGCAGGTCACAAACAGCTCTACAGCAATTGTAGGAAAAAGATAGAAGAAAATATTCCCTCCTGAGATAAAGGCAGTCTCCTGGTGAGCTGTTTATTTTATCATGTTTGTTTTCTACTATGCATAAATGTCTATAGAGATTCTCAGTCATCCAGAAAGGTGCTTTCTTTTTCTTTCTCTTTTCTACCATGTCCACAGAGGAAACATCTAGATCAGTGTTTCTCAACTTTTGCAACTTTAAGATGGACTTCAATTCCTAGAATACCCCATCCATCATTCTAGGAATTGAAGTCCACATATCTTAAAGCTGCCAAGGTTCAGAAACACTGATCTAGATTATAAATCCTAAAAATCAGATATTATTAAGAATATGAAAAAGTTCCTTCAGTGATCCTTACAGAAGGAAAGACTACTGCTAACTTAGCCTCTCTATGGACTCAATAATCTCCCACAGTCATCATATCTTTAACCTGCATTGATGCAAAATCATTTTACATACAATACATCCATGAAATTTCCTATTATTATGTCCATCTCTGAAAAAGGAATTGAGCTCCAGGCAGTTTTCCTATAATATGGTCATTCATCCAAACTGTATAGGCAAATGAGAACACTGTTTCTTATTTAAACTGATACATCATATATCCTAAGATACAAAAAATATTGACCCGAGTTGGCCAATGCACAAAATTCATTTCTATCTTAACACATGTTCTATTCTAATATGTACTATTTACATTTGGCTTTTGATTATAAATTGTAGAGGAATGTCTGGAATGGCAATTATGTTGCTTAAAAGAATAGAAATAAAATATATGCTTAGATATTTTAGAATTTAGAAGAAGAAAACAGTCCATGTCATATAGTTAAGTTTCTCTTACTTTCTAATGCAATTACAAACACACTTATAAGAATATATACCGTATTTTTCGGAGTATAAGATGCACCGAAGTATAAGATGCACCTTAGTTTTGGGGGAGGAAAACAAGGAAAAACGGCCTCTGCCTCCAAGCAATTTGCCAAACAGCAAACAGCAAACAGCACAGATGATATACACTGTTTGCTTGTATTTCTGTGCATGTGTGCCTGACCCATAGAAATAGCAAAGAATTGGAGAAATGTACATTATGCCAGAAAATTTTCTTAAATGTAGTCACACTAACTCCTCCCAATTATTTAAATAGATCTACTCCAAGGTAACTAAACTCTAATACTAAACAGGACACTGTTACATTTCATACTATACTTGTACAGAGCTGTTAAAATTAATTAAAATTTCTGGAAGTATACATTATTCTCTATTATTTAAAAGAAGATACAATCACACTGGACCTCTTCAGAACAAGCATTTATTTTAAAAAGCTTCTTTATTTTGTTAAGTTGTCTAGATTTACAGGGGTCTCCAACCTTGGCAACTTTAAGACTTGTGGACTTCAACTCCCAGAATTCCACAGCCAGCACACGCGCGAACCAGTAGCAATGAGTTTTAGAACCCATTACTGTTTATAATGAGTTGGTAACTTTCTTCAAGTTAATAAAAATTCAAATTCATAATTTAATATATATTTGATAATTAAGATTTAACAGTTTTACAATTTAAATTATGGTCTTAAGCAGAGGTGGGTTTCAGCAGGTTCTGAACAGTCCTGGAGAACCGGCAGCAGAAATTTTGAGTAATCCAGAGAACCGGCAGCGGAAATTTTGAGTAGTTTGGAGAACCGGTAAATACCACTTCTGACTGGCCCCACCCCCATCTATTCTCTGCCTCCTGAGTCCTAGCTGATGGGGAGGAAATGGGATTTTGCAGTAACCTTCCCCTGGAGTGGGGAGGGAATTGAGATTTTGCAGTATCCTTCTCCTGCCCCGCCCACCAAGCCCCACCCACCAAGCCACACCACGCCCACCAAGCCACACCCACAGAACCAGTAGTAAAAAAAATGTAATCCCACCACTGGTCTTGAGGAACAAAGAAGCTCTGCAGTTGTAAGCAGCAACAGTGATATGGAAGAATAAGGTCAGATGAATTAAGGTTTGCATAAAATTGGCTACTGTAAATGTTACATTTATGTGACCTTATCTCACAAAAGTACCTTTTTCTTTTTCATTTGGGGATGACATGCTAGGGTGGGCTACATGCAATGGATCCAAAAGCAAGTGATGGTCACAACTATAGATACTGTAAATGTGGATAAAACAAGATCTTTTTCTGGCATTCCCTTTATTTCTTCTTTCTTGCCTCTATTTTCTTCATTCCATCCCTTTGCCAATACAGCAAAAGGTAGCAAGACACAACCGCTAGAGTAAGGAACTGATTTTTTGCAGCAGAATTTTTAAAATCAACCTGAGGGCTGCCTGAAACTAGTCTGATGGCTGGATATCACTCTAGGAAACAATTTATTCCCACCATCATACTTCCTCTTGGTAATTCATGATCAGAAAAGGAAGATTAAACACAGGATGAAAAGGAGACCTGGTCCCAAAGGCCTCTGATGCTAAAAGAGATTGCTTGAAAATTGTGGATCACAGCTCATTCTTTGCATGGTAGTGGGCCTCCAGTTTATGGTAGATTGTTCTCTTCTAAAAGCTAGAAAAAAGTACCGTATGTTCCGGCGTATAAGACGACTGGGCGTATAAGACGACCCCCAACTTTTCCAGTTCAAATATAGAGTTTGGGATATACTCGCCGTATAAGACTACCCTTCCTACTATCTTTCTTTTTCTTTCTTTCTTTCTTTCTTTCTTTCTTTCTTTCTTTCTTTCTTTTTCTTCTTTCTTCCTTCTTCTTCCTTCCTTCCTTCCTTCCTTCCTTTTCACACTTTATTGCATACTTTCCTGCAAGTAAGAATCCATCTGATGCCTTTTCTATGCATTTTATGACAAAGAACCAATAACAGGAACCCTTTTCTTCTACCTTGGATTTTTTAATTTCTTCACAATTGCAAGCTTTGTGATAGACAATTAGGCAACATATGCCTTGTACTGTGAAAACTACTTTGCTCTCTGTAGAACAAATGAAGAAACTTTCTGGCAACCCTCCAATATTGTCCAATAGGGACAATGGGATATTGAGAGAATCCCTGTGTTTGTGCTGTTTAATTTGTTGCTGCTGTAGCAGCTTCCTTGCTCCAAAGTGATATTTGTCTTTGAGTTGGTGGTTTCCATCATAGCATTGGTAATTATTCTTTCTTTCTTTCTTTCTTTCTTTCTTTCTTTCTTTCTTTCTTTCTTTCTTTCTTTCTTTCTTTCTTTCTTTCTTTCTTTCTTTCTTTCTTTCTTTCTTTCTTTCTTTCTTTCTCTCTCTCTCTCTCTCTCTCTTTCTTTCTTTCCTTCCTTCTTTCTTTCTCTTCCAGGACGCCAAGTGCTGGGAACCGCACCAAGCGAGGTAGGTGGGTGGGTTGCTCCCCTCCCCTCCCTTCGGAGGAAGAAGGAGCCTCTGTCACTGTCCCTCGCGGGGCTCCAGCTATCCGACTGAGTCCCCGACCGCGGCACTGGCAGGGTTAAAGTGCATGGGAGGGAAGGAGAGCGCGCGCTACCGCTGCCGCTGCTGCTTTCGCTGCTCCGATATTTCTTCGGTGGGCGCGCGTGGGAGGAACCGCTGAGCAGAGGCACCCGGCAGCTTAAGGCAAGAGGCGGGCGGGAGACGCGGGCAGGAACCTGCCCCGATGCAACCACTTCTGGCATCCCCGTGCCTCTCACCCCGCTCGCCGGGTGCCTCTGCTCAGCGGTTCCTCCCGCACGCGCCCACCGAAGAAATATCGGAGCAGCGAAAGCAGCAGCGGCGGCGGTAGCACGCGCTCTCCTTCCCTCCCATGCACTTTAACCCTGCCAACGCCGCGGTCGGGGACTCAGTCGGGTGGCTGCAGCCCCGCGAGAGACAGTGACAGAGGCTCCTTCTTCCTCCGAGGGGAGGGGAGGGGAGCAACCCACCCACCGCTTGGCTGGAGAACGGCGGGGATGTGGCCACGGCCGTTTTTCAGCTCCCCCCGGCTCGGAATTTTCAGTACCCGGCGTATAAGACGACCCCCGACTTTTGAGAAGATTTTCAAGGGGTAAAAAGTTGTCTTATACGCTGGCACATACGGTATTTGGAAGTTAAAAGTGGCATTATTTGACCATGAACTCTTTATTTCTTGAATGGTGCATCTGCTGATTCTCTCCTAGACCAGTGATGGCGAACCTTTTTCCCCTCGGGTGCCAAAAGTCCGTGCGCGCATGCTATCACGCACGTGCGAGTGCCCACAGCCATAATTCAATGCCTGGGGATGGTGAAAACGGCCTCCCCAGCCCCCGCAGAGGCCCTCTGGAGGCCAGAAAGGGCCTGTTTCCCAACTTCCGGTGGGCCCGGTAGGCCTGCTTTTCGCCCTCCCTAGTCTCCAGAGGCTTTCCTGGAGCCTGGGGAGGATGAAAACGCCCCCCCAGAGGCCCTCCGGAAACCTAATATGCCCTCCCAGAGCCTCTACACCAGCCAAAAATCAGCTGGCCAGTGTACAGATGCGCACTGGAGCTGAGCTAGGGCAAAGGCTCGTGTGCCGGCAGATATGGCTCCGCGTGCCACCTGTGGCATGCGTGCCATAGGTTCGCCATCACTGTCCTAGACTAACAATGGATTTGTTCTTGGCTGCTAGTTCTGTCCTGGTTCCCCCCCCCCTGTCTTTCACTTTCATTATCAGCTTGATAAGTTGATAATAATCAACTTGCCATTCCATTATCAACTTGTTATGATTCTGGATAGTTTAGTGTTTGTTGATGAGGCTGTGAACTTATCCCTAGTGGGTAGATCACATTTAAAAAGGATACCATCTTACTTGCCTTCCAGTGGACACATGTATCCAGTGGATACATGTTGATGCCATATCAGGGCATTCCTGTTAGGAATATTCACTATGTGAAAATTGTAAGAATGTGGTGAAGTTAGTACCCAATATCCTGTTATTCTGCATGAAAACTTCGGATATTTGGTAATTAGAGATGACAATCAGTAAGCTAATCTTAGCTGGTGCAGAAACAGCTACTGTACATTTTCCCTTTCATTTGATATATCTCTTAAACATAATTGAAGGTATGGAAACACTGTAGGGAATGGCCCCTAAATTCCCAAAAGATTCTGAATCAGTGTTCTATATCAAAGAGCTTTAATAAGGGGAAAAATGAAACTATAGAGGAATTCCTTTAACACTGGAACTAAATATTGTCAAATGACCTAAATATAATTTTGTGTGTGAAATCTTAAGAGAATGCATGGGAGGTGCTTAGAATACATAAAAATGGATCCAAAAGCAAGTGATAGTTGCTTAGAGCCGAGGTGGCGCAGCAGTTAGAGTGCAGTACTGCAGGCTACTTTAGCTGACTGTGATCAGCAATTCAGCTGTTCAAATCTCACAGGCTCAAGGTTGACTCAGCTTTCCATCCTTCCGAGGTAGGTAAAATGAGGACCCAGATTGTTGGGGGCAATATAAATATACATTGCTTAATGGTGTAAACCGCTTAGAGAGTGCTTGCACTTTGAGGCGGTATATAAGTCTCACTAATAAATAAATAAAATAAATAAATACACTAAGGAATCTAACATTAGTTCTTGTTAAACTTCTTGTGATTTGACATGACTGATAATGATTTTATAACAAGACTATTAAGAATTTTGTTTGCAAATCTTTAACAAAAACTCCCATTTTTTATATGACAAAACACAATTTAGATACAAAATGCAACTTGCTGTATAATGAAAATGCTTCGTAGAACTATTCTGTCATCAAAATAACTACGTACAAGTGCCAAATAGAAATTATTCAAACTGGACTATGCTTGAATCAGCCTGTATCCAAGTTTGATATATAGCCTCAATGGCTATACTTGCCTGATTAATGCAATCAGTGTAGCAATTATTCCTTTACTGTCTGGCACCAGTTTTCCCTTATAGTGACCAAGCTCCCAATTTTTCCATGCCATAATCTTCCCAATGAAAGGATTGGGTCATTGCAATCAGGAAACCAAGCTTTCTTTTGAAAGATTTTAAACTTTTGAAAACTTGATCATTAAGAAGGAACTGCTCTCCATCCCTACTAATTAAGAAACTTTGCTAAAGAGAAAAAGCTTGGGAATTCACAGAACATTATGATGATGGTTTAGATGTCATATTTGTTTGATCTTACAAGAGGACTTAACTTGGATGTGACATACTTTACTGACATACAAACCTTGCTTCGTAAAATTGTAGTAAAATTGAAACTGACCAGAGCAGGGAGCAAAAATCCAAAATCATGTTTAAAAAAGAGGAAAATGCTAAGTAAGGATAGAGTCCCAGATAAATAGGAAAAGATAGTTCTGATATATAATGTGATATATGATTTTGATTCTTGATGAGGTTTTTGTATTATTAGGACATAAACATTTAGCAAATAGCAGAGACTTTTTTTGATGCCTAAATATTGGGGGATAGAGGAGTTTTTTGTTGCAAGATTCCCTTTATCTCAGAGGGCTTTTCCTTGGATAAGGAGTGACAGCAGTGCCAGATAAGCTCTTGAGAGCAGTTGCTTAGGGGATATGCCATCTGGCAACTCTTGAAGAGTGACAGAGTAAAAGGAAAGGCATGCCATGTGAAGGAAAAATTGGGAAGAAAATTACTTTCACTCTCTGCACCTGTTTTTGGAAGACATCAAAGGAAACAGAAGTCTACTGGAATTCATCAATGGCATTCAGGTCCTTTTTGAAAGCAGGCAACCTAAATGGGTATTTCAGTATTTTGAGTCATATTTATTGTACAAAAATGACTGCTATTTTTCTAAGTTCTATGATTCAGACATGTACTAGTTTATTCCATAAATGAATGTGTTGATATATGAGAGTCTATCTGTCTGTCTGTCTGTCTCTGTCTCTGTCTCTGTCTCTGTCTCTGTCTCTGTCTCTGTCTCTGTCTCTCTCTCTCTCCCTCTCTCTCTCTCTCTCTCTCTCTCTCACACACACACACACACACACACACACACACACACACACACACACACACACACACACACGACTCATACACATACCCCCCAGGGTTGAAAAACTCCCGGTTTGGGCGGGCAGGTCGGTCGTCGTAGAGCCAATAGCAATCGCAGCGCAAGACTTCCCCACCCGCCCAGACGCCGTCATTTGGGTTCTTTTACCCTCTGCGCATTTGCAAAGTATTATGCGCATGCGAGCCGATAAAAGAACCCAAATGACGGCATCTGGCCAGGTGGGGGAAGCCTCGCACTGCAATCACTATCAACGACTGACCGGCCTGCCCGAACTGGGAGCATTTCACCCCTGATACCCCCCATATGCACACATTCATTATTGGAACTTGCTCCCATACAGATAGGCAGGCAGGCAGGCAGGCAGGTAATCAGGTATACCCACACCCACAATTACACATAAAATATACAATATAACAGTGATGGCGAACCTATGGCATATCTCAGGGCACGTGAGACATTTCCCTATGTCAGCTCCAGCATGTATGCGCGCGCTGGCCAACTGATTTTCAGCATTCTTTTCAGCCATTTTCGCTCTCCCCAGGCTTCAGGAAAGCCTCCTGAAGCCTGGGGATGGCGAAAAAAGGCCCAACGGGCCAACCGGAAGTTTGTTTCTGAACTTCTGGTTGGCCCGTTGGCCCGTTTTTTGCCATCCCCAAGCTTCAGGAGCCTGGAGGCTTCAGTGAGGCCTGTGCGCATGCACGGGGGGCAGTGTGAGGGGGTTGTGCGCATGTGCAGGGAGGCAATGTGGGGGTTGGCACCCGAGCCAAAAATGGTTCACCATCACTGCAATATAACCTCAGTTTAATAGATATCTATTTAGTGACTTTGAATTCTACTACATGGATTCCATCTGTAAATCCCTACCCCAACCCAATAACAAACAAGGGTGTTGTTGCTAAAGTCATATTTTAATTTTAATTTAATGTTGTAATATTCATTGTGATTTATATCATTTACCTATGATACCTTTATGTAGATGATTGAAATCAACACAAACATGTACTTTCATTTTAAATAAAAAAATTATAAAGAAACAGACCAGGTGATCTGTTAAAATAATTATCTAAAGAAGTTCCTTTCCCTGGAAAGTTTACACAGAGTGATAGCTTTATTTGTGGTAACTATTTCTAAAACTTCCTTTCCCTAGAATAGTGTCAACCTCAGCAGATTTAAGATGTGTGGACTTCAACTCCCAGAATTCCCTAGCTGACAATACTCCCTATTTATATTTCACAAGTCAGCAAAATTGGTAAAATTTCATTGTATCTTCAGCCCTAGTGGATTTAGGGTACCATCAGACATAATTTGTATGCTATCTGCAAGTGATATATTTCTGTACTATTTGCTGCCCCAAGTAAGTATGTTTAGAAATAAATTGCTAACATCTAAGAAACTAAAATATCATCACACATTCATGGTGGCAGTGAGAATGGTATTAAAACATTATTCTCAATATTAAAAAGCTGTCTCTGGTAGCAATAACTAAGAAGCATATTTCAATGCTTAGAAAATCTGTTCAGCAAAAATGATGATCTGGTAGGCTGCTTATCATCAGATTAGTTTTTGGCTATAGTCAGTTTTGATCACAGAAAAGCAAAATATCTTCTATGCATCAAAATGAATAAGGCCTGTCTTTTCAATGGGCACTTATTTCAGTGTTTCAAAGACTGTCAAGCTCAACTTACAGCATCAAGGGCCAAACGTCACCTTAGAACTTTAACAGAGAACAGAGAACAAATATTTTAGATCTCCATCTCTCTCTTTTCATAGAGCTTTGCCAGAAATCCCCATTTAAAAGAGAGCATATCCCCCCGTTTCAATTCTTCTTTCAGTCAAGGCCACAGGCCAAAAATCTAAATAGACAAGAGGACCAGAAACTTTCTGAGATTTAGGGCATCGGTGATATTCCACCTTAGATGTGCTAGCATAAGAAGTTAACTGCCAGAAAAGCTGTGTCAGGAATATCAACTCTGACAATTTCCTTTGTAACTAATTTTGTTCACTTACAGGACTGAAAAAATACCTTTAAAAAGAGAGGGGGGGAAAAGACACAGACTTTCAATGTGTTAATGTCGACATATGAAGAACAATATTTGCATGACATAGAAAGCACACTTTTATTATAGCTTGTGATACCTTAGCTGGAAGCCTGCAGACAACAGTGTAACTCATACAGAAGGACAGATATTTAATCAAATGCTGAGCAAGTGCACTCTACTTATTAAAACTTGATCAATCAACTAGACAAAATGCCATTAGGAAACTAAGCTGCTGTAACAATTTGTGCATGTTAAACCTGCTGTATTTAAGCACTTATTAGAAATAGTCCCCATAGTATGATTAAATCCTGATAATGTTTCCATATATTAACCATAACCCTCTTATTTAATATGTACTGGAGCTCATATTTGAAATACAAGTCTCTCAGAAAAAGCATCTTTTGGGGGATATATTGCATACATATACAGTTATTGCTTATACTGTATGTATATACATGCTTATAATTAACTTAACATTTTACTTAAAATGAATGATGCAATAAGCAATCATTTCTGGTCTATTAAGGATGGAAATCAAGTGTGCTAAAACTCTGTCATTACAACTCCCATGTTGCTTCAGCCTTCCATGAAAATATTTTTTTTTCCCATTTGTAATCTTATTAATGAAATATTCACATTTGTCAACTGGTACCTCATCTTTTTTTAGAGAATTCCTGTGTAAAATTGTATACGTTGTTTTATTTGGAATCCTGTTCATGAAGATAATATGGATTTCTCAATGAATGGTTTTGTGACATTTAAACTCCCCAAGTTATGGAAATCTTCAATTGTGTTCAGTTGGGATAGATTTGTGCTGGGACATTCCAATTAGAATGTGAAAGCTGACTGTCAGCCAACTCATACACCACGAGACACAGAGCAAACCATCACATATTAAGTGCCTTTAACAGACAAGGAGATAAGCCATTCCAATTTGGGGTCCTTTCTTCTAGCCTCTTTCCAGTGTTGTCATCAGCATATTTCCTGCTTGCTTGTCAACAGTTCCTATTATTCCCATGTAGTAATCAACACTGCAGTTTCATTTCTGCAATGAATTGATTTAATTCATTGAATTAATGCCACTGAACTAAAGCCAACTAGATTTATGAAAACTTTGTTTCCAAAAGATTAGTAGGAAGTGGTGGAAAGGTGATGACATATGATCTGTCTTAAAGGAAATATAGTGTTTTAAAAAAAGATATTTTAATGGAAATTTTAATAACCATAGTGACATTCAGAAAAAAGTAGAGAAAAAAGTACAAAGGAAAGAAAAAGGAAAAAATAAGGAAAGAAGAAAAGAATTATTTAAAGAAGTAACTTCCAATCTTCATCACAAGTACAAACAAACTTACTTATTCTTCACCACCATAAGGTTACACCCAAGTATTTCTTCTACCCATATCCTTATCCATGCATGAATCCATAAATCATTAACATTTCAGTCCCAGAACCATAACAATCAACAGTAGAGACCTTCAAGTTTCTAGGTTCTATAATATCCAAGACTTAAAATGGAGACCTAATATCAAAAACGTCATCAAAAAAGCACAACAAAGAATGTTCTTTCTGCGCCAACTCAGAAAGCTCAGACTGCCCAAGGAGCTGCTGAAACAGTTCTACAGAGGAATTATTGAGTCTGTCATCTGTACCTCTATAACTGTCTGGTTTGGCTATGCAACCAAACAAGACAGACACAGACTTCAACAGATAATTAGAACTGTAGAAAAAACAATTGCTACCAACCTGCCTTCCATTGAGGACCTGTATATTGCATGAGTCAAAAAGAGGGCTGTGAAAATATCTACAGATCCCTCACATCCTGGACATAAATTGTTTCAACTCAAGTCAAAACGACGTTATAGGGCATTCCACACCAGAACAACTAGACACAAGGACAATTTTTTCCCCATGCCATCACTCTGCTAAAGAACCAATTCCCACAATACTGTCAATCTGTTTACTAAGACTGTATTATTATTATTATTCTCATCTTTCCTATTACCTATTTCCTTTTCTACTTAAGACTATAACTTTGTTGCTTGTATCTTTACAATTTATATTGTTTTATTTAGTTTCCTAGTATGATTTATGTTGATTGCTTATTTAGTGTCCTACGACTATCACTAAGTGTTGTATCTTATGATTAATGATGAATGTATTTATGATGACTATGATCATGATTTATCCCCTATATCTTTTATGTACACTGAAAGCTTATGCACCGAAGACAAATTCCTTGTGTGTTCAAACACACTTTGCCAATAAAGAATTATTCTATTCTATTCTATTCTATTCTATTCTATTCTATTCTATTCTATTCTATTCTATTCTATTCTATTCTATTCTATTCTACTGACTTATCATTTGTATTTCCAGTTCTAAATCATCGCTGTCTTAGAATCCACATTTTTTTTAAAAAAATCAGTGTTTCAACAATTTTTTTATATTTGAATATTTCTGTATCAGGTGAGGCTTGTTTCAGTTCTTCATCCTGTAGATCTTCCAAGGTATTCTCTTTCAAATCTGTAATTTCTTTAACATTTTTTGGAAATCATCTATCCATAGAACCAGACAAAATTGTTGACATTGTAGCTGCTATTTTCTGACAAAGATTTCACATATCATACCATTTTGTATAACTTTGTCCCAATGCCGACAAGAAACAAAAGACAAGCCATTGTCTCTCTTTTTTCTTTTCTACCTGGAATCTTTAGTTCTTTCTATTATCCAAATTCTGAAATCATAAAGTCTCAAATTTCTGTTATGACTTTAGATAGATGAAACAATTTAATTTACCTTAATTAAAGGTACTATTTAATTATATACTGATTTCCAAAATATTATAGCACATGTACTATAGGGGATTTCCCATTTGTGTTTCAGATAGCTACTTATCACAAGGAGACTGCAGGACAATGGTTTCTGACAGGTTTGAGCACCTGGAGATGAAGAAGAAGTCATCAACGTCTCAACTGTAGCAGAGCCTTCTCAGGACATGTGGTTCATTAACCTCCCTTTCTAATCACATTCAGAAAGTAACTATTTAACTACTGTATCTTAAGGCTATTAGAGATCTTCAAAACAACAAGTTTGCAAAGCCACTGGTAGGTTTGTCTTCATTCCACAATAAAATTAAAATTATAAGCTTAAGTATTTAAAGTATTAGAAATAAACAGTAAAAAGCTAAATAAGACCTTACTTCAAGAAATGTATAAAATTTATTAGAGGAGTAGACACATTTTCTCCTTTTCTGGAGAGGTTCTGTAAGGACTTTTCTACTTGCTGGTCCTTTGTCATGTCTGCAACATCATCTCTTCTTGTTTGGAGACATTTTAATTCTCCATTTCTCACTAGGAATTCTTGGAATACTGTTTCAAATTGAATCCTATTCCTCACTAGGGCATTAGAGCAGCTAATAGAAACATAAGCCTATGGATTGTTTAGAAAAAAATGTGACTTGGAAATGGCAGCCACAAAGAATCGTCTGTGAATGGAAACATTTGTTAAAACCAAGTATTGAGAGATCAGTTTTTTCTGTCTTCGACTATGGGAAACACCTCATCATAATGAACGTATAAATTTATTCTAAATAGCTGCTTTAATACAACTTCAGTATATTTCTTCTATTTTGTTTCCATAGTGTTGTTACCCTGAGAAATTTAATAAGCCAAACCCACAGTAAAGGAATTATGTAACGCAACTTCTACCAGACATGTTGGGGTTGCAATTCCCAGAATTCTCAGCCAGCAGTATGAGATTGAATGAGAATTTTGGGTGTTATAGTCCATCACAAATGATTGAACTAACATAACTTTGTTGGAAATAGAACTTTAGATTTTATATGTTCACTTGGTAAATTAACTTAATTTCAGTTAGTAGTATATGTATATCTTTTATGTTCAGCAAGTAATGGGGGAATACAATTATTGGATATGCCTGTTAAGAGCATTTTAATATTTTTCCAGTTTCTTTGCTGGAAAAAAACACTTTTGCTGATCTCTTCTATTTATTCAACAGCAACAATTCTATTTAAATCTATGAATACCTTTTATTATGAGAGAGCAGAGGTATTTATATTCTATTTTTCTCCTTTTCTGAAGGCAGACATTAATGTTTGTTATTTTTCCTCAAGATATTTTATAATAAGAATATTTTAAATCTTTTTAAACATAAATTTAAAAATATACGTTATAAATGGCAACAGGAGGAAAAATGGATTATTAACTCTTTTCCTTTTTAGTTTTATTTAGCACAGATAATTGCTTCCCATGGAAGCCCATCTAACTTAATGCACATCCTCCAATGCACATCCATTTATGACCTTTCTTGAAATTTCTGAATTTTCACATAGGTTGTTGCTTATCTGACCATATATACTCTTCAGTTGTTCAACTTCTTGTCTATGGAGATTCTCAGTCATCCAGGTCATGATTGTCCCAAAGGTGCTTTTTCAGGAGGCATCTGGACTTTCTTGTTATTCTTTGAAGATGTTTCACTTCTTATACAAGAAGCTTCTTCAGCTCTGACTGGATAGTGGGGAATGGAAGGATTTATATTCCTTGCAGACAGCTGGTAATTTGCATTCTTTTAGAGAGTCTTTGAGGCCACTAGGAGGTTTGTCTGTTCTATTTATTATAAACCTCCTAGTGGCCTCAATGACTCTCTAGTAAATATTGGGCATCAAGTAATCAGTGGCCAGGATAATATATGGGGCATGGGATACTGGAGAAACATTGACCAAGGCCTCTCAAACCAGACAGATCCCAGCTTCAGCTATAGCCTACTGTGTTTCTTAAGTCTTGTCTAATTGGTGAAAGTGTTAGTTCAGGACTACCATAAAAAGATTACTAGGGGAAAAAAAGTTGTTTTAAATATTTCTAGTAATGAAAGGGGGACACCTTATGAAAACCACCAAGTTAACGATGAACTTTGTTGTCCAGATTGTTATAAAGACCAATGTGGTGAAAATTGAGGGGGAAAAACTGTGTGTGAGAGAGAGGGGGGAGGGAGAGGGGGAAGAGGGGGAAGAGGGGGAGGGGAGAGGAGGGGGAGGGAGGGAGGGAGAGAGGGAGGGGGGAGGGAGGATGGGAGGGAGAGGGAGAAGGAGAGGGAGAGAGAGAGAGAGAGAGAGAGAGACAGAGAGAGAGAGAGGGCCCACCAGATCCATGCAAGGAAGGAAGGAAGGAAGGAGGGAGGGAGGGAGGGAGGGAGGGAGGGAGAGGGAGAGGGAGAGGGAGAGGGAGAGGGAGAGGGAGGGAGGGAGGGAGGGAGGGAGGGAGGGAGAGAGAGAGAGAGAGAGAGAGAGAGAGAGAGAGAGAGAGAGAGAGAGAGAGAGAGAGAGAGAGAGAGAGAGAGAGAGAGAGAGAGAGAGATCCTACATATCTCCAAAATCTGGGATAACAGAATACCTAAAATATCAATGTTGGCTCTTAACAATACCAAAAACAAGAATCATGTATGACTACTTGCAGCTATCAGGAACAGAATTTTGTAGCCAGCAGACCTACAGGTAAACTTCATCTGATAAAATTGTATTTCAGGAATTATCATTGTTTCAGAAATATGCATAAGAATTGTATGTCTGGTTTCCAAATAGATTGTGGCAATTACTCACTCCTATACCAAGTTTTTGTTTCACCTCCTGGTGGCAAAACAGAGATATCATTTCTTTTGGGAATAGCAAAACTGTTGACAGATATCAAACTTGAAATGCAAATGGAAAGTGATTTTTAAAACTTTTGTTGATTTGATTTATGCCTTACCTTTCTATTTTAATAAAAAATCATAGAAAATAGCCCCCAGACAAAAGCTTTCTCTTTCAAAACCCCATGCATAGTCAAATTTTAAGGCTTTTCCTGAAAGCTAAAAGAAAGAGGGGAAAACTCACCTCTTGTGGCAAGTTGTTCCTAAGGGTGGGCAGCAAAGGCTCTTCTCCTGAATCCTGTCCATACTGAGTCTGGATTGCGAACATTTAGATCCAATATAGCTGGTGGCAAATGGATTGGGAAAGGCTGTTTTAGGACATGGAATATCTTGTCTAAAGATATTCCCACAAAAATAAAAAAAATGCAAAAGTCTGAAAGAATACAAATATTAGATGTGAATTTAGTCAAAGAGAGATAAATGTAGGATCGAAGAAAATAATACAAATACTGCTATACCTGGGGAATTTCCCCAACTTCTGAAATGAGAGTGAGTCATCATACATCTATAATATTTTCCATATGTAGCCTCTATAGTGACGTTCACCACAACTCTGCATCTACATTGTCCTGATTCACTTCAGAAATAATAAAAGAAATCAAGGTTAATTCAAAGCAGTATCAGGGAAAAAACGTGGACCTTTGATAAAACAATATATTGCCAATGAAAAAGTATCCTAAGAGCTAATAAAATAGCCATAAAAGAACAGAAATGGGGAAAAAATGCACATAACCCAAATGTTGTGATTCTGTTAGCTAATAACTTGAATTCCCCCCCCCCCAATCATGAGTTTCTTCTTTATTTGTATAACTGAGAGTTATTTTTTTCAAGAATGGTGGAATTTTGAGTCTTAGGTGCCTAATAAAGTTTCCTGATGACACTGAATTGACTTTGGAGGAAGATAATGATAATATCAAATGTTATTTTGGGCCAAGGTACTCAAAATTCAGAATCCTGCTAAGTCAGAGGTCTTCAAACTTGGCAACTTGTGGACTTCAACTCCCAGAATTCCTCAGCCAGCTATACCGGCTGGAGAATTCTGGGAGTTGGAGTCCATAAGTCTTAAAGTTGCCAAGTTTGAAGACCTCTGTGCTAAGTTATAAACACAGGGTTGTATTTGCTCTGTAGATCATAAAACCAAAACTTTGGGCAAAAGATTGAAGTTGAAAAATAGCTCTGTTAAAATAAATATATTTTAACATTAGCTCCGATAAGAACAATTAATAGCAAACCTCTAAAAAACACAACTTTCTTTGCAATTTATCAAAGCAATGAGATCATGAAATAATTTTATCTAAGTAAAGTATTTTTGAAGAGACATAATAAAATCCAAAGCACTTTTCACTGGTAGTCATACAATAGTGTTTAACATTATTAGATGAAAAGACTATTTATATTTCAGAATTATCAGAAAAGGAAAGGGAAGGGGAAGGGGAAGAGAGAGAAGAGAAGAGAAGAGAAGAGAAGAGAAGAGAAGAGAAGAGAAGAGAAGAGAAGAGAAGAGAAGAGAAGAGAAGAGAAGAGAAGAGAAGAGAAGAGAAGAGAAGAGAAGAGAAGAATCTAATTTGTCAGCTACAGTAGAAATGGTTGTGATGGCACAGAGGCATGATGGAGAGGCACAACCCTGAACTGGGATAATTGGAGGCAGGTAGGCAGGTCTCAGACCTCTGAAGATTTCTCTTCCATATTACCCAGAATATCATACCTGGAGAAAAAATATTCTTACCAGAAGGCCAGGTTCAACCTGCATCAGCAGTCAGTCTCCAATGAAATGGAGACTTTGTTGTGAGGACACCTCCTCATTCCTAAGTGAAATGCCTCTGAGCCAATACAAGCTGCTGTATTGTTGAGACCAGAAAGTTCTTACAAATATCTCCATAATTTAATAGTTCTTCATGTTATTGCCTCATTATTCTCATCAATATAAGTTTAATTGCCTTGAAAGCTTTTTCTTTGATTTCACTCTTTCCTCAAGAAATCAAGTTATCATAATTCATAGCAGTTTTTCTCTTAATAACATTAAATCTATCTGACATAATCTAAAAAGTGACTCTAAAAAGCAGCTTATAAACATTTTTTATGAATGAATGAATGAATGAATGGGGGGAAAATAGGGACATCTGAAATGCTACAGTAATAAAGTATTGATAATGTTGGGTTACATTAAGCCAAGATTGTAAAAATGTTGAGAGAATAAAACAATATTATAAATGAGGTTTAAAGTCCTTGGAAATAATATAATCAAAGGAAAAAGTCAGCAAATAATTTATTTTGAAACATGACATTCCTTTGATATCATTTATTGTCACATCAGTTTCTAGTGAAAGATACTACAAAAGTCGCAAAGCAGACACAGTTGTGTTTAAAAAAAGAAAGAGAAACAGAAAGAAAGATTTTTTTGTTAAAATCTGGCTCCCAAATGTCCAACTTACCCACTTGTAAAATAAAGACAGATGGGGGATTAGAAAATGCATTTTCCGTTGTGGAATGTTTTCTCTATATTCATCAAAGAATTGGTTCTTCATTATTAATGCTTTGCAAAAAATTAGTCAAGGATTTTTTTGTTTTTGTTTTTTGTTGTTTGGTGGTATCAGAGGTGGGTTCCTCCTGGTTAGGACTGGTTAGGACTTTGCCCAAACTGGTAGCAAGACGCTGGTGATGTCATGATGCTGTCACAGAACCGGTTCTGTCAGTGCCGGTCCATGGACGCCAACTTTTTTCAAAAAAATTTTTTAAAAAATTGAATTTTTTTTTAAAAAATCCAGGTTTTTTTCTTCTGTGCATGTGCAGGAGCCGAGTTTTGGGTGCCCTGAGCCAGCGGCTGGGTGGAAAAGAAGCCTCTAAGCTTCCAAGTTCAGCAGCAGGCTCGGTCCCTTCACAGGGCTGCTTTTCTCCGCGCCCGAGAAAGATCAAAAGGTGCGGAGCAGCCTTTAAGGACAAAGTTGGCGTAGCCGCCTAGAGGTAAGAAACGGAACCACTGAGGGAAGTGTGGGGAAGCGAAGGGGAGAGAGAAGAGAGAGCACTGGGCAGGAGCCACAGGAGGAGGAGGGCAGTGGCTCTTCTTCTTCGCCCCTGCCTGGAGAAGGATGCTCTCAAGGCAGCTCTCCACCCTCGAGCAACAGCTCCGCCTCTTCCCCTCCTCAAGCCTGGCAAGGAAGCCCACTAAGGAAGTCCACCAGATCTACGGAAGGAAGGAAGGAAGGAAGGAAGGAAGGAAGGAAGGAAGGAAGGAAGGAAGGAAGGAAGGAAGGAAGGAGAGAAAGAGAGAGAGAGAGAGCACCTGGCAGCTCTGCCGAGCTGCCTCTCCCCAAGCTAGAAGCAGCAGCAAGCACCAGGCTGCCTCCTCTTCCGGGTTAGCCTTAAACTCCACCCCACACCGCCTGAGAAAAGGAGCTTTATTTTCTCGCTCATGCCGGGGAGCATAGTGGTCTCTGCCCTTAAGTACTACTTCTGGCTCAGGGAGATGGCAAGGGCTCTGTTTCCAGTGCCTGGGATGGAGGGCAGTGTGCTCCGATCAGCCTCTGATGACAGCAACACGGAGGAGCAGTCGGGAGGGGGTAAAGCACCCCCAAGGTGGAGAAGGAAACCAGGCCAGCCTCAAAAGCCAAACACTCAGCTGCACTGAAAGGCTTTGTGGGGGGGAGCAGCCCATCAGCAGAGGCGCTCTCCAGGAAGGATGGGAGAAGCTGCTCCCCCTGGAGCAGCGGCTCTGCATGGCCCGAGTGCCAGTCTCTGCCGTTTGTGTGTGTGAGAGAATATGTATGTGTGTGTGGGCAGCGTTTCCCCCCATCCCCGGGCGCCTGCAGCCTTGGAGCAACTCCTGGCCCTTGCATAGTAAAGAAAAACTTCTGCAGGCGCCCAGGGAAGGGGGGGAAACTCTGCCTGACTGCCCCCTCCCAAAGCCATGCCCACCATCACATGACCATCAAGCCACACCCACAAAATAAGCCATGCCCACAGAATCATTTTTATTTTTTACTGTTTTCTCTTTAAGGAGGTGGAACAAGGAAGGCACACAGAAATTATCTGTCTGTCTGTCTGTCTGTCTGTCTGTCTGTCTGTCTGTCTGTCTGTCTGTCTGTCTATCTATCTATCTATCTATCTATCTATCTATCTATCTATCTATCTATCTATCTATCTATCTATCTATCTATCTATCTATCTATTCATTCCTGACAATGCTTTCAGACCAATGAGGAAATATCTCCTTCATGTTTGAAGCAAATAGGATGAATAGCTCAGAAACTGACAGAGATCTTTCTGAATACTTTTGTGGCATTAATTTAAATCAGTGTAATGTTTGAAAACATTTCAGTCCCTCAAACAGCTGATGCAGCTTAGATTCAATTATAACAAATTGCAACACACTGTCAAGTCTTTTTACCAAGTCATTAGTCAGGAATTTTGAATGCAGTCTCCTTCGAACACCATTGACTTGGCTGACAGCTCTAATTGTGAGGAACTTTAAAAGATTGCTAATGAACTGGGGGAATCTGTTAGGCCTGAACTATCTTCGGGGCTGTATTTTTTTTTAAAAAAAAAGACAATATTATTATGGTTGGCTGCAGAGTCAGCCATATATTTAGATTAGATTTGGCATTTTTTATTTTTATCCCATTTTATATAAATAACTCAAAGCAGCAAATATATCTAAAATCCCCCCCTCCTCTTGCTCCACAATCACTACTCTATGAGTGAGTGAGGCTAAGAGTGACTGTCCCAAAATCATCCAGCTGGTTTTTCATGCATAAGGAAAGACTAAAACTTACACTTTCCTGATTTCTAGGCAGCACACCTTAACCACTAGATTAGGGGTGTCAAACTCAAGTCGTCATGTGACATATCGGGACTTTTTTCCACTTTGCTAAACTGGCCGTGGGTGTGGCCAGCGCGTGACGCATCTGTCCCACGGGCCATGAGTTTGACAGCCCTGCACTGCATAAACTGGTTATATACCTAGTAAATCTTTCCCAAGGACCTGGGATAGGGAGATGTTGTTGTTTGATGGTGTTAAATATATTGCTGCAGGATGTCAGCTGTTTGAAGTAAAGCTGCCTTTTGCAATTGACTGATGGTGATTTTGTCAATACAACGATGATTTTCAAGTGGTGCTCCAGATGTTTTGGATTGCACCCAAGGTGCCTATTAGTATTGATACTATCTTTCCTTTATTTTACCATAGTTGTTCTATTTCTATTTCTATTTTGTGATTTTCTCCAGTTCTTTCTCTTTTGTTACGCTTTCTCCAGGTACTGCCATGTCCATTATCCAGATTTGTTTTGCATGTTTCTTATCGACAATTAAATCTGAGGTGTTATGTGGCAGGTGCTTGTCTGAAGTTCTAAATTCTAAAGTTAAAATTCTAAATTCCAAAATTCCAGAGCACTTTAGCTTTTTCACTTTCTATTACTTTATCTATTTTGTGGTTCTACCAGTTCTTGCTTGGAGACAAAAGGTACTTATTGCAGATATTCCAATGCCGATTGTTGATACTTTGTCAGGCCCTTGTTTGTAGTCTATCTGTGAACTCTACTTGAATCAGCTAACTAGAGGATCCACTGTTTCTTCAGCTTCTTCACAGAGGTGGCCTTTGATGTCTGTTGCTGTCTTCTCAATCCTGACTTTATATGCATTTGTACTTAAGGCTTGTTGTTGTGTAGTCAAAATTATCTCCTCTATTTCTTTCTTCAATTTTCCTGCTTTTAGTCAATACCAGGGCTTGTTGTTCTTTGCTTTGTCTGACAGCTTTTTCTTTAATGTATTGACTAGGTCAGTGATGGCGAACCTTTTTTGGTTCGCGTGCCAAAAAGGGGGGGGGAATGCGGGGGATCACGTGTGTGGGTGCCCACACTCATAATTACATGCACCCCCGCACATGCACGCATGACCCCCCTACTCCCAGCATGCAATGGTACGCCCATTTTTCGCTCTCCCCAGGCTCCAGAGCCTTTCTAGGAGCCTGGGGAGGGCGAAAACGGCCTTCCCCACCCCCTCTGGAGGCTGGAAACAGCCTGTTTCCTGACTCCCAGTGGGCCCAGAAGGCCCAAAAATCAGCCGGCTGGTGCACACATGCATGCCGGACCTCAGCTCGCATGCCCACTGATATGGCTCCGCATGCCACTTGTGGCACCCGTGCCATAGGTTCGCCATCACGGGACTAGGTAATACTTTGCCTTGCCACTTGTCTCTTTTCTATTCTTCATTTGGTCTTTCTTCTAAGCCAGTATTTCTTGTAGTACTTCAGTGCTCAGTAAGCCTTTACAGTAAACTAGCTTCAGTGCATCTTCCAATGCCTTTATTTCTCTTTCAATTGTCTAGTCTAGTGTACTTGAAACATTCCACACCCACCTATTTCCCTTGGTAAGTAAGGACTGTCAACATCACCGTGTGTATAAAGGGCATGATTGTCATTATTTTTCTGGTCTTCCTATCCAGAGCTTTTAGTTCTGCTTGAGTTCAGTCCACTATTCCAACTGTGCATTGGAATTGCTCAGGTATTAATCACCTTGATGGTATTTCCTCCACTGAGGTTGGACTTTAAGATCTTCTTGACTCTCATGATGTATTCACTTCTAACCTTCTTGTTGACTTCAGTTTGCTTAATATTGTCAGCTTGAATGATGCTCAGGTATTTGATGATTTACTTCATCCAGACATTATGTTATTTCCATAGGACATCCTGATTCCTTCAGTTTTCACTATTTTTTCCCTGTTGATGGTGACTGCGGCACATTTGTCCAAAGCAAACTCCATTGCAATACCTTGGCTGTACATAGAGACAATGTTGAGCACTGATTCTATGAGCCAGACAAAAAGTATCTTTCCAATAATCAATATAATGAGACATAATTTTAAAAAAATATTATAATTATGGTTGGTCACACCATCATCCAGATATTGAGATTGGATTTGGCATTTTTATCTACCTATTGAGTCCTTTCCAAGGATCTGAGATAGGCAGATACAGATGGATGGATGGATGGATGGAGAGAGAGAGAGAGAGAGAGAGAGAGAGAGAGAGAGAGAGAGAGAGAGAGAGAGAGAGAGAGAGAGAGGAGAGAGAGAGAGAGAGAGAGAGAGAGAGAGAGAGGTCCCAATGCCGGCTGGCGGGCCCTAGGGGGAGGGCCTTCTCTGTGTGGGGCCCCGTGCTCTGGAACCAACTTCCCCCAGATATCCAAACCATCCCCACCCTGCTGGCCTTCCGAAAAGCCGTCAAGACATGGCTCTTCCTGCAGGCAGGGGGTTGAGACTAGTTCCATCTGAGCTCTCCCCTGGTATGTTTGGTGGTGAACATTTTTTTTCTTAACTTTTTAAATTCTTTTAACATTGTTTTTAATCATTGTTTATTGTTCAGTGTTCTTGCACAACGTTGTACGCCGCCCTGAGTACCTCGGGAGTAGGGCGGCATAGAAGAACCAAATAATAAATAAATAAATAAATAAATAAATAAATAAATAAATAAATAAATAAATAAATAAATAAATAAATGATAGATAGATAGATAGATAGATAGATAGATAGATAGATAGATAGATAGATAGATAGATAGATAGATAGATAGATAGATAGATAGATAGATAGATAGATAGATAGATGATAGAATTCTTTTTTGGCCAAGTGTGATTGGACACACAAGGAATTTGTCTTTGGTGCATATGCTCTCAGTGTACATAAAAGAAAAGATACATTTGTCAAGAATCATGAGGTGCAACACTTAATGATTGTCATAGGGTACAAATAAGCAATCAGGAAACAATCAATATTAATATAAATCGTAAGGATACAAGCAACAAGTTACAGTCATACAGTCATAAGTGGGAGGAGATGGGAGGAGATATTGTTTGATGGT